>JAEQBH010005735.1:0-306777 GCA_016808115.1 Tetrastigma voinierianum
AGACTGCTACTGGTACATCTTGGGACATGGATATTTTTTAGCGGATCTATTTTCAGCAGATATTGCAAGATGCCAGGCTATCCCTTTGAGTCGTCATTCAAACAATCGATGTATGGTATGGGAATCTGTGATCACAGAGGTAACTATACTGTTAAAAGTGTTATAGATTGTTGATGCAACAATCCCCATTTGCCTCAGGTTCTATTCCTCTTTAAATGGAAGTCAATGGCGGCTCGAATGTGCCCTTCAAAAGTTAAGATTACTACCATGATCTAATACGCGATGTTTACCAGCAATGGCGGAGTTATGAACTAGAGAGGTTTGATGTTTCACTGTTCCAATATACCGGTTGGCTCAGAGAATGTGCTTTCATGCTTGGCTCAATGTCAGCTTGCACAGCAAGCATGGAGACTTTCCCATTGGTGATGTGAGTAATCAAGTTCATTTTTGAGAAATCTGGGTGGGTTATTCCACAACTCAAGAATAAGGAAGAAATGGAGTGTAAGTTGCTATTATTTTGGCGGGAATTATGGAAAAATCGAAATGATTATGTTTGGAAAGGTAATTCTCGCTCTGCTCCAGTCATTGTCTGCTGCTTTGAGTTCTTTGGCTTGTTGGAAATCAATTCATGCATCAAGTGGCTCTACTTCTACTGCCCAGTATTCTCAGTTGCAACTTTGGGAAAACCAGGCCGTTGGTTCTTAAAAATTCCCAATTTAGATGCTGCAATTTTTAAGGACATAATTGTATTGGCTATGGAGGTATTTTGCGTGATGATGCAGGTGAGATAGTGGCTGCAACCAACAGAATTTTATCTGGTCACCATCCTCCTCATGTTGTTGAAAACTCATGAGAGGTTTTAAGCTGGTTAAAGGAGTTCAATGTACAAGAAATTGAGATTGAATCTGACCCTCACACAAACTTATCACTGCTCTTCAGAACCCAAGCCCAGATCTTTTCCTCATTTTTGGCCTTCTTGTTATTGATTGCAGTAACCTTGTTTTTGCTTTAATTTCAGTAAAGTTTTCGCTTAGGCATCAATTACGAACCATGTTGCTGATCGCTCAGCGTGCAATGTAGATGGTTCTCGCGCCTGGTCTCACATTGGGTGAGTACTCCATCAGTACTACGCCACTTCAGATGTTTTGGCTTTTAATAAATGATTAAGAAAGCTTACATCTCACTGAAAAAAATGAAGGTAGGCATTGAATCTCTTATCATTTTCAAACATATTACAACCCCAACCAACTCCATTTCAACAGGAAAGCGAAGGCAGGCACATTGCAGGTCAGTAGTCATAACATGTTTTTCTGCGAAGTGAATAAGTGGGAGCAAAAACAACCCAACAGTTTCCCCTCACCTTTGCTTCTATGCACAGAAAAATGCTGTGCCATAAGTTTGGGCCCTAAAGCCGAGGCCTCCCTACCAAATGTGTCATCATCATCGTCCGGAAGTGGTTGCGCCGCAGCTGCCGCCAACCTGCTTCTTCCGAAACATAATTATCAACATAATTAGTCTTAATACCAAGATAAAATTCAATTACAGTGATGCTGGTAAGACATGTTTCATACTTCCACCAGTTAGATTTCCCCAGATAACCATGCTGTAAATATAAGTTTCGTACCATCACCAAATCATCAAGCTACTACTAATATGTTATTGTGTGAGGTAAAATTTCAAAAGGCATGATTATCTAATATTACTCACAGCAAAGTTTGCATTCAAAAATCTTTTCAGTGGATCTAGCAGGAAAGAAGGTTCACAAACGAAGTTCACAAATAAAAAACAGTATGAATCATCACGAGTTTGAGCGCCATATCGATTTGAACTTCAGGAGGCGTTTGCCGATTCAACAAAGTGGGATTGATTTCGCAGGAGTGAAGTAACCAAGTTTGATCTAGCAGAAAAGGAAAACGAAAGCATAAAGGCACTGAGCCTAAACTAGTGTGAAAGCAAATAGTTGGAAAAGCATTTAAAAGAAATTACCCCGTAAGTTTTCGAAAGGTTTCTCAAAGTTATAATTGCTCTCGTCGAATTTCATAGTATTGAGATTCTTTTCCTGTGGAAAGTAACCCGTTTTGCTTTCACCTGCCTATTTCACATCCACCTTGTTGCCACATAAAACAATCGGAATATTCTCACACACCCTATATACAGCATGAATAATCATCAATAAGAACACTACCAATATAGAAGATAGGAGAAAATAAAATGGCTCCATTCTTGCGCACCTGCAGAGATCCCTATGCCATGTGGGAACATTTTTGTAGGTCAAACGAGCAGTGACATCAAACATAATGATGGCACACTGTCCATGAATACTGCACAGAAAAATCAGATACTTAGAAGGATAAAAAAAGATTCTTTTAGAGGCAAAAATACCATATGCAATGAAAACATACACAGACACAGAAGGCTAGAAGCATGTATCATATAGACATAAAAGCTTTGTAACATCAAGCACCATGCAGAAGTGATCATGAATTCACAGGCAAAAGGCATGCAAAGAAAAATAACAACTATTAGAACTTTGATGAAAGTTCTCCCAGTTGAGTTATGATGGACAAAAAATTCAAACTTGCAGGGAATTCAACTTTAACAGATTATCTTAGAAAACCATAAAATAAAATTAAAATATATATATATATATATATATCCACTTGCAGTAAGATTCCCTATATGAGTTCACTTGCTTCCCTTTCGAGAGTTCGAATACATTCTTGTTAAGTGTCACAGGGAATCTCCAGTGATCAACAAATAAATCTGAGGAAATGACGGACTAAAATCACATCCATTATTTTACACATCAAATAGAGACAAACATTCCAAATCTCGCTTTGAAATTATCCAGTATATCACAAATGAAAATCCACGCCTTTTATGTAAAAGGATTAAATGAACCTTTGATCTAATAATGAAATCATAGAAATATACATGGAAAATAATTTTAAATCATTGTCTCAACATCAGGATCTTCCATCACAACCAGAGACATGGAAAAGGGATGTTTTTGTATAATTTGAATCTAATTTATTCTCAGATCATGGTAGAAACATGGAATCATGGAAGAAAACATTCTGTTAAAAGGTGCCCCCTGTCCAAGCTTAAATATTCAAGCATTTAAAAATCTAAAATTGAAATCAAAGGCAGAATCTTCTATGACTTCAAACTAATAAAAAAGGTTTTGTTTGTTTCTGTCAACAAGAACTAGCAAAAAAGAAATAGGATTATGAGAACAACACCTTTAATACATATATGTATGTGTGTGTGTGTGTGTCTATATAATAACCCTGTTGGAACTTTATTGAAAGACTTAGCATGATATGAGTGAGGGGACATGATCAAAAGCATCCAAACAATTAAACTATTATGTTGCAAGAACAATAGCAACTCCAAATTTTCAAATATGAATTCCAACTATATGCTTTCTAAACACTAGAGAGAAAACATTATAATTTTCTGCCATTTAAAAATATTTGCAAAATTTCAATCCATATACAAATAACTAGCCACAATGTGAAACATATACTAGATATCAAAAGAATAATGGGTTAACGATCAATTTCATCAGGATTAAAGTGAGATAACACGTACTAGTATCCATCTCTAAGTCCACCGAATTTTTCCTGCCCTGCTGTATCCCAGCAATAGAACCTGATCTTTCCACAGTTCGTGAAGAAGTCCAGTGGGTGGACTTCCACACCAATGGTTGCTGCAATTCATAATGTCACAACAAACATATAAACGTCTTAATTCATCCAAAAAAAATTGCAATGGTGTAGAAACTATATCTATTAACACAATAGTTCTCACGCTCATATTTCTTCTCAAACTCTCCAGTGAGATGCCCATTTCTAAATGTAGTCTCTTTCTGCACATAGATCCAAATAACCATTTCATTCTTCCAAAATTTACAAAAATAAAAAGTAGATTCTGAACCGTTTAGTAGCCGAAAGAACCGGGCAAAAATAAAGAAATTAAAACCTTGTCTTTTAAAATTTCAATATAAACGCCCAATGCAAAGAAAGTAGTCAAGGCTAAAGCAAATTTTAAAACAAAGTAAAATGAAATCCCTTCTCCTTTTCGTTTCCGCAGTTTTCGCAATTATCAAAGAGAGTCACGGTTTTGGACTAATAAAATCAGATCTACAGAATTATTGCAGAAAAGAAGAATAAAATATTTATTTATTTGTGAGAGAGAGGCGAGGACAAGCACGAATGGCGCGCACCTGTTCACCATCACCGACAATCACGAGCTTGAAGCTAGGGTAATCCCACAGTTTGCTGATTCAGGAGCGCCTGTAGATAGAAGAAAAGGATCAGCTTAAAAAAAAATAGGAACTAGAAAAGGCGTTTGGTTGCTGAGAAATGGGAGAAGATAGAAAAGAAACTCCCAAGTCCTAGTGATTTCCCAGAAACCAAACAGGCAGAGAGAGAGAGAGAGAGAGAGAGAGAGAGGGAGGAAGGAAACCATTTGGAGAGATTGAGTGTGAGATAAAGGTAAGGAAGGAAGCCGGCCAGGAGAGGTTTCGGAAAGAAGGTTTGAGTTTTGAATGCGGTGGAAAATGTAATGGGGGAAGGAGTTGTTTCAGCCGTATATATAAGTAGGCGCCGCGTGTTTTCATTCTAGCCTTTGATGGACGCCATTTCTCTCCACCGTTGGATTAGATCCCGCTTTAAACTGGCGCTTCTATCTTATCCCTACACGTTTCATGACCTTTGTTCCATTTCCAAAATCTTCCCGCTTTGTATAAATACTTCTTACATTCAAATGTCAAAATCCAACGACTAGATATTTGAATTTTGAAAACACATTTTTGTTTTGTGCATATTTTTATTGTCCCTAGTGTAGCTTCAGCCTTCACTTGGGACAATAAGTAATACATTTTGTTTCAGTATCAATATCATTTGTATTAAGTAAATATATATTCTTATCATCAAGCAGTAAAATATATTTTTAACTACATCAAGGCATAGGTCAGGTTAAGGGCTGGGGTAGGCAGTTTTATTATTTCATTGAAACAGTTTTCAACTTTCAGAGAAGTCAAATATTAAAAATAATCGGAATAAAAAAGATTTGCAGCACAAATACAGTTAAACCCTAAGCCAAATGCTTTCCTATCTTTTATATTTCAGGCCACTTGTTAGAAAAGAATGATATTTTGGTTATTTTTATCTTAAATCGCTGGTTACAATGCTTTCTCTCCAAATATTTGAGTGTTCTTTTTAATAAAATGATTTTTATGCAATATGGGTTTTTCTTGTTTTAAATTTGTTTTTAAATTGTTTGTCATTGACTATACATTATTGTGTACTTGCTTTTCCGTTAACCCAGATTAATGAGTTCAAACGAATCCAGGATACTCGTTTAATTATTTTTATTTATATTTTATTAAATTTTTAATTTAAAAAATGCGGGCTTGAATCACGTCCGTCCAGAATAGCGGATCACGACCAGGAAACTTGATTTTACGCAACCGTTTCATATCTTATCAAATATTTTATTTGTATTCGCCATTTAAAGTCTTGTTCTGCAGGCATTTCAAATGATAGGTTAAACATTTACATTTGCTCTAGCTTGTTTAGATTAAGGCGTTGTGCACGCTCACTAGGAGGGCAAAAACAATATTTACATGTTTAAGCTCGTTTGATTACAAAATATCAATGTTAAAAAAAAAATTAGTGTTTGTAGCTAATTTAATTATTTAAAAGTGTCAACATGTCTAGCTCATTTAGTAAAACATTCAAATGTCTAATTCATTTAGAAAAACATATTAAAGTTTAAAAAGACAATTCGAAAAAGGTCCCAAGTTCTGAGATTCACAGAAAGTATGCTACATTATAACAAAAATACTTAATTGTAATAAAATAATAATTATTTAAGTAGTTCAATTCTCTCATTTCTTAATAAACTATAAATATTAATTTTATATATTCTAGATCTTCGAAAATTTGTAAAGATATATTATCTCCTTTGTGATTTGCTGCTTATTTAAAATTAGAATCGAGAATACTAAAGATTATTATTCATTTTAGGCTTTGAGGTAGTAATTAAAATTGTGATTTTATGGTAGAACTTCATTATTTTACAAAAGATGGATGAAATAAATATTCTTTTAATTATATTACAATCCATGTACATCCCAATCACAACCACCTATCGAAACAACCAAATATTTCAAAATTATATTAAAACTAGATTATTAATAAAAATAAATTAATATTTCAAATATGTAATCTTGTCAAACACAAACACCAGCATAGGTCTCAAAATACCGAACCAAAAACCCCCCCACCCCAAAAATAGAATTTTTAAATCTCAAACCACAAGGGAGAAACATTAAATATATAAAAGGGAAAAACTAAAAAGAAAAGCCCAAAAAAGAAGGGAGGAAAGCTAAAGTCCTAAATGTATGGGAGAAAAATTGGGAAGAGACATTGACAGCTGCTCTAGACAATAATAATAAGCCCTCAAATATATATATATATATATATATATATATATATATATATATATTCAGTCTCTATTCAAAAGCATCATCATCGTCATCTGGAAGGGGCTGACTAGCAGCGGCAGCAAGTTCAGCTTCATGCCTGCAATAACCAAACCAGTGTCCACTTAGAATTTAGAAATATAAGATAGGTGTTAGGAAATCAAGGCCTTGCTTTTCAGATCTGTTTTGCCAAGCAGTTTGTTTTCGACCACAAAATAAAAAGGTAAGAAGAAATCACATATATAACCAACAAAAGAAAAACAAGTGGTTCCTGTTCTTGAAAATTATTCTTAGAGAACAATTTTTGAAAACTTGGAACACATGATGATCTTTGAAAACGGTTCTTGTCATTTGAATTTAGTATTTTCTATGTTTTTGTGTTTTCCAAAAAAATAAAAAATAAAAACTAGACATGTTCTCTTGTATTTTAAGAACAAAAACAATATTAAAAAACTGTAAGCAAAGACTTACTTTAAGACCATCTTTAAGTTGTTTTTTTAACCTTTCTTTTTGGAATGGTATTAAAAATTACTTACACAAATACAGAGAATAATTAAAATAAAACAAGTACAAATAAAATATGTTTTTAAAAACATATATAAAACATCAAAAACAGGTTAAAAAACATTTTTAGTTCATGAGCAAACTTTAATTTTATAAAAAATTATGTGACAGAAACTATAAAGGCTCAAGCTTGTGGGAATTTAGGCTTAATATGAATAATAAATGCAATACTTGACCCTCAATGCACGTGTGGCCCATACTGGAGAGAGTCAAATTAACAAATAAAGTCCTCAATGGACTTTCAAATTAACAAATAGAAAATAAATTGCAATGTGGTGGCCTGAACCCAAGACACCTCTTGCCAAACAGAATCATGTTAAGCGACCCGGCTACTCACAAAGCTTCGAGGCATAAGATTTGGAACATATGAGATAATAAATTTTTCCCTTCAGAAAGCAAAAAGAAAGCGAAAATGGTTTTCAAAAAATGTTTCTGAAAACAGTTCCCAAAAATTGCCAGGTTGAGTATGTGTCTGTGTATGTTTGAGTGAGAGGAGGGAGGAGAAGAGAGTTTTAATAGTCACAAAATGCTTACTGTTGCTGTGCAGCTAGGTCAATGTGAACTTCCGGAGGAGCTAGAGCGGGGGACTCCACAAAATGCAAATTAGGATCCCTGTAATCCTGTAACACACCAATTATAGCGATGATTACATTTGATTCCATACTTGGAAGTATATGAAAATCAAGGGGTTATACGGCAGTCCTTACCCAGCAAGTTTCCTGGCCAGGTAGAGGAAAGGCTTCTCAAAATTATAATTGCTCTTGGCTGATATCTCGTAATACTGCAAATTCTTCTTCCTGTGGAAAGTAACTTGCTTTGCTTTCACCTGCCTGTTCTTGACATCAACCTTGTTCCCACAAAGCACAATGGGGATATTTTCACAAACCCTGCAATTGGTAAACCAGAAAATATAATGCTCAGAAGAAGCCTTCACTAATAAATTATTGCTAAAAATGTAGGAAATTAGGATTCCTTTACACACCGGCAAAGATCACGGTGCCATGTTGGAACATTCTTGTATGTCAAGCGAGCAGTAACATCAAACATGATAATGGCGCATTGCCCATGGATGCTGCATATTAAACAAAAATTTAGTAAGTTGTGCTTGAAGGGGCTGTGATCCTGAAAAATGAATTGAATCTAAAAACATTGTGCAGCAAGAACTACAAAGTTGCTATTAATTGGCATAATGATCTAAAGGAACAATGCAGCTCAAATTCTGTATATAAATTGACATTAAACATACATATTTCATTTGAGTGAACATAACACGCATCCAAAATTACTATGATATAATGGCGCGAAGAGTACAAAGGCTATAAGACAGTTGGATGGCCAAGGAATTAAGGACATTTAAATTGCACTATCATCGGGCTGTAATGTCTCTTCGTGTGCATCTCTGCCGGGGGCAGCGTAAGGTTATAAGATTTTTGATCCCACCAAGGAATCAATCAACCATGGATATCCAACACTAAGATAGTACAAAAGATGGAGACAAGAAGATAAACGTTTTACCTCTTGAAGCGATGCCTCCTTTGAAGCAGATTCACAGCTGACCGTAGCGCCTTGAGCCGAGCACGCCTCCAATGGTGATCCACACGAAGCCGAGGCAAGGAAACCACCAAGGAAGTGACCTCGACCTCCAACCAAGTGCTAGCAAGGTCAGATCCGAAAGAGAGGGAAGAGGAGACACTTTTCCTCCTACACACAAAACAAAGGAAGAACACCTTTTCTTTTTCTTCTCTCTTTTCCAAAACGTATATCTTCAAATAAGAGAGATTGGACGGATAAAGAAGAGAACCAATTCTCTTCCATACTCAAAACGTGTATGGCAAAAGGGAGAACTTTCTCTCGTTCCATGTTCATCTCACTAGGTTCAATGAACCTAGACATATTAGTGTGAATCAAAAGGGAACTTGCCATATAGTCTTGGTCTTGGTAAGAAGAGTGGGCCCACATGTTCCGCACTTTCCTTCTCCATTAAAGAACTAGTCAAAATCAAGTCTTCGTTCAATGAAACTTGACTTGGTTTGATTCTCACTTACTATATCACCCTTCCACACATGATCTTACCATATTGGACTAGTGTGAGAAAATACTAAAATGTCCCTCCCCATGGGGTGGGCCGGCCATCATCATCCACTATGCACATGGGAACTACTACTCATGGTTATCAGTCATTAATTTGAACCAGCTGCTTTAGCGTCATGTTGAGATCATGTCCCGAAGCATGTCATGAGCTGGATAATCCGAAAATCAACTTTATTCCCACACTTTCTAAGTGTGTGACCCATTAAGTTACCGGTTATGTTGGCCACTTGGTTCACCACTCCTAATAGAGGGAGTGTATACTCACAGCCTCTTGTCGGAGTCATTACTCAAGAATCTCTTCCCATAGTGGATATGCCATGAAGAGTGTCTTCGGTGGCATGACTGACAAGTAATGAGTCCCAAGACAAGAACTATTTACACTTGGCTAGATATGACATAGCCATATCTAAGTGGGAGCTACACATTGTCCATACTTTGAACTAAGTGGTGTAGAGGTTGGTGAAAGGACGAATTGCGCAAATGTTGTCTATGGAAGGGTTTGTAGTCACACCACTGACTCTTTGGTTAATTGGGGGTCATGATGTGTTGCTAGATACCACTCATGACTTGCTTGATTCAATTGTTGAACTAAGTGGCCAACATAACTGGGAACTTAATGGGTCACACACTTAGAAGTGTGAGGAAAAAATAAAGTGATTTGGATTTGATCCAAGTTGAGGGACATAGTTTTGAATCCCGATCGAAACACTGATGTAAGAAACTTGGAGCACTTCAATGGGCTTGAGGCCCATGAGTAGCAAAAAACACATTGTATATAAGGATGCACATGGCGATCCACCCCAGCGGGAGGGGCATTTTGGTCTTTTCTCACCCTAGTATATGGTAAAATCATGTGTGGAAGGGTGATATGGTAAGTGAGAATCAAACCAAGTCAAGGTTCATTGAACCTAGACTTGATTTGACTAGTTCTCTAATGGAGAAGGAAAGTGGGGAACATGTGGGCCCTGCTCTGTACAGACCAAGACTATATGTGAGTTCCTTTTTGATTCAAGCTAACATGTTAAGGTTCATTGAGAGCGTAGTGAGATGAACAAAGAGCAAAGAAGAAAAGTTAACCCGTTCCACTTAATAACTTTTTTCCATACATGTTTTGAGTGAGTATGGAAGAGAATTGGTTCTCTTCTTTATCCATCCAATCTCTCATTTGAAGATATACGTTTTGGAGAAGAAAGAAGGAAAAGAAAAGGTGTTCTTCTTCCTTTTCTTTGTTTGCAGGACGAAAAGTGTCGCCTCTTCCCCCTCTCTCTTGGATTCAACCTTGCTTGCACTTGGTTGGAGGTCGAGGTCACTTCCCCGGTGGTTTCCTTGCCTCGGCTTCATGTGGATCACCATTGGAGGCACGCTTGGCTCTAGGCACTACGGCCGACTGCGGATCTACATCAAGAGGCATCGCTTCAAGAGGTAAAATGTTTATCTCCTTGTCTTCATCTTTTGTACTATCTTGGTTTTGGATATCCATTAGTTGATTCCTTGGTGGGATCAAAAATTTTAAAATCTTTTTCATTGCCCTCGAGCGTATGATGCTCGGGGTAGGATCCCAACAATGCACAAAGAAGAAAGTCTAAAACATGACTTCAACAAACAACTGATATAATAATTGGATGAGTTTGATGTCATAAGATCACATAGCAATGGTGATGGTTCAGTTCATCACATCCTATCTAATGCATATCCTTTTTTATGTTTCTTTGATAGGTAAATGAAAAGATATATTAGAAAGCGGGAAGAGCAAATACCAATCACCCTGAAAACAACAAATTCACCACACCCCAAACAATACATATTGTCATATACCACTATCCAAGCCTAACCTGTCCATGATCGTTATATCCATAATGCAGAGTTTATGCCTGTTATATTTATTTTCACATTTATAAAATCAAAAGGTAAATTTTTTCTCGTCCTTCTAAGTAATTTGAAACACACCTTTGAAATTGATATTGTCCATAACACAACTTGCGCAGTCAAATTGAAATTTGAACAGCCTTAAAAAAAGCTTTCAATCTTTTAATTTCACAAACAAACATGTGAGGTGCCTTTCAAAGAGAACAAACCACTTGCTTGTACAATTATCCATTATAGATAACAAGTTGAATGAAATAAAATCAAGTTTATAAACCAGTTGTCTCCACACTTTTCACCAATACCTTCTTTAGCAAGATAATATAGAAAAGAAAAAAAATGCACAAATTGACAATATCAAATATTGAAGCCTTAAAATATACCAAATTAGTATAGACTAGAAATCACATGTAAAAACAAATTTAACTTTTGATTGCTTCATTGGCCTTCAATAAACTCATAAGAATTCACCAATGAGTAAGAGAAGCAATTTCAAACAACTTTAGAGAAAGAAAATCATGAGCACCCAAAAAATATAAATATTTGTATTAAGATGGTAATAATAAAACAAAGAACTCCATTTATAATCAGAATCCTAAGAACAATATGAAGGTCAAGTGCACAAATTGTAAAAACAAGCCAACTAAAGAAAAACTTCATATCTACAGTATTGTGATGTAAGAAATATTCACATCAAATTGTTAAATACAGATACATGTTCAAAATTTAGAAAGGAATGAGCAACCAAAATCAATTTCTAGAATAACTTACTAATATCCATCTCTAAGGCCACCAAACTTCTCCTGCCCAGCAGTGTCCCAGCAATAGAATCTAATCTTACCACAGTTTGTGAAGAAATCCAGCGGATGAACTTCCACACCAATGGTTGCTATCAATGATTAAAAGAGGGAAAAACAAATTAGTTTGCATTCAGAATATCTATGTATAACTTTGCTTTGGAATCGAATATTCCGCTCATTTGAATTGAATAGGCCTGAAGACCACTTCAAAAATCTTCAGAAACAGTACAACAAGTAAATACAGGATAGAAAACTAAGAGCATGATATTTTCTCCAAACTTACGTTCATATTTTTTCTCAAACTCGCCTGTAAGATGTCTTTTCACAAACGTTGTTTTTCCTGCATTGTCAAACCACTTTCGGATCAGCAAAATCACTTTCGATAAAGTGAATTAAATTCCACAATATGGAATGAAAGAAAAAAAGCGAAAAGAAAAAAATGAAAAAAAAAAAAACTCAATCGGGCAAAAATAGTCGCAATGATTGAGACGGGAAGTTTTTGTTCAATCAATTTCCAGACAATGAAAAAAGGGGGGAAAAGCCGTCTTCTTTTCTCCTCCATCTTCTCAGCGACCGAACACACCGAAGAAGAACAAATAATTTTTTTTTTTCGTGATCACCTGTTCCACCATCTCCGACGATTACAAGCTTGAAACTTGGGTAGTCAACAGTCTGCTGATTAGGTAAAGCCTACGAAAGAAGAAAACCACTAGATCAATCGAACGGAATTAAATCCGCAAGAACCACAAGGCTTATCCAAAGTTTGATTGCTTGAGAAAGACAAGAAACAGAGAGAAAACAAATTATCATTTCAATAACTAAGAAGAACAAAATCTCAACTCAACTGAATGCAGCATAAATCACAAGATCCAAAACTCAACCTGTCCCGGATAAATCTTCTTTTGCTTTTTTGTTAAATCAAAAGAGAACACCTCAAAAATTTTCTAGCATTCCAATTTTCTAGAGAAACAAACACAAAGGAAGACGAAACTCACCATATTTTCTCCGGTGAAAATGCGTCTGCAGAGCGTCTTAGGAGAAGGAGGAGATTACAAAAGAAAAATGCGAGGGCATCTTATATGATGGTTTTAGCGTCCACTCAAGGGTAGCTTCAAGCTATGACTCTCCACCGTCCGATTCTAATGATTTTTCACACCCACGTGGCAGTAACCCAGTTGACCGTAGGGCTTGGCAATTTTGGGCCTTGACTATAGCTAGTATTATGGGCTAAGCTGAGTCGATGGATTGAAGTCCATTTTAAGCCCAAGAATTTTAGAGAGGAATTTAAGGTTTGAATAAAATTGAAATAATTGGCTATATTAGTTTTGGCCTATGATCTATGAGGGGGTTTGACTGGAAGCTTAATGAGGTTTGACTCGACTTAGTCTGATAACCAGGTCAATCAGATTTATTTGTTTTCATCACTTAGCAATAGGCCAATTTTGATAGTTCATTTTATAAGATTTGATTTTTTATCTTTTATAATATAGGAGTTTTAAAGTATCATTATTATAATATACTATAGTCTCTCTTCCAAACTGTTGTTATAACTATTACATTTCAATTTCCTAAATGTATCTTTTTAATATAATTTATATATGATAATTTAATATTTAAAAAAATAATATATGAAAATTTAGAGTGCAATAAATTAGTTTTATTGATATCTTTTATTTATCTGATAATCTCATGCAAAATAACTATATTCATTGTTTTATTCTTTAAATTTTATTCAATCATATTTTTTTATAAAAATAGCGTTGTACTAGTTTATAAATTAAATTAAATTTAAAAACTAAATTATTAGTATATTTTAAATAATTTTATTACTTAAACTAGTGTTAATAACAAAATAATGTTATTTTTAAAATAATTAACAAATATTATATACTAATTTATTTCCTAATATGATTATATCTTTTATTAAGATATATTTTCAAACAAATATGATATTTAAATTTATTATACGGTTTGAAATACATTTTTTGGAAAAAATGTTTTATTCCAAATATAATGAAATTTATATTGTTAATGTAATGCCTTGAAAATATCTATTGCTGTTTATATGTATTTATAGTGTAAAATAAATTAAATTATATTTCTTCGACGTTTAAATAACTAAAAACGAAAAATGATAAAAATCCAGAAATTTTATAGGAGCCAAATAAATTTAGTAAAAATGTCAAATGGAAATGGTGGTCTCTAAGCGAGTGTCTTAAAATACAATAAGTGAAATGAAAGTGAAATAAGTGTTAAAATGCCAAAATGAAAATGGGAATTAATGATGTGAGAACCTGACCTTAGCCATGTAATGGGATTAAAGATCAATTTTGGTCTTAAAAAGACATTTTCACATTTGGACATTTCCATTTTGAGAAAAAAAAAAAGAGCTAGGGCTTGTGGAGAAAGAAGATTGATGATTTTCTCAAAGTAATCAAGAGTTTAAGAGATTAAGTGAAGAAGAATGCTTGGTATTGAAGAATCAAGATTAAAGTACGAAACTAAACTACTTTCTTTTCTTGAGTTGGGTTAGTAGAAAACCCTAAAAATTTAGATGAAATTATTTGTATTAGTTTGTAAACAAGTTTTGGGGTTGCTCTAAGTTGTGTTTGGTTGTTTTGATTGGTTTGGATTGGTTTGAGAGATTTTTTGTATAAAAGAAAATGAGTGAGGTTTCAAAGGAGTTGTCAATTTTTTAAAAAACCATGTTCTTGTTTTTGGCTATAGGTTTAGTTATAATCATCAAAATTGAGTGATTCCAATTGGTAAGAACCATGAGCGAGCTCAGATGTATAGAAGGATGAGGAGCAAATTGTAGCTGGGCTCCGAATATGGGATTAAAGGTGAGTTTCGGATAACTCACGGGTATGCTCTGGTTTGGGTATAGTTGTGGTGTTTTAGTAGTACGTGAGTTTAACTCAAATCCATCAAATTGAGGTGATTCAAAATTAAGGTAAACTAAACTTCCAAGGGAATAATTTACTTGAAGGGAGTGGCGTAATTTGTAACCCCAAAGTGCTAAAAATTTGGCCAGTGGGTATGCGGTGCATTTTACCACAAATTAGGGTAGTCTAGATGTAAATGCAATAACTTGAGTTTTGGTGATCCAAATTGGATGATTCCCCATTTGAAAAACCTTAGAACCATAGCCTCAAATGAGTGAAGGAACCATTATCAACTTATGGGTTAAAGACCACAAATCGAAAATAACGATGGGGTGATCCAGTGAGCGGGCATATGAAACTATTTAAATTAAAATGTCGTAACGAGTTTAGGTGATCAAATGAGATGATTCAATTCCTATTGAAAATAGACTCACTTAGAGATATCATTTATTGAATGAAGCATGAAAAATATGGCTCATGTATTTTGGAAAATTTTGCAAGTGAAGGGTATTGGGTAGACATCAGCCTGACCAAAATCCTAGAATGCACAACTGATTTTCTTTCTTGGGTTGTTCTTTGATTGTGACATATTTGTGATGGATTAGGGGTTGGTGATGAGGAAGCTTGACCCAAGAACGGGATTCCGAGGATAGGAATCGAAGAGTGACAACCTTTTTGGGTTTGTTCTTCAATCTCTCTCTTGTTTCAAATTTGTGAAAGTTTGTTCTACTCTTCTTTCATTGTTTCAAAATTGATTTGTGAAATATTATGACATATTGAAATATTGAAATGATTTATGATAAATTACATATTGTTGACTTTAAATTGATTTAAGATGACAGATTAAATAAATTGCATATGAAAATTTGCATAGTGTTGAAAAATAAATTATTGTATCCAAATATCATCTGTGTGTAAATTGTATTGAATGATTTAGATATACTTGAAGAATGTTACTTAGTTAAATTCGAGCTAAGGATAACGGTATTCCAATAAGGGTCAAAGTGGTAGTCTTGCACGAATGTAATGAAGTGTCACTCCGATCCGTAACCCAGCGGGACAGTATCGGTAGTATTCACGAAATTGATTTTTAATAACCAATCAGCAACCTAGCGGGATCGTACTGTGTTATAAAACTGTTTTTATACAAGCCTGTAGCCCAGCGGGACCGTACTAGTGATACGTTATCCTGTGCACCGAAAGCATAGTTTAAATTCGATAAGGGCAAAATGATAATGAGATTGAAAAGTGCATGATTTTTTATTTGAATGATTTAGTGCATATGAAATTACATAACTTGAAATGACCAATGAATTGTAATTGAATGTAAATGAATATACATATATATGTATTGTACTGCATTGGTCGTTGAAAAATGTACAAAATCATTGTTTTATAAACATTGCATGAATTGATTTAAACTGAAATGAAGAGAGAATTGCATATAACCACTAAGCAGGAAAATGTTTAGCGCGTTGTTTTTGTCATCGCACAGGCATCGAGTGAATAGGTATAAGGACAAAGACCGTAGAGATTTAGAGTCAACGTCAAAGCTTCGCGGTGTCGAAGTAAAGATCTGACCATGCATTCATGAAATGGATTTGACCATTTTGTATAAACTCTGATTTCATTTTGTAAATGTTTTGATATTAAAAACTCTAATATATTTTGTAAATGATCGATTGAAAAGGGCATATAATTCATGTTCATACAAGGAAATTTGGGATTTATCCCAAAATGATGGAGTCTATCGCAAATATTTTGATGCATATTATTATATATTCTGACATACAAAAAAAAGCGATATCTGTATTCGTATCGGTAATGTTGGACTTTGTATTATTTGATATCGAGCGACAATTAAATTGCTATAAAAAAAGAAAAGGGGTGTCTTATATTATTTTGGTATCGAGGCACATTTAGCATAGAGACTATTATTGAAAACGTATTTGTATTTGTATTGGTGTTTGAATATAACTTAAAAGTAAAAGTATTGGTAAGAAGCGATGGGCCTTCACGATTAACAATTCTAAGAATTAATTAATAAATGATAGGTAATAGAAGCCACGCGAGGATATATATCTTTCTAATGTAGAATCATATGTTGTGTGGATATAATGAGAATAAGGATGAAAGATTAGAGGCATATGAGATTTCATTTGATACTTTGGGTTATTTTTCTCGAGATATTTTATTAAAGTTTGTTACTTTATTAATTTTGGTACATTTGTTAGCGGATTAGTTTGAAAATTAACTGGTTATATGATTCTGCATTATTTGTATTTATTTAAGTTTATTTACTATTACTTTATTATATTGTTTAGACTCAATCATTTTATATATTTAGTATTATTTATTTTTATTTAAAGAATGATAAATTCATAAAATTAATCTTTTTTGATATTTTTAAGGTTTTGGCCCATTTAGTCGGGTTTGACTGTTCGCATGTATTGGGTTGGGGTGGTCGAAAACTAGTTGAATAAAGAAATTGGTAAAATTAGCCCGGCTGCCGTTTTTGGCGCATCCAGAATGGGCTGGCGAAATGGGTTAGGGTAACCCAGTTACCAACTCTAAGTGTGTCGACTCAAATTAGCAAGATGAAGCCCAATAAAAAGGGTTGGACCAGTTGTGTGGCCCATTTCTACCACCCCAAGCCTGACTTTGATATGCATAATCTTTTTTTTTTTTTCAATACACTCTAGTTTCAAGTTGGTAAATTATCCCCACTAAAGCTCAAATAGGGACACCCTGTCTATGCCCTTTGCCTATTTTAACAGTGAACATGTTATAGAAGTGCTTTAAAGGCAATAGCCCTTAGCACTTATTGTACGTATTATATATTATTTAATATGAAAGACATCTTCATTAATTGAATTTTCATACGTCGAATTGATTTAGATCTTTAATCGAATTAATGAAGTCCATGATACATAATATAGCATGAAGGAAATCATGATGGGATCATGATAATAAGATTCCTATCATGTGCAATTATGTTAGTATCTAAATTATCCTTAGTCATAGGATCAACGAGGCCCGGACATTGATCTAGACGGTAACACATGTCATACTCCTTGATTTGATCGAGTAGTGGGGATCTTATAAACTGTGATCATGAGTTGATTAGAGTTGAAATGTGGATGCTTTCTAAGAGTAGCAAAGTACATCAAGGACTTGCTATGCGACAATCATATTGATTATCTTTTATATGTAGATGATTGTCTCATCATAGCTAGTGTGCATGTATCCTTGGGACTTGAGGTGCTTTCGAGGATATCTTGGATTACGATTACGGACTTTGACTCGATCCATGTTGCCTCTTGGAGAGTCGCTCTTTGGGTGATGATAGTCGGGTATGCCTTGGGTGTTAGAAAGTAATTGAGTAGCTGACAAAGGATTCACCGCTTTCAATAGAGGAGGATATACATGGTATCTTGTCGAGGATCATTATACAGAATCTCGACCATGGTAAATGCCGGCGAAGGTGTTTTTAGGTGCATAACTATGAGGTGATGTAGTGCAGGACAAGATCTAATATCCGCAGGCTAGATGTGGCGTAGCCGATCTAATCGAACCTACGCTTTGTCGTGCTCCCAAACAGTGAGGTATAGATTGGTGAAAGAACGAATTGCACGGTATTTGTCTATGAAAGGGTTTGCAGTCAAACCATTGACTCTCAGATCGATTGGGGATCATGATGTGTTGCTAGACGCCGCTCATGACTTGCTTAATTCAATAGTTGAATTAAGTGGCCATCATAACTAGGAACCTAATGAGTCACATACTTAGAAGATGAAGACTTAATATAAAACGGACTTAGATGTGATCCAATCATGAGGGACTTAACTTTGGGGATTAGACCGCTTCGAGATTAGTGGAATCCTGGGGCCCAAGATGGCTTCATTTAGAGAATATTAAAGATAAGTAGAAGCTTTGCTCGCCCGACCCAGGCCCGCGAGGGAGCATGCTATGCATGGAGATGCATATTCCATCTTGAGTGAGGGGGCTTTTTTAGTCTTTTTTTATAAGGTGGGTTTCTCCTATAAATATGTGGTTATGCATATTAAACCCTAACCCTAAGAAGATGTGATGAATGAAACCCTAATCTCAAAATCTTGAGAGTTGGCGAGTTATCTTTTATTCTTCAGAAGAACAACCAAGAAGAAGGAAGGTTTGAGAGCATCAAATCCATTCTTCTTCCTTCCTTATTGAAACCAAACTTGGCTAGCACCAAGTTTGCTTTCAACTAATCACTCGCTGGAGTTCACGGTCACCAAATCTTCATGTGGATACCATTAGAGACAAACGGGCGTGGTTCATTCCACGGTCGGCTGCAAATCACCCTCCAAGAGCAAATCTACAAAGGTATATGATGCTTTGATATCTTGGTTCATGTTTTGGTCTATTTTGATGAGCTAAGGTGATCCAAAAAGTGGGATTCCGATTTTTTTTTTTTTTTTTGTTATTTTTCGCTGTTGTGGTGCTCTTGGCAGTGGAATCCCTTGAGTGGTATCAGCTTCCTTAGTAATCATCAAATCAGATCTATGTTGAGAGTTTTAGATTTAGGCTCCCATGGTTTCCAAAAACTTTGAAAATCAGTGTCAAATCTTGAAAAGTTCCATCCTATGTTTTCCTTCATGTCCCCAGCCATGTGATGATGATGATGGTTATTATGTAAGAAAAGCGGTTTGGGCCAATTAACACTAAAGTTGGGATTTTTCGTATGAGATTCGCAGGGGCGGGCGCCCAGGAAGCGTCCGCAGTCGTTCTTCCGCGCGTTGCAACGTGCGTTCTTCACGTCGCAACGTGCTTTCTTCATGTCACGACATTAGTGGTCTAACTGCATGCAACGTCGCGACATGCGTTCTTCACATCGCAACGTCGCCCATGATCACTAGGTAGTCTTGGGACACAACGACCACGTCACAACCTGTGGGTCAATGTCGCGACGTGGACATCAGTGTTCTTCATCTCCCAACACCCACATCGTGATGTGCGGTCTTCATGTTGCGACATGAGCCCCTGCAATTTGTTGTTTTGGTCCATTTTTCTCTTACGGGTTTCGCGTACTTTGTCTTGTCACATCTGAATAGAATGAGGGTGAAATATGCAAACTGAGGTTGATTTTTTCAGCCTTAAAATTTATGGAATCTTGTTTTACAGTTCGAAAAACTGTGTTGAAATTTCCTTGAAGAGATTTTGGACTAATACATCTCTTTTGGCAACTTTGATTCATGAGTTGAATTAGTTAAGATTCATGAGTTGAATCAGTTAAGGTTCATGAGTTGGTCAGTTTTGGGATGAAGTGTTAAGACCTTCATTTGATAAATTGGAATCTTGAGATGCCATTATCTTTAACTTTCAATGGGTTGCATTAGAGAATGCAAGTTTAAGGGTGTATGTTAGCATGATGGATGATTATGGACTATGTCGATGGTGATTGAGCATATTCATTTGATTATTAATTTTTTTGGGTAAATAGGGTCTGTATGTCCCTACCTCTCTTTATTTTCTCTATGTATTTCTCTTCTCATCTAAATCCCCTTTAAATGTAACTTGAGGTTCTTCCTTTGAATGTATGTAATTAGATTACATAGGATTATGATTAGTTGGTGGAGATATAAAGAAGAAAGAGCATGGAGGAGGATCTGGGAAGAAGATCTTGAAATGTAAATTCGATTTATTTTCATGGGTTGTAAAAATCATGCATGTCCCTAGGTTTGACCTAGTCAATTCCATTTTGTCTCATGGAATTGATTTTAAAATATCCATAATCATGCCATATAGTTAGAGTAACTATCTTTATAATTTTATGAGATGAAACATAAAGTATGCTAATGAAATGATGAGACTAATTAAAGAATTCCCTTAATAAATATATTAAGGCTATCAAGCTTCCACTCAATATGGTGAACTTGAGCCTTATGAATCGCTGCTGGGGAAACCTGCTTCTCTATAAGGAACTGCTCTATTCATGGAAACGAAGTTTTTCCACTACAGCGGCCAAGCTCTTTCAACTGTAATTTCCTATTAGGTCATGGGCAAACCCAAGGTTAATGTTGGATAGAGACACATCAAGTTAGTGCATAAAATGTACACGTATCATGAGTCGATAGTCCAATGATAGTACAAATCAATAGCTGATAGCATTGGATTATAGTTATACGGAATTGCAATTGGTATGGACAAGATACATACCTATTGATCCAAGATGGCTTGTCAGTAAACCTGTCACCTTAGTGACATAGATATGGCACTGCATACAAATGCAATTGGTATGGACAAGATACTGCCTATTTACCCAAGGTGGCTTATTGGGTAAACCCAAGGTCATTCTTGATGATTGTTAAGACCATAATGCATGTATACAAATCTGTGACACTACTGCCCAAGGACCATTACTCAGTCCCTGGCAACGACACAAAAAACTTGTTAATAATAAGTTGTGCATATTCAAATTTATGAAACCATTACTAGAAGACCATAAATTAATCCCCTGCACCTGAGCCAAAACTTGATAAGACCTCAACTGGGACATATATATATATATATATATATCCAAATTTATGACACTACTACCAAAAGATTATAAACTAGATTGACTAAAATCTCTTAATAGCTAAAAAACTCGTTAAAACCAAATATAACTTGTATGCTCATAAGAAGAATAATTTTGTCACTAAACTCACTAAAGATTTAATTCTTGGTCTTAAAAACTCCGTAAGTGCACAAGTTTACAAGTAATAAAGTGGGAACTATAGCCCCAATATCACTTAATAAGAGAATGAAAGAATTTAAACTTCAACTACCCCAACTACTCAAGTTCTACACTATTTAAACGCCAATAGAGAAAATTTAGTAACCTAATAAAATTTTAATAACCTGAATCCTACACCAAAATAAAGGGAAAAATTAAATCCTAAATATAAACTGAATTGAACCGCATTATTACGATAGACACCGGGATTTCACCGCTATGAACATATCAATTCCTCGCATCATAATTCAATTCTATTTTCTCCTCGAAAGCTGAATCAATTTGTTAAGAGGCAAGTGATTCGCCATATTCGTAGTGCATGTACAGGTAGAGATTTGATGCCTGAATAAAAATATTTATAAACCTAAACTTCTTACTGCCATAGCATAGCTACTGCAGTATAACGGGCTCTGTACAAACACTGTGGATGGGTTTTTCTTCTGTGGTGTAACTAACAATTGATTCAAATGGTGATTTCACTTTGGATTTTTAGGTTTTCATAAACAAGGTTGGTAACTAAGACCTAGAACTAAAAATGTAGTAAACAAAAGAAATATCCTTGAAGCCTCAAGCCACTAGGCTCTGGTGGCCCTAGCAACTCCGAGGTCCTCGTTCTTTCTCACGCTGGGTGAATTACCTATAGTCATTTCCCGAACCGAATCTTCGTTTAGCTATAAAACCAAACCCCAATAGTTTTCCTCTTGAGATATAGGATTATTGGTCATTAATGTTTCAAGACAAGAAACCCGATCCTTATCTACCCACAATGATAAATAAATGTATAACTAAATGAGTCTCGGGGTGGATCTAGCACAAACATCCATCGAACCCCTGTGCTTGCCAAGTACTCGGGTCACTCAAGATATATCAGCGATTTAAACCTATAGTGAGAGATGCGCATAAATGATTTAATAACTGCTATGCGAAAATAAGAGATCAAAGTAGCTTAATTCCTCAAAACCTTAGCCCAGTAGCCCTACTCTTCAAGGATAAGAGGGGTTTAGCCAACCATCCTATGAGTTGTCTTCTCAGGGGGTGTTTGGCAAGCAAGAAAGTGAGAGAAAATGAGAGAAAATGAAGGAAAGAAAAAAAGGCGAGCGAGCTGAAAGCTTTCATGCCCAAAATTTATTGCATCAAGTAATCATCCTGTACAAAGCCTTGATTGAGCCTTATATCCTACTCAGAACAAGGGAAATTACAAAAATGTATGAACTACCAAAAATACATAGAGGGTAGTTTAGGAAAAAGTTATAAAAAGTTGGTAAAAAAATGGAGTCAAACAAGACACAGGAGCAGGTTGCGAAAATTCACAACCTGCGAAATTCTGCAGGTTGTGAATTTTCTCAACCTTGCAAAATTCCTACAGGGATCAAATTCCTTCTATTTTATGCTCCATTTTCCTTTTGGCTTCTGACCCGCAATTTCTGAGTTCGGCTTAGATTTTTCGTGTTTGAGTCGACTCATCAATTTGGCGAATTTAGCTTGCATAAACTATACAAATAGCCATAAAATGCGATTAGTACTAAAGCCGGGACCTTAATGTGCCAATTGGTTAATTAAGTTGATTAGTACACAAAAAGTGCTCAAAACCTGCAATAAATAGGGCTCAAAATAGCACTATTTGGGCACTAAGCAATAAGGTAGTATAGTTTGAATTCCTCCTCTAACCATACTTTTCACTGAGTAGAGATTCATATTCATTTCTGAATCATGATTCTAATCAATTACTTGTAATTAGAATTTCTCTATAAGATCTGGGTATTTTTCTTTTCCAATACTCCATACCCATTTTTTATGACTGTAGATTTCTTGCTTCACAAGACAGTACGATTGCTAGATTTCTACAAAATGAATGATGTCTCATCCTTAAGATCTGAAAGAGTTTTCCCTTTTCTTGATTATATCTTAACTAACACAGGATCAAGATCATTCCTCTAGACCAAGGAGAGATCTCTAATTGATTAAATTGATATATCACTCAACCCTTCTCAAACCATGAGCAAATTGAGGATTTATCTAAGTAACATTTCAGAGCTCATTAGTTCTTCAATATTAGTCTAGCATACTCTCAAGTAACTAATCTATGATCTCAGGAATCTCCATCTCTGTGTCACTCAAAGGGCCTCCTGAAAATCAGAGCCAAACAATAGTCCTTTCATGGGTATTAGCTACTAAGATTGGGAACAATTAATTTCATAACATCACCATCCAAATAAATTCAAAATCCTCAACTCAGGAAATTTTCTTCTCATTGTGTAGAAAAGACCATAACTAACATAAGATCTTCCTAACATAAGTTATGTTCTTGGCTTGGATACGATATATCTTGAAATATTGATAAGGAAAAATTCTCTTTTATGCTTGCAATCAATTGAAGAAATGAGTTCGACTTTTTTATGCGAGTTCATTGAATTCAAGCGGTAATTAATAAGTAATTTCAAGATTTAAATTCAATTTCAAAACTTCTGAACAATTTACTGTTTCAGATCCAGTAAACAAATTAAGCAATCCTACTCTAAATCTAATCTACGAAGAAAAGAAAATTAAAAGAAAAGAAAAAAATAATAAAAGAGTCTTGACTCCCAGTACTCTGGTTTGTCCGTCTTGATTAGCGCAGCATTTTTCGTGTCATTTCTGTTATAGAGCCCTCAAAGTTTGGGCCCTAAAATTGAGGCTATGCGTGAATCTCTAAAAATTATAGCCCAGATCGCGATAGATTTTTGTGTCTTTATTGTAAGTCTTTGTTGCAGGTATGCAGTCGTCTATCGCGACTTAAAGATCTTATGCTCCTTCTTGATTCAGTTGCGACATCATATTTTTGTTGCGAAAGTCTTCTTTCTTTCAGTATGATAACTCTGTCGCGACAATATTTTATGCATTCCTCAAACAGTTATGCCATAGTAGATAATCATGTTATAACACGGTTCGGTGCAACCGCATGTTGGTGTCATGACAGGTTTTATCATCCGCGACAACATCTTTGTTTAAGTTCATAGTGCAACCTTTGTCTTGTATTATTTGCATTTCACCTTCACGAACCTGAAAGTGTAGCGACAGAGCTTCATTGCCACTAAACGACTTCTTGTGCGGCTTTATTATGATGTTACGACCGCGACTGCCCGGTGGCTGTGATATTTCTTTGTCGCGACCGGTTTTCATGTTGCGTGAAGACTCTTACGTGTTTAAACACTCGTTAATGCGACCCAATTTGTTATGTCGCGACAGAACTTCTTTGCATTGTGTTGAAACCTTTGTAGCAACCTAGAAAAGTCTGTCGCGACCTCGTTTCTCTCTGTTAAGCTTATTTATGTGTTGCGACATTAAGATCCATGTCGCGACCTAGACTTATGTCGTGACCTAGACTTATCTCCTCAGCTTGAAGTATGTTGCAACGTTGGGTTCCTTTGTTGTGACCAGGCCAGTTCAACAAGTAAGTGTCACTAGTCACGACATAAATTTTCTTGTTGCGATTGAACTTCTTCTTTCAATGCTCTCTTTTGTCTCAACCAGCTCCTCCATGTTGCAAGAGTCAGTAATAGCGTCACAGTGGGTGCATTAGCGATGGAATATGCTATACGATCTTTCATTATGTCGCAACATAACTGATATTTGTCTCAGTTGGTTTCTTCCCATTTCCTGTCATGACATGCTGTCTTTTGTTGCGACATAGCTCATCTTCCAATTTTTAGATCTTATGTTGTGACACAGAAAATATTGTTGCAACACAGTTCTCTAGCCATTTGCTTAGACGTTTGTCGTGACATCAAACTCTGTCGCGACAGAGACTGTTGCAATTGTTGTTTTTCTCTTCTTTCTTGTTGGAAATCTCTCCTTTTTGAATTAACTCCTGCAAAACACACAGTTTGTAAATATTCCATAATTTGGCATTACAACAGCTCTGAAAATACTAAAAAAAAGTTAGAAAAATGGATTAAAAATAGATGAGTTTAAGACTTATCAATGATATTGGATATCGACCCACTAGGGAAACCTCCGTATAGGTTCTCTCTAATCAATAGTGAGGGCTAAAGATTTGTAATAAAATAGTGGGAGCCATAATGCGTAATTATCAAGCCGTAATAATCATGCATTTTAAGTACAATCTAACATGATCTCTTTTACATCTAGGTTATTAGAAACAAACCATGTCAACGAATGTGATATAGCAATCAATAATGGATACCAACTAATTGATTGGGCCTGACTTCTAGGACTGGCTAAAATATTTGAGAATAGTTCTCAAAAGGGAAAGGTTAGCCTATGTCCTTGTTGAACCACTCCCTTAATCCCCAGCCGTTGATGCACCTAAAAGCGTTCAGAGGGCATTTCATAAACGCTTGGTTGATAGTGCGAGGGCAGGATTGGTTATCTAAACCTCCATGTCACTTGAGTTTCAGAAGCAGTATAAAATTGTGGATGGATATTCCATAGTATGCTATCTAAGGGAAAATTATAATGAGAAGGTGAGAATTGAAAGGTTCAAAGTATCTCAACTACTTTTTGGTTCTAAGATAGAGGAGGGGACATGCAACATGCACTGAAGATGTATGAACACATTGAGAGGTTGAATCAATTGGGTTATTGAATGGACTTTGAATTGAGTGTAGACTTGATTTTGGCCAGTTTACCCGATAGTTTTGCACAATTTGTGCTTGACTATAGGATGACTACATTGTGTCCACCATACCCTAGTCGATCAACGTGCTCAAGATAGTTGAGGGAAAATTGGTTGAGAAAAAGGCCAAAGAGATTGCCTTGCAAGGAGCTTGCTTTTATTGTGATCAAGATGACCATTGGAAGAGGAACTGCAAGGCCTACGTGGAATCCAAGAAGAAGGTGGCATGTGATGCTCCATCATCTTCAAGTATTTATGTCATTAAGGTTAATACTGCTTCTCCTAACAACATTTAGGTATATGATACTAGTTGTGACTCATACATATGGATTTATATGCAGGGCTTAAGGAGCAGTAGGAAGCTCACAAAGGGAGAGTCTAATTTTCGAGTGGGCAATGGTGCAAGAGTTGCAGCTATTGCTATATGGACTTATGTTTTTAACCTCCCTAGTGATCTTTATTTAAATTTGGATGATTGCTTATGGACTAGCATTGACGAGAACATTAGTTGAATGTCAATTTTATGCTAGTGGTACACTAAGCAATGGGATTTACATAGTCGATATGTTCAATCCAATTTTAAATTTTAATGACAATAAAAAGGCTAAAGGGAGATAATCCGAAATCATCTTACTCATGGCATTGTCGCCTTGACCATGCAAGTGAAAGATGCATGACTAAGTTACACAAGTGTGGTCGCTTGGGCTCATTTGATCGTGAATCATTTGACACATGTGAATCGTGCTTGTTAGGCAAAGATGACCGAGTTTCCCTTTATGGGAAAGGGTGAACATGTGATGAGTAAAAAACTCATTCGTTTTTAGTACATTTTTCTGATATGTTTATTTTATATAATTGCTTGTTTTTATTCAGAAATATGTATGATTTACCAAATTTATGTTTTGCAGAAATTTATAGCAGAAATGAAAATTCCAGCAAGGATCAGAAGTGAAAGCAGTTCAATGGCCAAGGTGAGGTCACGACAAAGAATCGAGGTCGCGACCAGAAGTCATACTATGCTGAATGAAAAGCTATTACTAGCGGAGAAGTTCTTTGACGAAGAGCTTCAGGAAGGATTTCATGTCGCGACAATGATACAGTCGCAACAGAAGGAAGACAACTGCAGTTTGCAACGGATGATTAGTCACGACTATGAATAGTTGATGACTAAACACAAGGTCACCTGAAGCGATTTAAGGTTGCTGCTTGATTGCTCAGTTGAAGACTCTAGTAAGTCGACCAGGTATTCATGTCGCGACTACATTTAAGCAACTGGGACAAGAGCCTAGGCAAGGAGAGTAACTACTTAATTGCGACACACTTTCTAGGTCACGACCAAAAATATAAGCAGAATTGATGCGAAACTGTTGTGAGTAAAAAATGAGGTTGCTACAAAATGTGGAGAAATGATGTCGCGACATGCTTTTAAGGTCGCAACAGGAATTTCAGCAAGGAAAAAAAAGGATTAAGTCGTGACCTAAATCCCACGTCGCGACAAGATAATGAACAGACAAACAATTTAAGTCGCAACATGAAAAGGGAAGTTGTGACCAAGAATCAGTGGCTGACAACATAAATGGTGTCGTGACATGATTTTGAGGTCGCGACAAAGAATGCAGTAGAAAGCAAGACCGCCAGGTCGCGACATGGAATTGAGGTCGTGACCTATATTTAATGAGGGAAGAGCCGGTCAGTCACGACCGGAAATAGAAAATTGAATCGATTGAGGCGAGAAATGAGGATTCTGTGGATAGGAAGAAAGAATGGTCGCGACATACTTTTGAGCTCGCACATGAATTGCAGTGATTAAAGAAACTACTTGGTCCCGACCATATATTAAAATCACGACAAAAAACAAAGAAACCGGCAAATCACAGTGCGACCCGGCAGGCGCTCGAGACAAGCGAATGATATCTCGACACGAAGAGAAGGCGCTGTGACCAAGAATTGAGGCGACAACGAAATGAGAATTAGCGACACCAATTCCTGAAAACAAGAAAAGGAGGTTGCAACCAGAGTTCTCACTGCTGATAACTAACATGATCACAACAAGGAATTCATGTCGCGACCACTAATCAAATGCAACTGAAGAAACAAGTATAGCAGAAAACATCAGATTCGCGGCTTCGACAATTGCAAGAACAAAGTGAAAGAGCGTTGCGACCCGGTTCTGAATCACGACATAGCAGCCAGGATCAGGGCAAATGATGTCGCGACAAGCTTCTCAGGTCGCGACCTAAACAGAGAGCTGGGCCATTTATTTTAGGGAAATCCACCTGAAGCTTTGGAATCAGACCCAATTTCTGAAGGTTATAAATAGGCGTATATAGTTTTAGTAAAGAAAGTAGCTTAGAAACTTTTCACGAAACTCATTATGCGGAAGGGCGAAGGAAGACTCCTTTGTATATTTAGAATAGATTTTTCTTTTCTTTTTTTGGATCTGAACCAGTGATCTATGTAGAAATGTCGAAGCTAGATTTAATTTATGATTTTCTTTTACAATTACTACCTGAATTTAATGAAATCTAGACAAATTCTGGAATTCGTTTCTTCTCAGTTCATTGCAATCACTATGGATGTATTTGATCAATGCTCCATTGTAGATTGTGATGCAGTTCTTTAGAGCACAACTTCACTAGATTGGATTTATTATTAGCTCTGAGTCTTTTACATTATAAATTAGAGAAGGATTACCTGGATTGGAATTTATTTGGTGGTAGTGAGATGGACTTGTTCCCGATAGTAGTATCGAATACCCTTCAAAATTATGTTTCACCTTTCGATGTCGAGGAGACTCGGAGTGACACAGAGATGGAGATTTTTGAGAGTTTGGAACATTCATTTGGTGGGTATGTTAGACTACCATTAAAGAACTGTTGAGCTATGAGAGTTCACTTAGATTAATTCCCATTTCACTCATAATTGATGTTGGAAGGGAATATTTATCAATTTAAATAATCAGAGATTTCACCTTAATATGTCCGAAAGCTCTTGAACCTGTGTTAGCTAAGATCTAATCAAGGGAAGGGAAATATCCACTAGATTTAAAAGATGAGTCATCAATCAAGTTTTAGAAGTTTTGCAACAACCCTTACTTGGGAAGCAAGAAATCTGCAATCTCAAGAAATGGGTATGAAGCATTGAGAAAGAAAAATACTCAAATCTTTTAAAGATTGTGCAAAACACAAGTAACTAGTTAGACCCTTGTCTTCGAGAGAAGCAGGGACCTCTAGTCAGTGAATTATGGAGAAATCCAACTGCATTGTTAGGCATCTTGGACAAATCCAAATCCAGAACAAAGCGAATGCATTCGTGATGGTGCGAAATTGGTTGTTTCATAATTACTTCCTTGATGATGTTCATTCTCTGAGTGATTTAGTCCTTTTTTTTTTTTGTTATTTGTTTTATTATCATATTTCAACTTTCTTTTACTTTAAGGTGTATTCTCTAGGACAATTATTTTTCTAGTTAAGCTAAAGTTTGTCATGGGTTGAATGGTATGGATCTTGAGTAGTTGGGGTGGATTGAACTGGAATTCTTGGCCAATCTACCTGGGAATGATATCTGGACTTATATCCATTTTTACTACTTGTATGACCTGTACACTTGCAGTGTTATAGACTAAACCCATTTATAATTCCAAAACAAAGAGAAAATCAATTTTATTCAATTTTAGAAACTTCAGTCCAATTTGACATTGCTGCAGGAAAACTATAAGGCTCCTGTATAGGTGTTAAATTGAGAGGTTTAGTCTATATATATATAAAAAGGCAAACAACATGCTTATGAACCATTAGACCTAATACATTTCGATGTTTGTGGTCCTATGTCCATTAATGTCAAAGGTTGTTTCATCTACTTCATTACCTTTATTGATGATCATTCACGATTTGGGTACTTGTATCTTATGAGATACAAATCTGAATCCTTTGAAAAGTTGAGGAATTCGGATGAAGTAAACAACTTAGAATATCAAATCACTTAGATGAGATCTAAGTGGTGAATACTTAAGCCAAGAGTTTCTAGGTTATCTCCAGGATAATAAGACTTTATCCAAGTGGACTCCACCTTACACACCGCATACAGTGATATGGTTAAAAGGACAAATTGAACCTTGTTGGACCTGGCAAGGTTTATGATGGGCAAGGCGGATCTACTTGAGTCACCTTAGAGGTATGCACATGATACTATTGTTTAAGTGTTAAACAAAGTCCATTCCAAGTCAGTTGAGGTTCTTCCATATGGGATATGGACTAACAAGGAGCCCTATCTTTCTCACTTGAAAATATGGGGTTATCCAGCTTATAAGAAGTGAACTTTGTCAGACAAGTTAGAGGCTAAATTTGATAGGTGTCTATTTATAGGATATCCTAAGGAAATTTTGGATATCAGTTTTACAACACTTTGAAACAAAAGTTGTTTGTTTCAAAGTATACAGTCTTCTTAGAGAAAGAGTTTCTTATAAGAGAAGACAATAGGGGCAAGGGTTAACTTGGTGAACTTTAAAGTGCTCAAACAAACACAGATCAACTGACTTAATCTAAGGTTGTTATTCATGTTGATCAAGTAGCAGCTAATCCTTTTGAAATACAAGCACTTCGTAGGATAAGTAGGATACGTACTGTTCCAAAGAGATATGGATTTCTCATTAGTGAACAGTGAGACATATTGCTCACAGAGGTCGATGAGCCTACTACCTACGATGAATCTCTGAATAGTTTAGAGTGTAACAAATGGCTTGAAGCCATGAGATTAGAGATGGATTCCATGTGAATCAACCAAGTATGGACTTTGGTTGAACCTCCCGAATGGATAAAACCCATAAGGTGCAAGTGGATCTTCAAGAAGAAGACTGACATGGAAGGTAATGTGATTACCTATAAGGCTAGGCTTGTAACTAAAGGTTATCGTCAAAGACAAGGAATTGACTATGATGAGACTTTAAGCCCAGTAGCCATGCTTAAATCCATAAGGATACTCCTTGCCATTGATGCTCATTATGATTATGAGATATAGCAAATGGATGTGATGACGACTTTTCGCAAAGGAAACCCAAGTTTAAGGATGTGTGTATGACACAACCGGAGGTCTTCACACCTAGAAATGACAATAAAGGATGCAAGCTTCAAAGATCCATTTATGGATTGAAGCAAGCGTCTAGGAGTTAGAATATATGATTTAATGAGACAATCAAAGAGTTTGGTTTCTCACAAAATTCGGATGAGCCTTGCGTGTACAAGAAGAATAGTGGGAATGCAGCCATGTTCTTAGTGTTACATGTGGATGACATATTACTTAATGGAAATGAAGTCTCGGTGTTAGAATTGGTCAATATATTGATTATCCGGGAACATTCTCTATGAAAGACCTTGGAGAAGCAACTTAATCATTGGGGATATAGATCTATAAAGATAGATCGGGAAGGTTACTTGGTCTTTCACAGTCTACATACATAGCTTAGTTGCTAAAGAAGTTTAGCATGCAGCAGTCCAAGAGAGGATACGTTCCCATGTCTTGTGGGATTACCCTTTCGAAGTCCACATGTCCAAAGACACTATATGAGAGAACACGCATGAGTCTGACCCCATATGCTTCAGCTATAAGATCAATCATGTACGTTCTTTAATGTATTAGACCCGACATATCATATGCTCTAAGAGTCATGAGCAGATACTAGTTGGACCCAGGTGAGGGTCGTTGGGTGGCTGTCGATGTGATGCCCCAAAATCTAGGGGTCCATTGATCACCCATCAACTTGCGGAAGCCTGTGGATATCATGTAACCTAATACCACATCGTGTGTCCTTGTAAAACCTAGGTAAATTTGAATTTTTTCGAAAAATGGCAAAACGGTAAATTGCCGCTATAGGCTGTAGACCTAAAATTTTTCTAGATCTCAAATGATGAAACAGACCTCACTGTTGGATTCGTATCTCAAAATCTAGTTACCTAGACGAATTTTCATGATTTTCAAGGCGTCGAGCGTCTCATTGACTCTAAAAACAAGATTTTAAAGAAAAATCTCGAAAGTGAAAAATAAATTAAGTAAAGTTCATTTAAAATAATTTGAACTTAGACCGGGATGAAATAAATCATTTCGGGGTAGAAACGAATCCGAACAAGTCTTGGACACATGGCGTGACGTGAGCCACCCACTTAAACTTAAGTGAGGGGCTTAGGGGGACAAAAGGAAAAGATCCCATTTTTTTTCCTATTTTTTTCTTGGTTACGTAAGAGAGAGAGAGAGGAGAGGAAGAAAGCATTCGATATTCTCTCTTCAATCCTCGGAGTTCAGCCGATCGGAATTCGTCGAGCCAAGAGTGAAAGTTCATCTACTCAACGAGGGCTACGCATTGGTAGAAAAAAAAAGGGATTTCACCGAAGATCCAAAAGAGGAGATTTCAGGAAATCAAGAATTTTGGGTTAGGGAGGCTTCCTTCCCGTGCTACTACGCTTCAAGAGGTAGGGATTCTTCTTACTTTAGTTTATTTCCACCTTAAGGGCCTGATTTTATGGGAAATGTGGTGTAGGGGTCCTAAGGCCCTGTTTAGCTCGTTTAGGAATTGTTTAAAGCCGTTTTTATGGCTTATTTGTGACCGGATTCATGGCCCGGTTTGTGAAGTGTCCATGGTGTAGCGACCCCCGAGCCTGGTTTGACCCGAATGGCGAGTCCGAACCGAAACCCGGGGACGCTCGATTTATTTCTTTTTATTTTTCGTGTTATTAACTTTTCTTTTTCAAAAGTGTCGCGACCGAATCCACGCCCTACCGAATGTGGTCGACCGGGCGGTTTCAAGCGTTTTCATTTATCTCATCGAAACATTTTATTATGTCATTTATTTGCGGAAGCGGTTTCAGTTTTGGGCAAGCCTATAATCATTTACAAATTCAATGCAATTCGATAGGCCCATAAACATTTAACAAAATACATTTACAAAGAAGGCATTCATGCCTTTCTAGAATGATATACAAAAATCAAGGTTCAAAGTTTAACCCTTTTGTTTTATAAAATTTTCCATGTTAAAAAAGGAAACGATATGCATGACGGGGTATGTACTTATACGCCGCAACTTGCTTTATGACTTTGTGCTTCACGATCTTGTCTTCCTTCCAGTCTACTCGAAACCTACGCATAGATAAAAACTATACGCTAAGCATTTTCATGTTTAGTGGTTCTATCAGTTCTATTTCAATATTCAATTAAACTTAGCATGTATTTAACATTAAACCATGCCTATTATATCAACATATACTCATGCTATTCAATTTTGCATGCTTTCATTTTTACAATTCATTATCATATCACAACATGCATTTTCAATGTAACAATTCATTTCACAATTCAATTTATGAGATTTAAGCATATACATAAAAATCTCATTTTCACTCGTCAATGTTGGTTCTTTCACCTTGACTATTCAATTTACATTTTAAACCAATTCGTTTGATGAATCCGCCCTTATTAACGTTGGTAAATGTGCTTACACATTTAACAATTCAATCTCCCATCATGACGGATGCCGTTTGGTACACCCGACATATTAGTATCACTAAATATCATACTCCATCATGGCGAATGCGATTGGTGCATCCCGCCAAGAGTGGAAACATTTCTTCGATGCCATGCCATCATGACGGATGCGATTGGTGCATCCCGCCAATTAGGACATTGGAAAATTTAGGTGCCATTGATGAATGCGATTGGTACATCCGTCGGGGCGGTTCATTGATATATCATTCAATTCATTTATGGCCAGTTCCGTTTGATGAATCCGTCCTTATCATCATTCACATTCGTCGGTTTTCAAATATCACACTTCAATTCCATATTCACTTTTCGTATTATCTTTTCAAGATATACTCAATCTATATACTTATTTCCTTAATACTCATTCAACGTATTCATTTCATCTCATTCATCTCCTCATTTCATAGTTACTTGGTAAACTACCAAAATACTTGAAATAAGAATCGTCGAACAAACCCAGAAATTGTCGAGATCTAGCTTCCTTCTCTTGATCTGATCCTAGGTTGAAACGATCATCACGGAGTCTGATCGATAACATTCACGCCACTCTTAGTGGATAAACAATTGTTAAACCATTTTAGTGAATTAAAATTTTATTTTTGTTAATAGTCTTGGGTTAAGACACTAAGTCTGCCCGAAGACGAATTCATTTCTTAGGGTCCCTAAACATCGGTATACGAATACGGGACTTAACGGTGCAAAAAAATTGTCAAAACGAGGGTTCTTTGAGTAATTGAATGTAGATACCACTTTGATCGGTATCGTGCGGTCAATCAACCACCGATCCGATGCCGTTTTGTTTGAGGTGGTGCCGGTGCCGATTCAACTACATCGTAGTGCTGGAAGTACCACTCGCCCGGTATCGGTACCACTACGGGTTTGCCCCGAAAATGCTAGATTTGGCATTTTCACATTTTCATCCACAAATCTTCTCAATTAGTCCCATATCAAATCCACCTTGGAATCTACACGAAACAACTCCAGTGGTTGAAATCAATGAAAACCCTTTTCTCTCAAGTTAGGGCCTTGCAAAAATCCAAATCAAATAGGATGAAGTTAGGGTTTGATTTGTACCTTGAACCTCTTCAAATCTCTTCTTATATGTTGCTTGGTCTCTTGGAACAGGAATAGGAAGCAAGCCAACTAAACTTGATCTCTAGCGAGCCTAAGCTTTTCCCCCTTTTTCTCCTCTCTTCTTCCTTAAAAACGAGATTGCTCATATAATGAGCCCTAAGACCACATTTTTTGCCTTTATATCCCTTAGATCCATAAGGCCTTGTTTGACCTTTAACCCATTTAAGTGTAAGGCCATGTTTAGCCTACACACTCATTCGTATTCCTCATTTTCTCCTTCTTGGTCTTTAATTCATTTATTCCTTAAACCATATTTAACTCAAAACCAATCATTAAATCCTCCTATTCTTTCACTTTGGTCATTCATTTATCATAATTTCACCTAGACATTTATTCTTTATAACAATTGACCCTTAGGTCCTCATTTTACAATTTTTCTACATTTGCCCTTTTTCACCTAGGTTTATTTCCGGGTTCACTCAATTTCGCATTTTTAGCATATAATATTAAATCATATGCTCGCACTTTCAATTTACATTTCACAATTTGTCAATTAATCAGTTTTCCCGGAAAAACCTAAGTTTGGCTCAATTCGTACCCGGAATATATAATAAAATTATTATAAAAATTCTAGGGTATTTTTGGGGCATTACACATGGCATGCTCAAAGCATGGTTTAAGGGCTATTTGGCTGAAATCCTTGCCCTTAGGGACTCTTTGGACAGTCCCAAAACGGATTGTTTTATGGCCCGGTTGTGTGAATTGTTTTATGAACTGTGTGTAAAATGTCTCAAAAAAGTGTTAAGGATTGTTTGGATTAAAAAAGATTAATCGGGACTGCTAAGGGCTTATTTGGTCAGGATTGTGGCCTGTTTAAATGCTATTTTAGCGGAATTTCATAGCTGTAGTTTAAGGCGGTTTGTTTACTCAGTGGTGATTTTATTGGGCATTGTATATGTCACAATTAGCCTAAAGGGTTAAAGTGGTTATTACTTGATTTTGTAATAACTTGATTTGGTTGATTATTGTTGATGAATGCTGATATATGTGTGCTTATAAATTGACATTGAGATGAATGTTTTAATGGAAATTATATGCATGTGATATAATTGTCCATGATACATGGTAAAATGTATCGTTTAAAGTTGTCCATGTGACATTCATTACATACGTGGCATGACATAGACATGCAATGGTGTATCACATTGCATTATGCATGGGAAACATCACATTACATGAATGTGAGTGCATAATTAAAAATTAATCACCTCACTTGGTGATTGGTGAGTGGGCTCGGTATCGTTGGGCGAAGCCCAATAGAGTCACACTGTTGAATAAAATGGTAAAAACTTATGTCGGATAGTAGCAAGAAGGGCTAGATACTTCCTCGAGTGAAAGACCCGGACTAGTTCAGACACTCCAACGATGAAAGTCCAAAAAGTGTTAGAAGGCGTGCGAAGCCTACGGTGAGACCCCAAAATTCGCTGTCCACAAAAGACACATGGTTTTTGAAAATGAAATGATCATTTGAGGTGTAACATCCAAAAAACTTTTGATTTATAAACAAACGAATTTTGTTTTAAAATGATCATTGAATGTAATCCATCAATGACTGATTTTATCACACATTGGCGTTGCATTGTGTGGTGGGAGTCGGTAAAGACTCGGGTATGATGGGAGTCAGTAAAGACTCGGGTATGATGCATGAGTGAGTCTCATCTAATGTCATGGCATGACATGTAAAATTCCAACCTATGATTGCATATCTTGCTTGGAATTGTGATGTGAATGTGAAAATTGTTAAGTGTAAGCATTGCATGTGCACTTAGGTGAAGAGTAGCTTATGTAGAAATTACTCTACTAAGCGTAGCTCACCCTATATGGGATAACTTTTCAGGTGAGGGAAATGCGCCGGTGGGTGGCTCTCATCTAGGATTACAAGAGTGAAGAAAGTCGGCTTGTGGCTTAGTGATAGTTTTAGTAAAATTTTTGGAGTAAATTCATTTCGTATGTATGAGTGAAATTGAACTCATATGTATATTTTCATGTAAAAGAGTGTAATTAAACTCAAAATGGACTTTGTTTATACAATTGTCTAGTAATCGTAGGCTCTGCCTCGCTTAGGCAAAGGTGGGCTTCGCCTAATCAAACCCGGGGACTCCTGTAGACATTGTTTTCCTATAGACACTATTTTCCTGCAGTGCTGAATATTGTGCAAGTTGGTTCTTGTGGTGGAACTCCACGTGCGAAAGGGACTCTATCCGGTTTTGCAAGATTGTGGGTCCCGGTAAATGGGACACAACGATGTATATTATATAAAAATACTCTTTTAATATAAAAATTAAAATATAGGGTTCCATTATTTTGATAAATGTAGAAATTTATAAGCATAAACATATTATATATAAATCTATAACCATCAAACATGTAGGTGAGATGGTTAGGGTCACTTCTAGCTTAACCTGAGGTCTCGAGTTCGAGCCTTAGGAATGCAGCTGTGTTATGTGATCGAGTTTTACCATCCTTGTAGTCCATCTCGGCTCGAATGAGGATTAGTCAGGGTGTGGTATGGCTTAAAGGTGTCTTTCGTGTGTGCACGGGCTCACTCAGGACACCTCATGGCTTGACAAAAAAAAAGTATAAATCTATAATAGTGATATACAACTTGAAAATATATTTATTTTATTCAAATATATATATTTGAATAAAATAAGTATATCTTCGATTTCATAAGACCATTAGACCTTAGGATTTACATTTTTCTTCTTCCGTTTTTTTATTCTTTTTATTTTTTCCTTTTCTTCCCTTCTTTTTCCTCTTCCTCTCTGGCATCGACGAGGACCACTTTAAGTGATTTAAGTGACGATAATTCTGACATTTAAGCGATTTTTCCATCAAATGATAATAAAAGCAGCTTATCGTATCGGAGCCGATCGACACACGATATATCGTCGACATATCGACGATATATCTCGATTTTTTCATCCATGGTTGACACATGCACTACTAGTTAGACAAGGGGGAAATCTCAAGGTTTAGACTTGATCCCCATTTTTTTATTGGATACTGTGTAAGACTAAATTACTATCTGACATATGTAGATGGCTAGTCAAGGAAGAGGACGTCGAAGTTTGTGGGCAGGCAGCAGTGACCACCAGGCCTTTGACGGGACTTCATAGAGGCTATTAGTCTTTACTGTATACAGTGTGGCAAGTGTTATGGCTACCACCATTGCACATGCTAGTGCAATTGTGAACCAGGGAGGGCCGAGTAACCTCCAAAGGTTCAAGGCACATCATCTAAGACAGCCCGAGGGGAGAAAGGGACTGATGGAAGGCGGATTATTGGTTTGACAAAACCGACCGTAAGATCTTGGAGCCTATGGAGATCACCTCCGATGCCACGAGGATAAGGCTAGCTGCATTCCAGCTAGTTGGTGAATCCCAAGTATGGTGGGATTGGGTCAAAGCCTCAAGGAACTCGGAGGCAATGACATGTGAATAGTTTCATGAGCTCTTCATGGGTAAGTATTTCCCGACGTCTACTCGACATGCAAAAGCTCGGGAGTTCCTAGAACTGAAACAAGGAATGATGACAATGCTCGAATATGTGGTTAAGTTCACTGAGTTAGCCCGTTTCGTCGATGACTATGTGGCCACAGACATGACCGAAGTGAGAAAGTTCGAGGATGGTCTGAAATTGTCCATCCGGTGTAAAATTGTGGGACTTCTCCTACAAGACATGAACTTGATGGTCAAGACAACTATGGCCATTAAGAGGGAGGTGGACAACGCACGAAGCATTCGAGATGTGGGTGCTAAAGATAAGAGGAATGAAAGCTAACCTTCTTCTTCTAGCTCAGGGAAGAAGCAGAGGACTTACGCTCATGAGGTTTTGAGGGACGAGTTGCGATAATCGGGGCGAGGCCGGGGTCGATCATCGAATATAGGGAGACACTTTAGGGCTCCTAGCCAGCCAAGGCAAAGGACATGTTTCCATTGCCACCAGCTTGGACACATGAGACTGAATTGTCCTCAAAGGCAAGGATCCTGCTTATAGGACACCAGTCTACAGTCATTAGTGGGATGTGCACGAGACTCGGTTGTTCCTGCACACCCGCTATGGGCGAGGAACCGATATCAGTCTCGAGGAGTCTTGAACAAGCCCTGCTACTTCAATCGGGCTGGATGGGCCAAGGCATGGAGTGAGGTGGTGGGGCTCTGAAAAGTCTTGAGGCCCCAAGGGCGTGTCTACGTCATCACACCTCCGATTGAGCTTGCAGATTGGTATGTTATTCAGGGTACATTTCTACTCTCTCGCTTATGGGAAAGAGTATTGTTTGATTCTGGTGCATCTCATCCCTTCATTATTGTATCATGTGTGAAAGATTTGGGTTTGGAGGTTGAAACCTTGGAAGATCCGTTGCATGTGAGTTCTCCACTAGGAACCAAGGTGAGCGTGTCACCCCCTTACCCCCGCTTGGGCGAAGGGAGGGGGCTCGACATGGGACTGAGACTCTTTAACCTGGTTTTCTAACATTGGTGGGCCCATTTCATATAAAATCCAAATATCATAATATAACTTGTAAAACTACCACCGTAGTGGTGTTTAGAATGTCTTATACATATATTCTTAAGTCTCATTTACTTGTACTTACACGAATTCACTATTTCCAAAATATTACATTTACATTTCAAAACAAAGTCAAAACCTACATCAAGTGGAATCCTATTGCTGTGTTGGCCATGTTGTTTGCGGAATGCCTTGGATGTCCTCTTCAATACCTACATGGATGAAACACCCGTGTTAAGCTTATAGCTTAATGAAAAACAAATAACATATATGACCACTTAAAGTGGTCCTTTATGCTTGCCCAAATCCCAGGGGTCGGGTTGACTACAGCCCTCGACACTCGTAGTCGGGTGACGCAGGCATTTCTCACGTGGTGAGTCTGTTTTTACGGGAGCTCTATGGCCCATCATCTGTATATAACCTATCCCAATCGACATCAATGGCCGCAGGGGTCTCATATCACAAGCTATCTGAGAGTAAAATGACCTCTTGGGCCCATGCATTTTACACTCACAACCTATATTCCATCTATCAATATAATCCATTAACATGAATCAGCGGCCCATGGCCCATAAGACCATACTCATAACCATATCAACTATGTATCATAGTTACAAGAGTTATTGGCCTCTTGACATATATTAGACGAAAACATTCCTAGCCCATATATCTGAAAGCGATGTCAAAGCCGCTTGGCTTTCTTCTAAAGCGGCCTCTATGACGAGTTGTCTCCTCATGCGCTCCTGTACCTGAAATATGTTCCCTCGGCAGGGTGAGGCTAATCCTCGGTAGTGGAATCACCTAAATGGGCTACTCTCCACTAAGTGCACATATCTGATGCTCCAAAATAAACACACATTCAAAGCAGTACATGATCTACTTGATATCTTGATCATCTCATATCCCGAGTCCTCCCCGACTCCCTCACACTTGCCTAAGCCACGTATGAGAACCTTAGTTTTTATTTGTGGACAACCCTCCGATATATATATCAATTGGGCCGACTCCGACGATTGATATTATAATGTGACTACCCTCGGGTGTATGTCAATCGGGCCGACTTGACGATTGATATTTTATTTGGACTACCCTCCGATATTCATTATTTTTAGACAAACCCTCAGACCATTCTCTCAGAATTATAGTACACTCACTCCTATCGTCTAAGGATGCCCAATTGCATATGGAATGCAAATGCAATTCCATTCAATTCATTAACATGCAAATATATAATCATGCATATATTCACATAATTTTAAATCCACAAACATGTCATGTAATTTCACATCAATTTCATCAAAATTAACCGTGAACTAATGATCAAACACAGTAACTCGATTTGAATTTTTCGACCAAACACATTGTTACCGAAAAAGAATTATTGCTGTGAACCTTTATTCTCGGGAATAGTAGAGCCCTCGTTACTATTCCGGCAAATCACCAATCATCGGTTCACTTAGTGAACCTGAATTTCACGGCCATTCCCGGCCTTTTACACATCAAAGCATACATTAACACATGATTGCACAACTAGCAACCCAATTCAGCCCGTGGACAGTCACGGACTGTCCACATGGGTTTCAAAAATCCATCACAGGACAAGTTTGGAACCGATCAAAAGCGACGACCCTCCGGCCTCAATTCAATCAACGCTAACAAAGTACTTAAACGAAGAATAAAACCCAAGTAGGGAGAAACCCCTACCTCAAGGAGTTTGTTTAAACTCCTCAAATCCAGTGTCCACGCATTGCCCGCTCCGCGTAGAACAGCTTTCCTTCTTGGCCCGAAGGATTTCGACGGTCGGATTAGCTAGAAATCTAGAGAGAAGTTGCTTATTCTCTCTCTAAAAACACCAAAACTCCATTTCTCCACCTACTGCATCCCCTCTCCCGTTTTTGGCTTCTTTTTGCATATGTAGGAATAACACTATTAGTGTTTTGTCTTATTATCATTTAAATCAAACTCCCAAGAAATGACCATTATGTCCGCTTCTTTTCCAGTATTGACCTTTCGACCCTATCGACCATCCATTTTCATCATTCTCTACTCATGCAACTTATGGCACATGATCGTGTTATATGTGATTTTTCAGTCAGTATCAAATATCGTCTTCACCCACACCCAGGAATTACGATGCCTCGAAAAAGCGTGCCAACTCGGTATCTCGAATTGACGAAATTAAGCGAGAAATTCGACATACTAGCTAGATTTCACGAGGCGATTCCAACGGTGAAATCATTTCATCATAGATCTAGTAATTCGGACTTTGCGTTACAATTTTATAACTAAATTACGATTTTGTCCTTTTTCCGAGAGTGAATTTCTGGTCTTCAATTTCTCCCCTCCTTAAAAAAGAATTTTATCCGAGTGGACAATCAAAACACTCACATGCATAGCTGCGTGCACTATACCATGCATGTAAATTCGACTAAACCGTACCTTCATCCTAAACGAAAGATGGTGGCGCATCGTGTCCTCACGCTCCCACGTTGACTCCTCTACTCCATAGTGCCGCCATAGCACCCTCACTAGCTTCACGGTCTTGCGTCGTAAAACCTGATTACGGCTATCCAAAATGCACACTAGTCCCTCCTCAAAGGTCCCATCAGTGTCAACCTCAATCTGTCCCCAATCCACTATATGAGCTGGATCTGAAGTATACTTAGGAGCAGCAGGACGTAGAAAAACCTAGTGGACACTTTGACATCTTTGGCGGTATTCGTGGTATATATGATACTACCTAGAATATCTGGAAAGGTCAATAAACCTCGATGCTTTCCTCGCTTGCAGACGACCACTCATCTCTTAGGAATCACCTTGAAGAGCGTGATCCACTGACCTCGAACTCAGGTCGGCGTCGTACATCAGGCATAGCTCTTACAGGCTTTGGTAGAGTGAGAAGGCATTGTCGTAGTCACCTTCTGGGTGTCTCTAATCGGTCCGGGACCCGATGATGGAGCTCTCTCTCCACCTCGATTAACATAATGGTGACTACATGGCCTCGTACAATCTGCCATGTAGTGCCCGTCTGATCTTGCTTTGATAAGCGTTGTTGTGGCCGAATTCACTTAGAGCGGTGCTCCTCTACCCTTATGACCCGGGGCCGTATGCTCGCGTGTGTCCTCCCAACACCTGTATCTAATCCACCTGACGTGTAACCTACACAACCCTTACTTTGTGTGTAAAGCGGCGGCCGCTTCCCAAGGTCGCGATCTGCGACGTCCAATGGACCGTCGACTGGTCTATGCCATGGACCGACATCCATTATCTGCCGATCCCTTCTTGTTTCTGACAACACCCAATACAATTTCCAAAGGGTTATCCGTCTCGAGTCACTCTCGACTCGCATCACTTTCAGCTCTAAATTCTAGTGATAACTGACCATGTTTTCATCTCGATTAGTATAACTCTTGACACACTTCGAGCCTCTTACATTCACTTAGAGATTCGAATTATCTCCCACTGGTCTTTACACCTAACCCGGGTTCTCACCTTGGGAGTTAACGGCCCCCTTTTTGCTTTACTGACACACTTTAATCACTCTTCATTTCCTGAATTGAACTATGAGTCTTCATTGGACATAGTCCTAAGACAAACTCGACCCACACTCCACGAGTTGGTGAATAATGTCTTAGTGCACCCACACACGGGCTCGGCGCAATGTTGCGGAGTGCTCACGTGCGCAATGCCTTATTGTGACACCCAATCCCGGGGTCCACCATGAGCAGAATCTGGGAGATCTCTCACTCATAATCCCGACCTATCAGGTCAACTCTCACCCTACATCCACCAGGAAGAACACATATACAGCCTCTCTAAGGCCTTAACCTCTAAGCCTAAATCCAAAGCCATGTCGGGTATGACAACCCAGCTAAGGTCCCAATTATTGACAACCCGATGGGAATTTGTCAACTCATCCAAATAATCAAAGCTGACATCAACAACCAATAATCTACCACCCCAAGGTCCGCCCGCGCTTCATTGCTCGACTACGGTTGTCCACGACCTCGACCCACACTCTAACCCCTACGAACTATACTGTCTTCTTTGGAAGTGCTTGTGTATCTTACCAGCCCCGAAATTGATTCATAGACCGTACTAGGGTGTGGAGGAATGTGCTCTCTCTCTGTTCTCTGACTAACTAGGGCTGTGTTGTCCCAGAGTCACAGGATCCACGTCTCTTGGGGCGATCGGAGTCTCGCGTGCTGATCCGGCCTGGTCACAAAACTCATGTGAATGAAGTCTTACTCACTTCCCGAAACTAGAAAGTGTTGATCCTCCCTCCTTGCTACTAACACAGTATCCAGAGTGTTCGACATCATGATCTCTATCTCTATGGTCGGGGCCGTCGACCATGAGTCCGCGTCCGTAGGCGAAGTCTACGATCACACTTGAATGGATAGCGAAACCGTTCTCGAATCTCTATATGCCCGGTAATCCCAAGAAACTACGTATCTCGAAGATTGACATTTGGTCTCTCCCAACTCATCACGGCCTCAACCTTTTCTGGGTCCACTGACACGCCTGATGCCGACACACGTGTCCCAAGAATCTCACCTCAGTAAGCTAAAACTCGCACTTACTGAACTTTGCGTACAGCTGATGGTCTCGACAATTATGTCACGATCCTCAAATGACCTCATGCTCCCACTCTGGTGGGAGTAGATCAAGATGTCATCCACGAGGCTCGACAAGCGGATCCTAGATAGGGTTGGAATACCACTGTCGTGAGATCATGAATCTTCTTGGCGCGTTAATTCGATCGAACTCGCTGTAAGCTCAAAGTGCCCATAACGGCGTCCTAAATCTTGTCTTAGGGATATCTATCTCCCAACCTCGGCTGATGGTAACCCGGTCACGAAGGTCTATCTTAGATAAACTCGCGCTCCTCTCGGTAGTCGAAACCAATCGTCGATCCTCGGTAATGGAGTCTGGATTCTTCGTAGTAACCTGTTCATTACCTGTAGTTAATGCACGGTCGAAGGGTCTTGTCCTTCTTCTTACGCCAAATAGAACGAGAGCGCCCGTGGTGAAGTGCTCGGTCCTATCAAATCCCACTTGTCCGATGGCTCCTATGTTTGGACTGCGAGTTCTATGACTGGCCAGGTCTTGTCACATCTTGAGTCATAGAGATGGGTGATGTACGGGGTGTAACTCAATGCCGAAGTCTACATCCTATGTAGGTAGTCCAGGCGCTCATCTGGAAAAAACATCCACATATAAGTATAAAAGTTACTCGAGTGATCTAAGTCTGAGCATCTTCGTCCTACAGAGGTAAGGCTCGCTCAGCGACCGGCTAGCGTCCTGACACCTGGACTTGTATGCATGCGGGGCAAAATGTCATCTTGTCCCTGAAATACCACCGCAGTATGTAAATCTGGCATTATGGCGGTAACCTTCCTATGCTCACAATCGATAAGCGACTTTGTAGGCGTGCGATCCATCCCAGGGATGACATCGAACTCGACATGTCCATGATCCTCGGGTCCCACTTTATGATGAGATCTTTGATATCTCAGGCTTTGTAACTTTGACGTATCATTTATTCTGCTTTGTCGCAGGGAGAACTTCAGCATCTGAGGCTCCTCCAAGGTCTCTAGAGGTCCTTGCCCTTTTTCCACCATATTTTGGCCTCGCTCTCTGCATTTGGGTTTCTGGCCCGGTCTAATCACAGTAGTGTCGAATTAATTCCATTACCTCCCCAATATGAATGCGCTATGAACCAATGGTGCATACCATCGGATCTCTCTTTTGTGAATGTCGGGAGGATGATGCGCCTAAACTCTGGAGTTGTGGGACCTCCACGACCTTCTTTGCCTGGCATTGCTATAGCCGGTTGCCGCGTACCTACGGCCTGTAGCTTTGTTCATGAGCGGTGGTGTCGGCGGTACCTCTTGGGCGCCTCTCGTCCTCGTCTCGACCCCAGCCATCTATACAGTTTAATGGCAAGTTAATTCTCAATACAGTATTTCTAAGGCATAAACACAACACCGAGACACTATTCATACACATAAATCAGTGTATACACATTGTCCTTGAATTTAAAGGTAATGCAAGGCAATCAATTATGCATTTAAAACATTTTTCATCAACAAAAATTGCATTTTTTTTGAAAATTTTTATTTTTCGAAAATTTTGTCTAATTTTATTTGATTTGATTTTAATTTAATTTAATAAAAATAAATTTTTGAAATTTTTTTGCGATGAACAGTGTTCATAGTAGGGTTCATGAGGAAACGTGTAAAATTGACTTCGAGAGCGATGCCCAGGTCAAGCGGGTCAAAAAGCAATTCGGTGCACCAAGTGCACAACCCACAGCCTAGTAGCACACCCAGGCCGCGTGCCCAGCGCCCGTGCCTCGCGCCCGTGCCGCGCGCCCCGCGCGCCCCGTTCGCCCCGTGCGCCCTGGCGCGCCACCGTCCCGGCCCTGGCGCCCGGCAGCGCTGCGTCTTGGCGCGCCTGCGAACCAGTAGCCGCACACTGCCGTGTCGTGGCTGATGGTGTATTCTGTCTGAGTCCATGCCCTGCCTCAATCACAATACAATCTATTGTATTGCGTCACAAATACCCCGACCAAACTAACCCCGGTCCTGTCTGATAGTGTATTGCGACACAAACAGCCCTCAAGCCTCCTTCTCTGCAATACAAAAATTCTATTGCAATACAATTTTCAACACTCACTCAACTTGCAATACACTTCCTTATTTACGATACAAAGTTGACACACTTAATACAATCTTGTGTATTGCAATACAATTCCTAACTGCCGGCCTTCTCTTGTCTGATTTTTAGCCTTGCAATCTGATTTTTTTTTTAGGCGTGCCAATGAATTCTACAACCATTTTTTTCACATTTATTTTATTTTATTTTTTTGTTACATACTGGAAAATAATATACACCTATTTTTTTCATTTTCCATAATACTCAAATAAATTTATAAAAATTTATTTTACCAAATTTTCTTCAATTTTACAACTTGTAAACAGAAAATTATTTTCTTCTCATCATACCCAGTAAATTTATAAAATTTATTTTTCTTTATTTTCTTTTTCTAGTTTTACCACTTTGAAAAAAAAATTTCTCCCTCCCTTATATTTTATTTTTATTTTATTTATTTTTATTTTTCCATTTCTCGATAAACAAATAAAATTGTAGAACCTTTATTTGTTTATTTTTTTCATTTAATTCTGGAAAATGGTCCATAATTTCCTCAAAACCTCCTTCTATAACACTAACCCTAGTGTTCAACCTCAAATTTATTAAAATTTGATTTCATTATCCAATAACCAAATAAATTGATTACAATTTATTTCATCTCAGTTACACCTTTGTAAACTCCTAAGTTTTGTTTTCCAACATAATAAGTGCTACTTACCTAAGCTGACATCATCTGACATATAACAATTCGTAATTTATAATCATCATTCACCTGACAAATTCATCAAATCACACAAAACACACCAAACACATGCATGCAATGTCCTAGTTTTGTCCCGTGATTTCCTAGGTAATCTCATACCTAAATTAGAAATTGAACCACACCTAGTGGTGATATTCTTACCCGACTATGGCCTAAGCCCAAATCCTCAATCTCTAGGTTTCCATATACCTATACTCTACATCTAACCACCAAAGTGGCGAAGGATACCCCAGGCAGGCTCCTAAATATTATATACCTAAACTCAATACAAGCTATACTTAGCCCCAAATCCCGAGGGTTCGTTGACTACCCGTCAACCCGCGGAAACACTCGTGAATGTCGGGTGACTCGACATTCTCATGAACATCGGGCAGAGTCTCCTTTGTATGGGGAGCTCTACCCAAATACATCACACATATATAACTGTCCCCAATCCAACATCGACCACGGGTCTCATATCTGACTATCTGGTAAAATGACCTCTTGGGCCCACTGCATTTACACTCACAACCATATTCCATTTATCGATATAATCAGTAACATGAGTAAAAGCGGCCGCCAGCTGTAAGACCATACTCATAAACATATCAACTATGTATCATAGTTACAAGAGTTAATTATTTACTCTTACACAACATATATTAAAATGAAAAACATTATAATACATGTATACAAAACGATGTCAAAGCCACACCGCGGCTTTCTTCTAAAGCGGTCTCTACGACGAGCCGTCTCCTCGTGCGCTCCCTGTACCTGAAAATATGTTCCCTCGACAGGGTGAGCTAATGCTCAGTAGTGGAATCACCCTAAGTGGGCTACTCTCCACCTAAGTGCATATGCAATGCTCAAATAAACACACATTCAAGCAAATGCATGATCTGCTTGAATGTCTGTGATCATCGTATCAGAGTCCTCCCCGACTCCTCACACTGCTAAGCCACGTGTAGGAACCTTAGTTTTTGTTGTGGACAACCCTCCGATATATATATCAATTGGTAGGCTTGACGATTGACATTATGTGTGAACTACACTCCGATGTATATCAATTGGGCCGACTCCGACAATTGATATTTTATTTGGACTACCCTCCGATATTCATTATTTTTAGACAACCCTCTGAACCATTCTCTTAAGAATTACCTCATGCACTCACTCCTATCGTCCTAGGATGCCCCAGTGTATATGGAATGCATGATGCCAATTCCATTTCAGTTCAATAACACATGCAAATATATAATCATGCATATATTCACATAATTTTAAATCCACCTGAGCATGTCATGTAATTTTCACCATCAATTTCATCAAAATTGAAACTACATTGGGCTAATGATCAAACCACGAGCAACTCGATTTGAATTACTCAACCAAACACATTATTTCACAAAAATTATTTTGTGAACACTATTCTCAGGAATAGTGAAACCCTCGATTACTATTCCCGGCAAATCACCAATCATCGGTTCACTTAGTGAACCTGAATTTCACGGCCATTCCCGACCTTTTACACATCAAAGCATACATTAACACATGATTGCACAACTAGCAACCCAATTCAGTTCATGAACAGTCACAGACTGTCCACATGGGTTTCAAAAATTCATCACCTCGATTCCAAGATTTGGAACCGATCAAACGGCCCCTCACGACCATTCAACTCAAACATTAACAAAGTACTTAAACGAAGAATAAAACCCAAGTAGGGAGAAACCCCTACCTCACGGAGTTTGTCGAAACTCCTCAAATCCGGTGTCCACGCATTGCCCGCTCCGCGTAGAACAGCTTTCCTTCTTGGCCCGAAGGATTTCGACGGTTGGATTTGCTAGAAATCTAGAGAGAAGTTGCTTATTCTCTCTCTAAAAACACCAAAATTCCATTTCTCCACCCTCATCCCTCTCCGTTTTGGCTTCTTTTTGCATATGTAGGAGACAACACTATTGAGTGTTTTATCTTATTATCATTTAAATCAAACTCCAAAATGACCACTATGTCCCTTCTTTTCCCAGTTTTGACACTCGGCCCTATCTCGGCCATCCATTTTCATCATTTCTCTACTCATGCCACTTATGGAACATGAGTACGTGTTATATGTGATTTTCGTCGCATCAAATATCATCTTACGACACCGGAGTGCGATACCTCGAAAAGAACGTGTCAACTCCGTATCTCGGGTCGACGAAGTCGACTTGCTAGCTAGATTTCGTGAGACGATTCCAACGATGAAATCCGTTTCATCATCCGAGATCTCGAGAATAAATTTTGGATTTTTAACCGAAATTACAATTTTGTAACCGAAATTACGATTTTGCCCTTTTTCCAGAAATTGGAATTTCTCGGGTCTTACATCCACAATTATAGGATACATATAACATAATGCATATGTCAGAGTTTACAGATAACCCTTATCACAGAGTTTTCATATAGCATAATTCTTATAACAGTGTTTCCATATCTCCCGTAGGAGTTCAGAATAGAGATCTTGTACCAAAAGTACCCGTAGGTAAATTAAAGAACAGAACAGATATCTTATGCTTTCTTATTGTTCATTATTCATATTCTTATCATATAAATGTTTGTCTGTATAGACCATTAAAAATGAATGACATGGACGCAGCACAATAAGTATCCAAAGGTACGGTACAATACTAAATAAAGACGTGTCCACCCACGTAATAGAGGTGCCATAGCACAATGCAGGTGTGACGGCCTGCGCCGCTGTACCGTACCGTACTGTACCCGATCAGACCCGGAGGTCGAACTCGGAGCCGAGGACGCGACCCTAGCTCTTCTTTCCTTTTTCGAATCATTTCGCATAATCCAAATACAATTACTTTTCTAAACACATTTCAAATACTCAATGAAAATATATATACGAAAATACCACTTTAACATAAAGGGGGCCCATCATTTGATCACAAAACTCTTTTTCACTCGATATGGTATTTCATGCCCACTTGGTCCATTTCCTACCTTTATACAATGCAGCATTATTAGTCGTTTTCAATAACCAAATATTTACAAAACAAAATCAAAGTTCAATTTTGACGAGCTTTACTTATCCTTTGTGTGACTTTGACGATGACTCTGATTCACTGCGGTCTACGTCCTCGTACCTGTTCTCTCAATACCTGTGCGATAATAAAAACAACGCGCTAAGCATTTTCATGCTTAGTGATTCTATATAGTTCTTTCTTCCATTTCAGTTTAATACAAATCATGTAATTTTTCTAAAAAATGCTTTTTAACATTTTTGAAAGATCAATGCAATACAATACATATATTCACTTCATATACATTCATTTACAGTTTATTAATCATTCCAAATATGCACTTTCATATGTAATAAATCATTCAAAACACAAATCATACATTTCACAATTTTCTTATCATTTCAATTTTCCCTTAAATGAATTTAACTTATGCTTTCGGTGCACCAGATAACGGAATCACAGACACGATCCCATTGGGCTACAAGCCGTATAAAAACATTTTGTTTTATAACATAGTACGGTCCCGCTAGGCTGTTGACTAGTTATTAAAAATCAATTCGTGAACACTACCGATACTATCCCACTAGGCTACGAATCGAAGTGACACATCATTACGTTCATTCGCAGTACTGCTAATTTGACTCTTATTGGTATATCAATCTATCCTCAATTCGAATTTAACGGTTAACATTCTATTAAGGGCATTCAAACCATTCATAGCAAAATACAGTATAGTATGTACATTTATACAAACAATTCATTTTCAATACTCATGCAATTTTTCATATGCAAATCATTTCACAATCAATTGTCTCAAATCAATTAAAACAAATAAATATGCTTTTTTTTATAAATCATTTTAGCAATTCACATCATTTTGTAATCATTCAAACACTTTGGAATTAGAGAGAGAGAAGTGGAGAACAAACTAAAAAGACTGTCGTCCTTCGATTACTGTCCTCGGAATCTCAACCTCAATTCGAGCTTTTCTCCTCGTTAGCCCATAATCTATCACAAATGACAATCATATATTAGTTGGGTATTCTAAGGTTTCTATTTAGGTCTTATTTCTACCCGACTCCCTTCCGGTACATTGTTCCTTTCATTTTTCCTTATCCTTATACATTCTTATCATTTTTTTTAGGCATCAATATTCCTCATTTTAACGAATTTTCTAGGTTCAATGGGGTCCAAATTTGGAAACACTTATTTTAGGGAGATTTGTTCTCTTAGAAGTCTAGTTTACCCAGAAATTTGAATTACTCAATTCGGATGAGTGATGGCCAAGTTATGGCCTAAATACCTAAACTACTCCAAACACTAAAATTGTATCAAAACTAAACATAATTGACTAAAAAACAGAGTCTCACTTTGACGAATTTTATGGGTTCAATGGGGTCAAAATTTGGATACACTTATTTCAGGGAGATTCGTTCTCTTAGAAGTCTAGTTTATCCAGAAATTTGAATCACTCAATTCAGATGAGTGATGATAAAAAAAAAAAAAAAAACACGGGTTTTGGGAAAATTTTGACAACATCTCTCCTAAAAACATAGCATTTCCCTTATACAAAAATTCCTCATTTGAGGACCACAACCAATCAAACAACCAAAAACAACTTAGAGCAACCAATAAAAACACTTTTATTCAAATTTGGGGTTTTCCCCAACGAACCCACAAGAAAATAGGGGTTAGGGTTTGAGTTTACTTACCTCGAAATATCTTTGATCTTTCTTTCTTCTTTCTCTTTTTGATCCTAAATCCTTGATCCTATAGAGAAAATCACAAGTTCCTCTCTTCTTCCTCAACTTAGTAGTGTGCCCTAACTCTCCTCTCCGCTTGCCTAAAATGTAGGTTATGGCATTCAAGACTGAAAAATTGGTCTTTTGTCCAGTCTGTGACTAAGGCCACGTTTAGCACACACTAATTCATCATTTCTCATTTTTTTTTTCATTTTAAAGCTTCATTTCACTTTCATTTCCTCTTCATTTCATCTCATTTATACTTTGGCACTTCCATTACTCATTTATGACCCTTAGGTCCTCATTTGACATTTTTACCAAATTTATTTTGCTCCTGTAAAATTTTCGGGTTTTTATCATTTTTTCGTTTTTAGCCATTTAAACTCCGAAAAAATATAATTTATTTTATTTTACACCCCGAACAAGTTATAAAACTGTTATTACAGCAGGAGTGACATCGCATTGAATAAAGACGTGTCTACTCACGTAAAAGAAGTGTCGTAGCCTTAGCGAGTGTCATCGCCTTTGAGCAGGCGTGTTTGCCCATGCAGGTCTTAGTAGCCTGTCTTGAAGTGTTGTCGCCTTTGAGCAGAGACGTGCATATCCATTCACTATCTGGTTTCCAACAGGCATATAATTATATATATTATTGAGCTTGTTATATCGTTCTTAAGTACATTAGCAAATAAGGGGCAAGAAACAATGTCTGCCCAACGACATGATCTTTTCATTCACTTGTTAGGATCCTCAATTAATCTAATTTTATGACTAATTATCTTCCATTGAAAGTCCAAACAAAAGAGAGTAACATATTCTAAATTAACCCCGAGAAGAAAGAACCTTTGGGCGTAGCTTAGCTAAAGCGTAGCAAAAACTTCTGGAGGGTCCAGTGCCTAGACGACGACCTTCGATGCAGGCACTCCTACACCTAGGCGTAGGGGTGTCATGCTGAACCGAAAATGGACCAGTTTTGGCCATTTTCACTAGAAATCATTCCACTAAAAACAAACCAACCTTAAAACAAACTTCAAAGAACCCAAAAACACTTTGATTAAGATTTTTCCTACCCAAACCTAGATAAGGAGGGATTCCCATTCTTTCCATACCTTGATCTTTAAAGACTTGAACCAAACCTCTTCTTTTCTTCCCACTTGATCAAGGAACACCAAGAATTTGAGAACTCAACCCCAAACTTCTTGCTTCTCTCCCTAAACTATAAATGCCCTAAGTCTCTCTAAGCTAAATGGGAAATATCTTCTATAAGGCCGTGTTTGACTTTTTCTCAATTTGGACTTAAATTTCTCCTTTGCATTTTAGTCCTTATATTTCATTCCATTTACACATCAACTTATCATTATTCCTACAATAGCATATCATCTTCTTATGTTACTACCTTCAGGTCTTTAATGTGACATTTTACCATTTTAACATTCTTCCCACTTTACACTTAATTTCTGAAAAACACAAATTTTATTTATATTATACCCTAAACATGTAATAAACTACTATGGTATAATTTGGGGTGTTACAAAGCGTTGATAAGATATGTTGGGATTGTGAGTTAGAAAGATCAGGGATTCTACTCATTGTGGACCTTAGGGTCATGGACATGTCGAAGTTTGATGTCATCCTTGGGATGGACTGGTTGACGGCGCAACGAGTCGTCATTGATTATGATCATAGGAGGGTTACTACCTACACACCAGATGATGTTTGTGTTATGTTTCAGAGGGATAAGCACGATGCTTTACCCTAAGTCATGTACAACTCTAGATGGCACGGGCAGTTGATGGGTTGGCTAGCAAGCCTTACCTTGGAGGACGAGGCGAGACAGGAGTTGGGTCTACCTCAGACGGTTTGTGAATATGAGGACATTTTTTGAACTACCGAGATTACCTCTACAGAGGGATGTAGACTTCACTATTGAGTTGCACCCTGGTACATCGCCTATTTATATGACTCCGCATAGAATGGCGCTTATTGAGTTGCAGAAACTCAAAGTCAAGTTACAGGAATTGTTGGACAAGGGTTTTATCAGACCGAGCACGTCACCTTAGGGTGCTCCAGTGCTATTTTAAAGAAGAAGGACAAGACCCTTCGGCTATGCATAAACTATAGGCAGTTGAATGGGGTTACTATCAAGAATAGGTACCCTTTGTCGAGGATTGATGACTTATTTGTTCAGCTGGGAGGGGCACGGGTTTTTTCCAAGATAGATCTTCGCACCGGTTACCATCAGTTGAGGGTTAGTGAGGCAAATATCCCTAAGACAGCGTTTAGGATGCGGTATGGGCATTTCGAGTTGACAATAATGCCTTTTGGATTGACGAATGTTGCAGCGGTATTCATGGATCTCATGCATGGGGTATTTCAACCCTATCTAGATCAGTTCATCGTGGTCTTCGTAGACGACCTTGATCTACTCCAAGCATGAGGAGGAGCATGAGGGTCATTTAAGGATTGTGCTCTAAGTTTTGAGAGACCATCAGTTGTATGCCAAATTCAATAAGTGTGAATTCTGGCTTACTAAGGTGAAATTCTTGGGGTATGTGGTGTCGGCTTCGGGTGTATCTGTGGACCTAGAGAAGGTTGAGGCAATTATGAGCTAGGAGAGACCAAAGTCAGTCTTCGAGATATGCAGTTTCTTGGGATTGGTAGGGTATTATAGGAGGTTCATTGAGGATTTATCTAGATTAGCTGCACCTATGACGAGATTGACCCGGAAGGAGGTCAAGTTTGAGTGGAATGACTTGTGTGAGAGGGCATTTTAGGAATTAAAGAGGAGGCTTACTTCAGCTCCTATTCTGATAGTTCCAAAGAGGGGATAGAGGTACACAATGTATTGTGATACCTTTAAAGACGGATTTGGATGTGTTTTGATGTAGTCCCGAAGGGTAGTGGATTACAGTTCTCAATAGTTAAAGAACCACGAGCAAAGTTACCCTGCACATGACATGGAGTTTGTAGCCATTGTCTTTGCCTTAAAGGCTTGAAGTACATTTTTACACAGCGGGACCTCAACATGAGGCAACATAGGTGGATGAAGTATTTAGAGGACTATGAATTCACTTTGCATTACCATCCTAGTAAGGCAAATGTGGTGGCTGATGCACTCATCCAAAAGTCATAGGGAGTGTTGGCTAGTGTGGCTTCGGGAGTAAGCGGTCTTTCGGGATTGTGGGGCAGTTTAAGGTACGCACTACGAGGACTAGACTCAGGTACCACTGGGAGTTTGCGGCTCACGCCTTCCCTGAGTAGAGTTGATCGAGTCTCGAGATGAGGACACGAGGATATTATCTGTCCCCGGGGATTGTGTACGATCGAATACAGGTGACGAAGGCTGGGCCATTCACACAAATGGTAGTCTTCGGTATAGGGGACGTGTTGTGGTTCCCCAGTCAGTAGATCTGAGAGAGGAGATCCTCAAGGAGTTCCATTGCTCCCGTTTTTCTATGCATCCAAGTGGCACGCAAATGTATCATGATCTTCTTCGCCAGTATTACTGGAGTGGGATGAAAAAACACATTGGGGAGTTTGGTCGTCCATGTCTCACATGTTAGTAAGTAAAGGCTGAGCACTAGAGGCTAGTGGGGTTACTCTAGCCCTTGGTGGTAGCTGAGTGGAAGTGAGAGCATGTCACGACGGATTTTGCCACTCACTTGCCACGAACATTGCGAGGGCATGACGCGGTGTGGGTGATAGTGGACGGCTTACTAAGTCGGCACGCTTTTTGGTTGTGCAGATGACCTTCACTCTGAAGGAATTCTATAGGTTGTACACTCTGAGAGATTGTCCAGGTTACACGAGTACCAGTATCCATAGTAGCGGTCAAAATCCTGGGTTGAAACTCCATTTTGGAAGAGTTTCAGTGAGTCATGGGGGCCTTAGTTGATAGGCACTACCGCGCATCCCCAGATGGACAGCTAGTCGGAGAGGACCGTCCAGACGTTAGAAGATATGCTCTGACATCGTGCTTGATCTCGAGGGTAGTTTGGGAAAACATTTACCCTTAGTGGAGTCGCCTCTGACAATAGTTATCAATGAGTCTGAGATAGCACCTATGGGCACTATATGGGAGGCCATGTCGATCTCCGGTTTGTTGAACGGAGGTGGGAGAGATAAACCACTACGCGGGTTCGGATTGGTTAGAACACCTCACGAGAATGTGGGTTGTCTGAGACGTCTTCTCATGGCTCGGAGCGGAGAGAAAGAGCCTAGCGTGAGCAACTGACAACCTCACAGGAGTTTTAGGTGAAAGTGATCATGTCTTCTTAAAAGGTGATGCCTAATAGAGAGGTGGTCAGGTTCGTGACGGGAAAGATTACATCGTGTTCGAGTGTATTAGGCCTTTAAGGTACCAGAGGGTAGATACGGTTGCATTAGGTTGGGCGTTACCTTGAGCTTATCCAGCGTTCATGTCCCAATTCAATAATCTCCGTAGCGGTCACACTCGGATCCAGGCTCGTAGTAGATTGGGCTGAACATTGATGATGCGAATGGAATCTTTGAGGAGAGATGGGGTATGTATCGTGGAGAGCGAATCCAGTTTGCGAAGCGAGGCGTGAGGCTAGTGAAGGTGTTGTGACGCCCCAATAAGGGGTCAGTTGACTACCGTCCCAGCCAGTGAAAATCTACATGTCTCGTGTTCTGAGACATACATCGAGTAAATGGCCACATAGGACCCGTACATCCAGCCCTCATCGAATAATCAACTATATTTTTATAGTTTCCATGCTTTTGTTTACAAAAAGATTTATACATGTTACAAAAATATTTACTCAAAGCCACATTTCGGTTCTTCTCAAAAAGTTACCTGCAGATGTCGTCTCATGGATTAGTCCACTGTGCACGAAAGGGAGTCCTGGCAGGTGGCAACCCGGTAGAAAGTCTTCACTAAGTTTACTCCCGCTTTTTAAAATGCATATGCAATGGCGTATATAAGCAGAGCAATCACATTCCATACAATTCACTATTATATGAAATATACATATCATGCACATGAGATACGACCCTCATACTCACCACTGAAGTCCACCAGAGCTCCTCACATGGGCGCGAAGTGTGACTAAACAAGTCATACATGTACTATACCATGACTAACTGTTAGACCCGACCCTCGATGTGTTTATCAAATTCTTTTTTCCTTTATTTTGTTGGCCACAGTTTCGGGTTTGCAATGTGGGACGCCGCCTTTTGACATTTTTCATTAGCTTACGTCGGCCCAGGGATGCGTGCCCGAGTGGACAGTTTGGACTTTCACCCAGGGGTCTGCCACGACACTTTCAGCCAGCTTGTGTAATTTATCATTTTGATGGTTTCCCACACCTCGTGAATCTACCTTGGACTTTGTCCCATTTTCCAGTTCGCGACCCATTCCTGACAGGTGGGCCAAACCTTACCTACACCACACTGACGACCAGCGATGTGGCCGTGCATAACAAATGCATGATGCCAATGCATTTTCTCATATTTTATGCATGAATGAAACATGCATGAAACATTCACATACTGCATGGAAAAATTATGGTATACATATAATTTACCTCCATGCAAATCATATTAATACATCAAAAAGCATGCATCAATTTCATTTCACACACTACATGTTATTCGAGCAAGCCATAACATAACTAGGTCTCAAAGTTTGGACCATTCAACGAGGCACTTCAGTCCATACGAGCATAGACAATCCCGGTTCCAGTATTATTTTCACGACAATGACCATGACAGCGCAGAAACTTTCGGAGTTTAGTTCAAACCCAACTCCCCGATTGATTGTTTGTGAAACCACGTCATGAAATCCACCCTTTAATTCCAAAGCTTGGAACTAATTTACGTATACTCATAGCGACCTAATTTATAAAGCGCTGAATTCAAAAAGTAAGCAGTAGGAAAATATCACCCTCTTGGAATTTGATGAAACTTCCGACTTTGGTGTCGCGTAGATCCCACTACGTGTACCAACGAAAATAACCGAGCTTTGAGCGTCGACCGCTGAGAGCAGGAAATCTTCCTTTTCCACTTTCGCCAGCCTGCTTTTTCTTCCTTTTCTCTCTGGTTCTTTATTTTCTTTTCTTTATTATTTCTTTTCTCTCGCTTTGCTTTTCTTTTTATTTTTTTAACTATAAATCTTCGTTTCCTTCGTTTCTCTCATTTTCTCTTCCTCTTTTTGGTCATTTCTCCTTTAGATATAACGCATCAGGTCGAGGAGGCAATTCATACTCGTTTATAATTAAAGTGTGGCTCTCCGCACTCCATATTTATTCACTTTGTTGTAATTCCCCTTATGGCTTGTCCATGGCTCATGAGTGGCTCATTGTGAGCAATGGGATCCTTCATACATGGCTAATTGTGAGCCATTACTTTTTAGTCTTACGAGTGTCACGCACATGGTGCCCAGTGGCATCCCTCCGCAATGGTAGTAATCGATTTACGTGGCCGCGCGCCGGCGTGAAATAAGACCCGCCTCGGAATCGATGAAGTCGGCGTAGTATTTAAATTTGAGAAGATTTGACGAGGATAAGTCGCCGTCGTGAGATCTACGAAAAATTCGGTTTTTACGAGGAAATTACGATTTTGCCGCTACGAAAAGTGGAATTTTCTAGATCTTGATTATGCTTGACAGGAGTAGAGGAGGCAACGTAGAGCGAAGACCTTGTGTGCGATTATCCTTTCTTATTTGAGGATGAAGGTATATTTTTAGTCATTTGGTGTTAAATGACTGTTGCATATGCATGTGATTTGTATGTTCTTATGTGTGTGAATTTCAGGGACGAAATTCTGTTAAGGGGGGAAGAATGTAAAACTCGAGTAAATTTGAATTTTTTCAAAAAAAATGCAAAGCATTAAATTATCAGCATAAAATGCAGGCAGCAGACACAGGAGTTTTACGGATCTCGGATGATGAAAGTAAAGACCTTCTTGTTAGGTTGATCTCATGAAATCTAGTTATGGCAATTTCATTGAATTCCGAGACAGTCATATTTTCACAAATTTCGAGGCGTTAGGTGTCTAATTGACCCCAAAAACGAGATTTTAAGAAAAATCTCGAAATTGAAAAATAAATTAAGTAGAGTTCATTTAAAATAATTGGAACTTAGACCGGGATGAATTAAATCATTTCGAGACATAAACGAATCTGGACAAGTCGCGAACAGGTAGCACGACGTAAGCCACCCACTTAAACTTAAGTGAGGGGCTTGGGGGAACAAAAGGAAAAGATCCCATTTCTTTTCCCAGTTTTTTCTTGGTTACGTGAGAGAGAGAGGAGAGGAAGAGAGCATTCAAGCTTCTCTCATTGATCCTCAAAGTTCCGCCAGTTGAAATTCATCAAGCCAAGAGTGAAAGTTCATCTACTCGACGAGGGCTACGCATGGGTACCAAAAATGAGGGATTTCACCGAAGATCCAAGGGAGGAGATTTCAGGAAATCAAGAATTTTTGGGCTAGGCAGGCTTCCTACCCATGCTACTACGTTTCAAGAGGTAGAGATTCTTCATACTCTGGTTTATTTCCACCCTAAGGGGCTGATTTTAGGGGAAATGTGGTGTAGATGTCCTCACGTCCTGTTTGGCTGGTTTAGGAACTGTTTAAAGTCGTTTTTATAACTTATTTGTGGTTGAATTCGTGGCCCGGTTTGTGAAGTGTCCATGGCATGCTTAAAGCATCGTTTAAGGGCTATTTGGTTGAAATCCTTGCCCTTAAGGATTGTTTGGACAATGCAGCGCAAATGTCGTTTGGCGATTGTGGTCGGTTGTGTGGTGTTTGTGGTTGTGTGTAATATGTCGAAAAGTGTTTAGGAATTTGTTGGATAAAAATATTAATCCCATTTGCTAAGAACCTATTGGGCGGAGATTGTGGCATGTTTAAAGGCTTGTTTTGGCCGATTTCATGGCTAGTTTAAGAGCCAGTTTGGGCTTACTTGTGTGGGCTAATTTTGTGGGCATTGTATATGCCACAATTAGCCTCAAGGGTTAAAGTGGTTATTACTTGATTTTGTAATAACTTGATTTGGTTGATTATTGTTGATGAATGTTGATATATGTGTGCTTATATATTGACATTGAGATGAATGTTGTAATGGAAATTATATGCATGTAATATAATTATCCATGATACGTGGTAAAATGTATGGTTTAAAGTTGTCCATATGACATTCATTACATATGTGGCATGAAATAGACATGCAATGGTGCATCACATTGTATTATGCACGAGAAACATTGCATTACATGGGTATTAGTGCATGATTAAAAATTAATCACCTCACTTGGTGATTGGTGAGTAGGCTCTATATCGTTGGGCAAAGCCCAACAAAGTCATACTGTTGAATAAAATGGTAAAAAACTTGTGTCGGGTAATAGCAAGAAGATCTAGATACTCCCTCGGGTGAAAGACTCGAACTGGTTCAGACACTCCAATGATGAAAGTCCAAAAAGTGTTGGAAGGCATGTAGAGCCTACAGTGAGACCTTGAAAATTCGCTGCCTACAAAAGACACATGGTTTTGTAAATGAAATGATCATTTGAGGTGTAACATCCAAAAAACTTTTGGTTTATAAACAAACGAATTTTGTTTGAAAATGATCATTGGATGTAATTTATCAATGACATATTTTATCACACATTGCCATTGCATTGTGTGGTGGGAAGACTCGGGGTATGATGGGAATCGGTAAAGACTTGGGTATGGTGCTTGAGTGAGTCTCATCTCATTTCATGGCATGACATGCAAAATTCCAACCTAGGATTGCATATCTTACTTAGAATTATGATGTGAATGTGAAAATTGTTAAGTGTAAGCATTGCATGTGCACTTAGGTGATGAGTAGCCTTTGTAGGAATTACTCTACTGGGCATGGCTCACTGTAACACCTCGAAATATACCCTAGCAGTTTTCGGACTTGTTTAGGGTATATTAAAAGCTAAATGGAATTTTTGGAAATAAAACAATAGACAGGAAATTATCTACGAGGCTTGAAGGAGGTAAATATGTAATTTACCGCCGAGAATACAAGGGTCATAAATGGGAAAGACTAGAGGATTAATGTATAAAATGCTTGAAAATGAAATGCAAATAGGAAGGAGTTATGTGATTAAAAGCCGATTAGAGAGACTTAAAGCCAATGGGTTTTATTTGGCTCATGAAACATAGCTGGGGACCAAATTAGGGATAAGACCAAAAAAAAATGGTTTAGGAATTCTCATTTCCCCCAAATTGGAGAGCAAACCGTAGAGAGAGAAATAGAGGAGAAGAAGAAGAAGAGAAGAAGAAGAATAAAGGAAGGAGAAGAAGAAGAAGAAGGAAGAAGAAGCCAAGTTTAAGGTATGGAATCTAACATTGAGTATGGATTACTTGGATTTCTTGTATGGATACATGTCTTGGGTTGTATGGAACAACCTTGGATATAAGGATTTCTTGTTTGGCATTTGATCTTTCTAAGGTTTTGTTAGGATTTCATCCCAACCCTAGATTTCTTGAAAGTTGGGTTGGTAAAACCACCTAAATGTCTGAAGAATGGAATCTCCCTTTGAGGTTGGATTCATGTGGTTTAGCTAGCAGTAATGGAGTTTGGGTTTGAAACAATACTAACTAATCTTTATGTTTGGTTTATGTATGAGTTATGACCCGTATTAGAGTTGTTTTGGGAGTAATTCATGATAGGTTTTTGGTTTAAGATAAGTATTGAAAGATGATTTGAGTAGAATAGAGGTGACAAGATGCATATGGAGTGGTTTTGATGTGTGTATTGAGTATTGGGTTGGTTTGGGTGGAAATATATGGAAAAATGGAAGAAAAACACAATTTATGGGCATTCCCGAGGTCTAGTACCGGTACCAAACAGTGTGGTATCGGTACCATATGTGTTCTGGTCGTGGTACTGTCTTAGAAAATTAAATACCGTCTGTGTTACATTTTGAATGTGTGATATTTTGGCCATAGTGGTCATTTCTTATCAGGTTGAGTGATTCAAGTGGCTGGGTAAACTATACTTGAAACAATCTCCTGCTGAAATGAGTGCGCGTAAATTCCCAACCCCATTCGGCCGAAGGGTCACTGAGGTGAAGTTATGTTGAGCGATTTCTAGTTCTGTTATGAACATAGAGTAGTCCCGGTTGTTTGGGACATATCTTGAGTTTCGGTACTCCGATTTGAGTAATTCCAGTTGGAGAAGAACCCTTAGCACCTTAGCGAATGAGTACAAGAACAGTGTGTCGAATATGGAGTTAGACCCACGAAAATAGGTATTGCGTTTGTTCCTAGCATGTCTGGGTAAACTTACTAGTTTGGCAGGAAAATGTCATAACTTGAATTTGGATCATTTGAATGGAATGATTCCAAGTTCTGAGTAAAGTAGATTCATAGAGGAATAGGATTGCATATATGATATGAAATACATGATTGCATATATGTTGTAAATACGGGAGTGAATAGATAGAACACCACAGTAAATGCATAAATCTTTAAGAAAGATGTGAATAAATGAAGTAAATATGAATACATGTATTGTAAAGGAAATACAGAAATGCAGTAAAGATGAAGCTAAAGATATGTGACCATATTACGAGACAAAAGTATGATGATGCGTAGGCCGTTGGTATACATGATAACAATAGTTATTCATGTATCTGAGATATGTACAGAAAAAGTAATAACATTGATTGCATGTGTCTGACCAAGTAGAGGGATAGATTGGCATGCCATTGAGTACATTGTTTGATGCGGGGTGAGGGGATTAGACTAATTTTTGGACAAGATTAGTGAAGTCGGTTGGTAGATCTTGGGGCCCGACTAAATTGAGGAATGAGAATTAGTGAAGATGGGTTATTTTGTCTTAGTTTTTAACCCCTCAAATCGATGGGTTTAGCACAGAGACTAAATTAGAGGATAAAATATTTTATAGTTTTTATAAAAAATAATTAACATAACTAAAATTTGAACAAAAATTTATTATTCTTATTATAAATAACTAATACTAAATAGATGAAATAAAAAATAGCTTAATATATTATATATGATATAATATATTACTTAAAATATAAATTTAACAATATATAAATATTTTCATACAAATAAAATATTATGAATTTTTATAAATTATTTATTAAAACATATAATATAATTATTATTTATATTAAAAGTATAAAATAAAATAATAAAAAATTATTTTTAAAAATATAATCGGGAGCACATTGTAATATTTTGGATACATGATTCATGTGCTTCATTAAGATAGTTTCTGAAACAATTTGCCTCTTTTCAGTTCACTTTATTTTAAATGAACTTAGCCCCGAACCATTTCTAACTTTTCGAGATTTTCGTAAAAATCTGCGTCGCAGAGGATACTGCGACATCGGAAAATGGAAAAGACTCTGCTTGTCTCATAATTCGTGAAACTTTTCTAGAGTCCCTGAATTTGCTAGACGAATTTAGCAGCGCGATTCGTTTAGATCATCAGATGCAGAGATTTTCTAGGCTATACGAAACCCTTATGACAATTTATTATTTTATTAACATTTGCCATTTTGAAAATTTCTAATTTTTAGGGTTTCTGAGAGGAAGTAACAATACACACGAACCGAGTATCAGTTTGAGAAAATAAACTCAAACTATTAAAAGCTCGATTAAGAATTAAATTAAACCCACTTTCCATTAAGAATGAAATTTGGACGGGAACCAAATGTCGAATCGAATTGCCATCTACTCACTACCTAATGTTAAAAAACAAAACAACAATACTTATGCTATTAAGTACTATTTGATATTAAGTTCAAAAAAAATTATATTCAGCATTAAGTAAAAAAACAGAAACATCATGCGAGTCGGTATGTCTGCAAATGGATAAAATTATAATTACATGCAGGCGCGCCAAACACGGGACGGTATTAAATTGTCTGATCCTAGTCCGACCAGATTAGTCGGTCAGAGTCTGAAATTAACGTCGCCCAATCTGGTACCAAATATGGCCTTAGGGAATAAGTCTGCAACATATAGTATAGTGGCCTCGTTTGGGTCAGTATAGAGGCCTCGTTTAGGTCAACACACAGCGGCCCCGTTTGGGTCAACCATAGACATCATTGTCTTGTACAATGATGATAGTACCTCCGGGTACATATAGTCCTGTATCCACTTCTTTGGTATTTACTGGTAGGGTTGGCAAAATTTGACATGACACGAACCCAACACGGTTTTTGCGGGTTTGGGTTGAGTATAATCGTGTTTGGGTCATATCACGTATTTGACACTTTAACAGTTTGACAAATGGGTCATAATCGATGTTGACAAGCCTAACAATTTGACCCAGATATTAGATTTAATGATTATGTTAATTAATTAACCTATTTAATAAATTATTTATGTTAAATATGAATTATTAATTATAATTCTAATGAGCAGAGAGAGGAAAGAGTGTAATAAGGTAACAAACATGTTAAATTTAATAGGTTATTTATCATTTAAACATGTATGGATGATTAATTATAATTCTTATTCTTTTAAATAATCAAATTAAATGGGTCATATTGAGCATTGACTTCTTTCTGAATAATAATGGGTTGAGCTTGGGTTAGCGAATGTTGACACGTTTATTATTCATGTCGGGTTTGGGTTGGCGAATGTTGACACTATCCGTACATTGACACGACACGAACACGACCCATCGACATGAATTGCCACCCTTATTTACAGGCATGAAAGATGAACACATGAAAAGTATAGAAAGTATACAAAAGAGAAAGGTATATGAAAAGTATAGTATATGAAAGCACATGAAAGTATATGTGAAAACCAATGACAGTATATGATATGATAGTAAAGTATAAGCTCTACTGGCTCACAGAGATGAAGATGTGATGAAATTCACATAATCGAAGAAGTAATAATATGATATGAAAAAGCAATAAGTTATAGAAGGCTGAATATGGAATATGCAAAAGTATAGAAATAGGAATAAAGTAAAAGTATAGATAGGAGATACTTGATGACATAGAACATGGAAAAGATTGACATGCAATAGGAATGTAAAGATGATAAATAGTAAAGTTATATGAATATGTATAGATATATAAGTATATATAAGCTTGTAGCCGGTCACATTGTGGGTGTGTGTGCTTTATGTTCCCACCTAAAGCGTCAAAGCTTAGCACGGGTCATTCAATCCATGTGATGCTACAGAGAGTGTTGAGGCAGGGACACTAGAAGGACGGGACACTCCACAGCCGCACGGGCCATCTCGAGGAGATAGGTGCTCACAATGTGCTTCAACGATCTACGTGTTTTGTATTAGATATGTATATGTAGAAGTGTTTGTATAAGCTGTAAACTCCAATGAAGGAGTATGATTATATTTTTTATTCTGCTGCTACAAAATATATTCAATAGCAAATGTACATGTATAAGTAAATGGGACTGGTGTAATATTAATATATTTTGATAGACACCCTCCCGGGTGGTAGTTCTTTTGTCTATGTAAATGATTTTTGTTATTACGAAATTGTTTACATACCTTTGCAGGTATAAGTTTAGCTACGGCGGTCGATAGGAGTCCCGATTATATAGTCGCATGCCGGACCGGGTTGGGGACATATTGGGTGGATAGAATCGGGCGTGACAAGTTGATATCAGGCTGACTTGGGCATCACACTCACCCTATGGGATAACATTTCAGAGTGAGGAAATCTTGTAGGTGGTGGCTCTATCAGAATCTGATAGTGAAGAAAAGCTAGGCTTGTGGCTTGGTGTAATTTTGTAAAATTTTTAAAGTAAATCCATTTGGTATGTATTAATGTGTAAATAAGTGAAATTGAACTCACCATCATATCTTCATGTAAAAGTGTAATTAAACTGAAATGGCCTTTTCTTTATACAATTGTCCGCATGTCGTGAGCTCTGCCTCCTTTAGGCCTTCGTTCGCTAGAGTGAGCAGAGTAGATCTTGTAGAATTGTGCTACGCTGGCGAGAATGAACTTTACACAGGAGAAGCAATTCGCTTAGGAGAAGCAATTCGCCTAGGCAAACCTAGGGACTCCTGTAGACACTATTTTCCTATAGTGCTGAATATTATGCAGGTTGGTTCTTGTGGTGGAACTTCTTGTGCGAAAGGGACTTTGTCCGGTTTTACAAGATTGTGGGTCCCAGTAAATGGAACACAACGATGTGGTATCAGGTTACACGATATCCACATGATTTTCATTGATTGATGGGTGATTAATGGACCCCTGAATTTTAGGGTGTCGAGTCCCCATTCTTGGGATCCATAATTTTTCTAAAGCAGGAAGGAATCCCCTTCATCTGAGGAACTCTGCCCCCGAAACCAGAGCTTGTATAATGTACCACCTGAAAACAACACCTGCGAGAGTTCCGGGTTTGCTTAGGCGAAGCCTGGAGTGAAATTCCCTTTGCTAAAGCGACGAGCTCTCGAACTTTGATTAACCGTGTAAAGAAAATTTTTATCCATATTAATTCAAATACGATTCTTTTACATACAAAGCATAAGAGTTCAATTTTCAACTCTTGCCAGCTTTCTTCACTCATGACCTCGGATGAGAGCGCCCACTACTTGTGTCCACGAGAAATGTTATCGTATAGGGTGAGCCACGCCCGAGTAGAGTAATTCCTATAGAAATTTGCCCCACCTAAGTACACATACAATGTTCTGTGACACTTTACATTCCCACATCAAGCAATTCAGTAAGAATATTGTAATCCTATTATTAGAATTTTCATGTAGTACCATGAAGAATGAGATGAGACCGGCTCATGCACCATACTCGAGTCTTTGCAAACTCCCCTGACATGTCTGATACTGATATTGGCATTAAAAATCCGACATTGATGGATTACATCTAATGATCCTTTTCAAAACAAGATCATTTGTTTATAAACTAAAAGCTTTTTAGATGTTAAACCTTGAATGATCATTTCTTATACAAAACCATATGCCTTTTTTTGTGGGTAGCGGTACGAGTCTCGCAAGCGGGCTCTATCCTTCGACACTTTTTAGACTTTCAGTCAGTGTGTCTAAACGATCTGGGTCTTTCACTTCGAGAGTGTCTAGCTCTTCTTTATTACCACCACAAGTTTTTTAAAGGTTTCATGCAGCCGTGCGACTCTACATTTGAACTTAGTTGTGATCTGGCTGCCCATCAATCCTGATGTGGTGATTGATTTCAACCATGCACTCACACCCATGAAATATGATGTTCTCGTTCATATGCAATGCAATGTGTCATTGCATGCCAATGTCATGTCACATATGTAATGAATGTCATATGAACAATATAAACCATACATTTTACCATGTATCATGGACAATTATATTACATGCATATAATCTCCAAAACAACATTCAGTTCAATGTCAATATATAAGCACACATATATCAACATTCATCAAACAACAATTAACCAAATCATGTTATTACAAAATCAAGTAATAATAACTTTAATCCTCAAGTCTAATTGTGACATATAAAATGCTCACAAAAACAACCCACACAATGACCCCAAAATGGACGTAGAACCGATCAAACAAGCCTTTAAATTGGCCACAAAATCGGCTAAACAAGCCCTTAACAGTCTGAATTATTCTTTTTAATCCAAGCAATCCCTAAACACTTTTTGAGACATACTATACACAACCACAAATCAATTCACCAAACCAGCCACAAGAGGATCACAAAACGACCATTAAAGCCATTTAAAACAAGCAAAATAACCCCTTAGGGCATAAATTCAGCTAAACAACCCTTAAAACCATGCTTTGAGCATGCCATGAACACTCACAAACTAGGCCACGAAACCGACCACCATTAAGCCATAAAAACAACTATAAAACGTCTAAAAATAAGCTAAATAGGTCCTTAGGACACCTACACAGCATTCCTCCTAAAATTAGCCCATAGGATAGAAATAAAACCAAAGTAGGAAGAATTCCTACCTCTTGGAGCATAGTAGAACCAAAGGAGGTCTCGAGAACACCTCCTAAGCCCAAAAAGTTTGATTTCTCCAAATCTCCTCCCTTGGATCTTCGATGAAACCCTACATTTTTGGTACACACGTGTAGTCCTCGTCGAATAGATTAACTTTCACTCTTGATTCAATGAATTCGGTAGAGACGAGACTCAGTGGATCACAAAAAGCTGGAGCTCCCTTTCCTCCTCTCTCACGTAAAAAATCAAGGCAAAAATCAGGTCTTTTGTCTCAGAAGCCCCTGGCAATGTTTAGGTGGGTGGCTCATCGCCTTGACGATGTCACTTTGGTAGTTCGAGTCAGTTTTGTTGTAGATATTTCGGTTATCGGTGGAGGTCGACACGATATCCTCCACCGATAATCTATTAGAGAAAATTTCAAGCATTTTTCGGTAATTTTGCTGAAATATCGGCGATTTATTGGTTTTTAACCGATATTTAAGGATATTTGTTGATATTTCGGCGATTTTATGGCTGAAGCTTTAAAATTCTTTTAATTTGTGGATCTCCTGATTCGAACCTTGGCCAAAAATAGGGAATGTATCATCTATCTCCACCAAGCTAACAGGCTTTGTTATTATATAAGGTGCAAATAAAATTTATATTCTCTTGTATTATTTAATTATAAATTAATATCAATATAAAAATATTTGCATCACAACTATCAAATTTAAGAAATCAACATTTATATAAAATATTTTGTATAAATAATAAAATTAATTTATTTCTTAAGTAAAAAAATAAAAAAATTAATTCATTTGTTAATAAATAAATATAGATATAGTTAAGAAATTTCAAATATTATTTAGCTTATATATCTCATTATCATATTATTTAGTTGATATATCTCATTTAATATTATAATATCTAATATTTTGAATTTTTTCATTATCTACGTAATATTCATAATAATAAGAGAAAAATAAAATAATATCCGAATAATATAAAATAATAACATATTCAATTTAATGATCAAATGATTATCCAAATCCATTTAATTTTAATCTTAACCTTAATTAAGATATGAGTCATTTTTCATTATCTATATAAATATATTTAATATCAATAATTATAAATATATGAATTAAAATAACTACTCAGAATAATATTAAATTATATATTTAATTTAGTAATATTAAAAAAACTCTAATATGTGTATTTTACTTATTTTTATCATTTTTAAAAAAATTTATAAGTATTTTCATAAATTTTATATAATTTAATCTTTCTCAATATTTTTGTAAATATCCCTTGGAGTATTCTGGAATATTTAGATATATCAGAACCAAAATTCAATTATCGATATATCCGTGTTTACCAATATTTTAATCCTTGGTTATGAGGAATATTGACTAAGTACCAAGTATGAGTTTTCTCAAAAGCTTGAATTTCTTCGGTCATAGCTTGGTGCCAATGGGGGTTAGTACTTGCCTCACGATAAGAGCAAGGTTCATGAAGGGTTGCGATAACATAATAACAATGGTAATCAGTAAGGTGATTAGGAATATCTCTTATCTGAGTGGAACGACGAAGAGTGGTGTCAAGGGCAGACGTAGGTATATGTGTGACTGTCGCGAGTCGTGCCAGGCAGGCCAGCGATGCCAGACGTTCCGGTCGAACTCGGACTTGGGGACGCGGCCCTCGATCTTCTTTTATTTTTCGAATCATTTCGAATAATCCAAATACAATTACTTTTCTAAACACATTTCAAATGCTCAATGAAAATATATATACGTAAATACCACTTTAACATAAGGGGACAAATGCATTTTGATCACAAAGCTCTTTTTCATTCGATATAGCATTTCATTGCCCACTTGGTCCATTTCCACCTTTGCTCCTGATGCGGCATTATGCCGTTTCAATAGCAAATATTTACAAACAAAAATCGAGTTCAATTTTTCATGCCAATAAGTGTTTGTACAAAATGGAGTCGAATAATTTCATGTACGTAGCGAACGACTTATCCTCGGAGTGTGACTTTGGCGATGACTGCAATTCACTACGGTCACATACGCCGTGCGCGTTACCGATACTGCGCGATGATAAAAACAACGCGCTAAGCATTTTCATGCGTAGTGGTTTTATATAGTTCTCTATTTCATTTCAGTTTAATACAAATCATGCAATTTTTCTAAACAATACTTTTTAACCTTTTTGAATTATCAATGCAATACAATACATATATTCATTTCATATACATTCATTTACAATTTATTAATCATTCCCAAATAATACGACTAATCCATTCAAAACACAAATCATACATTTCATAATTTTCTTGTCATTTCAGATTTGCCCTTAAATGAATTTAACATACTTTGGTATCAGATATGAAATCTTGACACATTCCAGTTGAAGGTACATGGAACCGATATAAAAACATTTTGTTTATAACCACAATCTGATTCCGTAGGAGTAACATTTGGTTATTAAAATCAATTAGAACCTCTTAGATACTATCCTACTAGAATTTATGATGAAGTGACATCATTCATTCATTCGCGTCTTGCTAATTTGATATTGGTATATCGATCTATCCTCGACTCGAATTTAACGGTTAACATTACATTAAGAGATTGAGCCATTCATAGAAAAATACAGTATAGTATGTACATTTATACAAACAATTTATTTTCAATACTCATGCAATTTTTCATATGCAAATCATTTCACAATCAATTGTCTCAAATCAATTAAAACAAATAAATATGTTTTTTTTTTATAAATCATTTCAGTAATTCAAATCATTTTGTAATCATTCAAACACTTTGGAATTAGAGAGAGAGAAGTGGAGAACAAACTAAAAAATGTAGTCCTTCAATTCACGTCTACTCGAATCTCAGCACCAAACTGAGCTTTTCTCCTCATTATTACAATCCATCCTGAATGACAATCATATATTAGTTGGGTATTGTAAGATTTCTATTTAGGTCTTATTTCTACCCGACTCCCTTCCAGTACATTCTTCCTTTCATTTTTCCTTATCCTTAGACATTCTTATCATTTTTTTTAGGCATCGATATTCCTCATTTTGACGAATTTTCTAGATTCAATGGGGTCCAAATTTGGATACACTTATTTCAAGGAGATTTGTTCTCTTAGAAGTCTAGTTTACCCAGAAATTTGAATTACTCAATTCGGATGAGTGATGGCCAAGTTATGGCCTAAATACCCAAACTACTCGAACACAGCGTATCAAAGCTAAACGAATTGACCAGAAAGCGAGAGCCTCACTTTGGCCAATTTTATGGGTTCAATAGGGTCCCAGAATTGGATACACTTATTTGAAATTTGTTCTCAGAAGTCTAGTTTACACAGAAATTTGAATCCTCAGTCGGATAAGTGACAAAAGAAACAAAAACACATGGAGTTTTGGGAAAATTTTGACAACATCTCTCCTAAAAACCTAACATTTCCTTTATACAAAAATTCCTCATTTGAGGACCACAACCAATCAAACAACCAAAAACAACTTAGAGCAACCAATAAAAACACTTTTATTCAAATTTGGGGTTTTCCCCAACCCAAACACAAGAAAATGGGGTTAGGGTTTGGTTTACTTACTTCAAATCTCTTTCAATCTTCTTCTTTCTCTTTTTGATCACCTAAATCCTTGACATTCTTATCATTCTTTTGGGCATTAGTATACCTCATTTTGGCAATTTTAAGGTTCAATAGGATTCCAAATTTGGATACTTATTCGGAGATTTGTTCTCCTAGAAGTCTAGTTTACCCGTAGAGAAATTTGAATTACTCGGTCTGGATGATTAAGTGTGAGCCATGGCTTTAAATCTGAGCTTGCTCCAAAACACCAAGCCGTGTCAGGCCGAACATAATTGACCCGAAAACAAAGCCTCAGTTTAATGAATTTTCTAGGTTCAATGGGGTCCAAATTTGGATATAATTATTTCAGAGAGATGTTTTTTCCTAAAAGTCTAGTTTACATATAAAATTGAATCACTCAATTCGGATGAGTGATGGCTTGATTATAACTTCTTAAATATAAAAAGCTGGTAAACACCAAGCGTATCAAGCGAACCGAGAATTGACAGAAAATAGAGCCTCACTTTTGACGAATTTATGGGTCCAATGGGGTCAAAATTTGAATACACTTATTTCAGGGAGATTTGTTCTCCTAGAAATCTTGTTTAACAAAAATTTTGAATCACTCAATTCGAATAAGTTATGGCCAAAACAAAAGTATGGGTTTTGGAAAAAATTTGACAGCATCTCCCCTAAAAACCCAACATTTCCTTTATACAAAAATTCATCATTTGAGGATCATAACCAATCAAACAACCAAAAACAACTTAGAGCAACCAATAAAAACACTTTTATTCAGATTTAAGGTTTTCCCCAACCCAAACACAAGAAAATGAGGGGTTAGGGTTTGGTTTACTTACCTCAAATATCTTTCAATCTTTTTCTTTTTTCTTCTTTCTCTTTTTGATCACCTAAATCCTAGATCCTATGGAGGAAAATCATCAAGTTCCTCTCTTCTTCCTCAACCGTAGTGTGTCGTAGCTCTCCTCTCCCTTTGCCTAAAATGTGGGTTATGACATTCAAAGACAGGTAGTCTTTTGTCCATTATATGACTAAGGCCACATTTGGCTACACACTAATTCATCATTTCTCGTTTTTTTTTTTCATTTTAAAGATTCATTTCACTTTCATTTCCTCTTCATTTCATCTCATTTATACTTTGGTACTTACATTACTCATTTATGACCCTTAGGTCCTCATTTGACATTTTTACCAAATTTATTTGACTCGTGTAAAATTTTTGGTTCATTTTTAGCCATTTAAACTCCAAAAAAATATAATTTAATTTATTTTACACCCTGAACGTGTTATAAAACTATTAGGGTATTTTCATGGCGTTACAATATAAGTGTAGGATCAACAATTGGAGCAGATTCAAGAGCAGGTGAGGAAGGTCTAATTTGGAGTGTATCATATCACTTGTATCAGAACTTGGAAACAACTCACTTGATAAAAAAAAAGAGTCAATATTAACAGAGGGGTGAAATTTAATGAGAACATGGAATTTTCCCAAAAGTTAACATGACTAGAGATGCGCAACTTATGGGAAATATGATCCCAACAAAGGTACCCTTTGTGTTCAATCCTATACCCAAGAAAACAGCATAAGCGAGCATGAGGTTCTAATTTCGTACGTTAATGGGGTTGTAAAAGAACAAAACAAGTACAACCAAAAGGTTTAAGGATTGAATAGTCAGGAGGCTTACCAAACAATTTTTCAAAAAGGGATAGATTTTGGAGAACTAAGATAGGAACTCTATTAATGTAACATGTAGCAGTAAGTGTTGCTTCTCCCCAAAAATTTTCTAGACATAGGCAGAAAGAAGAAGAGCACGAACGGAATCAAGAATATGACGATGCTTACATTCAGCTCATCCATTTTGTTGGGAAGTGTGAGGACAAGAACGTTGAACCATAGTGCCTTGTTGACTAAGAAATTGAAGGAAAGACGAGTCTCGATATTCCATAGCATTATTGGTTCGAAGAATTTTAATAACATAAGAAAAGTGAGTTTTAATCATTTTAGCAAATGAAATGTAAATTTGTGATAACTCAAATGGATGTTTTAAAAAATATATCCAAGTAAAATGAGAATAGTCATCAATAAATAACACAAAATAACGAAAACCATTTACCCAATAAATAGAGGAAGGACCCAAATGTCAAAATTAATTAAGCCAAAAGGATTGTTTGAAATGGAACTACTATTATTAAAAGATAATGCGGGTTGTTTGGCAAATTGACAATTTAAACAATTAAATGGCTCAAACTTTGTTGATCCTAACAAGCCACGATAAATTAAGGAAATTTGAATTTACTAGAGGCCATGACAAGATGAAGATGCCATTGGTGAATAGAAAGTCGATGGCACATAAGCGGACACAAGTTTTTGAGGAAGAGGAAGATGAAGAGATACAAGCTCAAATTGTAAAACCTCGGAAAAATTTAATTTTTCTAAAAAGGGTAAAATGGTAATTTCGATTGAAAATCGAAAAATTTTTAGATCTCGGATAAAGAAACAGACTTTACCGTTGAATTCGTCTCGTGAAATCTAATTATCCCGTCGAATTTCATCAGATTCCGAGATAGTCGGAATTTCATGTTTTTCGAGACATCGGGTATCTTGTGACACATGGCATGACATGTGGTATACTTGTATGAATGGCTCACATTGAGGCAAGTGTCAAGTGAAAAAAATAATGGAAAAGATAAAACAAGAAAATAATAATAATAATAATAAATAAATAAATCAATCAAATAAAATGAACAAAAGAAAACGGTAAAGAGCAGGAGGTGTTCGGAGAGAATAGAGAGAAAAAAATTTTCTTTTTTTCGCTTTTATCTAAGATCTACGGAAATCGGATCATAGGTTTTCATCAGAGCAAAATGCAAAGTTGATCTACGCATCGTAAGCTACGCATGAGTATCAAAATCTTGGAATTTCGTCAAACTCCACGAGGTAGGGAATTTTCTTACTTAGGTTATTTCTAGCATAAAGGTCATTTAATGGCTTGGGATTTGTTTAGAGGCAGTGGTAGTAAATTTGGGTCCCGAATTTTTGGGGCTAAATTAAAATTTTTAGGAAGATTTTGGTAATTTGGACGATCAGAAGGTGAATCCCCCAGGTGTTTTTCGGACGATGCAGACGGGATTTTCAAAGGCTTGTTTTGAGCTGATCTAGGATTGAGTTCGAGGCTTAGTTTTTAATCCGGGACGATGTCTTGGGATTTTTGTGTTGTGTTTTGGTATCGTAGTGAATTAGATATTGAGCCCAGGTGAAGGTAGAGGTTATACTGTTTTATATAGGTCCGAGATTTGGGTCATTTTGTGTGTTATTCTTGGAAAAATAAATAACATGATGTTGTATGTAAAAATCATGTTAATATATACTTGCTTGATGTATTAACATGGAAATTGTGATAAATGGAAATTATATGTAGGAAATATAATTATCTGAGATTTATAAATGTTGCAAGTAGCTCTTATTGTGCATGTAACATGACATAGCAAGAAATTACTTATTTGCATTTCATATGTACGATCACATTGTGTCGAGTCAAGTGTGGGTGCATGGTATTGTTATTCACCATTCTTGGTGAATGTGTGGTGAGCTCGGAAATGGGACCATGTCCAAAATCGAGACTCACGGTTGTATAAAACAATAATAAATATAAATCACGTGTGTTTAGGTGTAGCAAGATGGGCTAAATCCCCCCCCCCCTAGGATGGAAGACCCAAATTTATATGGTTTAAACATAAAATCGTCGGTGAAAGCCCGTAAAAAATGTTGAATAGGCATGCGATGTCCTGCGATGAGAACCCGGAAATCCGTGGCCCGCAAATGAATAACACACGAGATTTGATAAAATGAAAATTGGAGGGTTGTCCAATAGTTTAAGTCGTGGTGGAAACACGATGATTGGTTTTCACACTTGGCGTTCTGCAGTATGAGGAGTCGGTTGAGACTCGGGTTGTGAAGCGTAAAGTCTCATTCACGTGCGTGTGGCGAGCATTAAATATAGGATTCGTTATTTATATGGAATATGGTTTGATGTTTATATACATTCATGTGCATTTAGGAGGGTAGCCATTATAAGAGAATTTTCTCTTTGGGCGTGCTGCGCCACATTGTAGGACTCCCCCTTCGGTACGAGAGTGTCACCGGGAGAACAAGCAACTTCGATGAGGTAGTGATTGTGAAGAGAGGCGACATGTGGCCTTAACAATACTATAAAAAGTATTTTATGTAAAAATAATTGTAATTAAATTCATACTTTTGGACTTCATGTATAAATAATCGGGTATGTAAATAGTAAGAGTACGTGGTCGGACTCTTATGGACTGTAATTAAGCGTTTTATTTTCATATTTTAGATTTAAATGTGAATGAATGGGTCCCGGTAAAGGGATGTATATTCGGGATATGGATAGATGGACCATGTGAGATCAATACTACTTCTGTTGAGACCCTGAATGGGTTATGATTATATTGTTATACAGGTTGTATGTTGGGAAGAGCTCCCCGAACAAAGGAGACTTTACCCGATTTTTGTAAAAATATGGATCCCGATAAATGGGACACAACAGTGTGGTATCGGGTCACCCGAAATCCACAGAAATTCTGCGGGTTGACGGGTTGTCAACGAGACCGGTTGGGTGTCACATAGTGTCGACCCTTCCCAAAGAATCATCCGGATTTATGGATCCACGAACACGACAGCGGGAAAAAGTTAATATTTAGTCCTTGTTAAGCATAGTGGCCCAGCATATATAACATTAAAGGGCGAGATTCTACGGATATAGTAGGTTTCAGGAAGACTAAGATTGGAGGTAGATGCATGACTAGTGTGAGTGATATTCAATTAAGTACCATTTGCAGTGTGGATTGGTGGTACGCAAGATACATGTGTCGTGGAGGACAAGACGATAATATCAGTAGTCATATGGTTACTGCTTCGTCTCTTTCGTGTGCTGAAATTATTCCCAGCGTAAAGCGTGTAAGTCGAGTATTATAATAATGTAAGGAGTCAAATTAATTTCCACGGTGGTTTCCTAGATGATCCTTAGGGATTGCTAACTTGATGAATGTGAGATTAAAGTAAATAAGAGGGGTTTTGATTGATTGATTTATTAACTGGTGCTATAAATTATTAAAAAACGAAGGGCGAATGATAGGATCCTTAGGTTTAAGCTCACCCTGTGAGGTAACACCCACCTCTAAGCCATGATCTCATCAAGACCATTGATGAATGGTCTTTGATGGGATTTGACTTTAAGCTTTTGTAAAAGACGAATAATTAAAGGCGATATCAAGCCTTGTTCAACGATTTGTTGGTTTTCTTAGTTTACAATTTAGATCGAAACTTGACGTGTGCGAATCTCGTTCCACGATTTGTCGAAGATGTAGGTTTATAAGGCTTTTTCGCAAGTATTTATTATCATACAAATCATCATTGAAACCTGAGAGGATTGAAACATTACCTTGAAGGGTGGTTCCCACTTAGTTAGAACCTATCATGGAGGTTTAGAACTCCATTAAAGCGAATTGATTCAAAATTATTTGAACTTGCTGGTAAATGGGAATTGAAATAACACTTCAATTGCAAGGTTGAGATATCAGCGTAGGAGTCTCTCAATGAACACAGTTATAAAACCAGCGAAAGATTACAAATGCTTAAAAATAGGAATTAGAAGAGAAACTAGCTACTACCTTTGAAACCTAGAAAAATATGAAAAACACTCGAAGGTTAGAGCCTGAAAACCACAGAATCTAAGACTCCTCCATTACGCCTAAAATTGAGCCAAATGCAATCCTCATTAGTGATCTCGAAATTGGGGATTGGAAGGCAAGCGTGCCCTTACACCGAATCGAAATTAAAGCTCCAAATCCTGCAGAGATTGCATGTTGATGCCCAGTACCGATTAGTGTGATGCGGGTACCACTTTGCTACCACCATTTGCCCTCTTGCTAGAACTACACAGGGTCTCAATGATGTACGTAATGGTATGATGATCTAAGTTGTTCTTTGGAACAGCCAGCTACGAAAATGTGCATGGGACATGAACCTTTACCTGGCTCATAAGCGAGTAGAAAGGTCAAACGCCTATTCTACACAAAATGAAAGCAAAACATGGTGAGGGGGCTTAAAACACATAATTGTCGCACTTTTATGTCAAATGGATTACAACATGTAGGTCGAAAAGCGATGGGGAGTTACTCGGGGTGTGGTTTTGTAAGCGGCTATGGGAGTAGAGAAAGAGATAACACAGTTTGAGTAGTGCCTCAAGATATACTTGATCGTAGTATGGTGGCATAGGTAAATCCGACTTGAAACAGACTTAAGTTTAGAGATCCCAACTTTTGGTCTTAGAGAGCGAGTTGGGCAATTCTCAAGAATATGACCAAGACCATGGCGATATTTACATTCTACAGTGGGACAATTAACAAAAGTAATGTGATTGCAGTTCTTACAGATGTGATTTCCAAATTTCTAATGGGAGGGACGAGTAGTTGCAAGTACCATTTCAAAATGTGGAGTTTTGTTAAGATTGAGGCGAGTCTCTTTGAAAATGATTTCTTGTATAGCCATATCCAATGTAGGAAGAGGATGTCGATGTAGTAAAGAATACTCGAGACGACTTCATATTTGGGTCGAAGCCGCGAAGAACTTAGATAAGATGAAGATGATCTTCAGCGATTTCGCCATATATTTGATTCAATCAGTTGAACACAGCCGAAAAATCATTAACAGATTGACTAGATTCTTATTTGAGATTATGAACAATAGTCCATAACTGAAAATAATGAGCAAGTCCAGTGGTTTTATATTGATTTGGCCAAGAAATCCCAAATCTCTTTTGTAGTGTCATTGAAAAAAGACTTGAGTCTTAATATATTATAAATTGTAAATTACAGAAATCTGAAGGCATTATAGGCTGTATGACGGGAAAATACAAATTACAATCCTAGGAAAAATACAAAATAAAATCTAATAGCCCATAATCCCATCCCCCCTCAGGCTACGTGGTAGTTTTAGAGAAACCGTGCGAGTTTGGAAGCTAAACTTCGAAAATTTCTTGGAGAAGTGGTTTGGTAAGAGATGTCGACCTAGCGATCTAGAGGAAATGAACTAAAGTGTAGGTGTACCTGAAGTAGATGATGGCGAATGATGTAATCCGATACCGGTATGTTTGAATGCGTTTATGGAAGACATCGTTATGGCCGATTTGAATAGCACTTGATTATCATAGTGAAGTTTAGTTCTGGTGGAACGATCAGCGCGAATCTTGTAGTAACCCAGTAACCAAATAAGTTCGATTGTAGTAGGTACATGCGGCAAAGGTCGAATATCGGTATAGCGGATATATCGATGGCATTGGATTTACGGAAATATCGGAAATATCGGTAAAATATCGGTGGATATTTTTACAAAATATCGGTTATTAAAATTTTTCGTATTTTAATTATATAGATTACTTGAAATGATTAAATATCTTGAATTAAGGTAGATTAAAATCAAATTGATTAGTAATTATTAAATTAAATATATTATATTTAATATATTATTCGATATTATTATATTAAAGAGATATTATTTATTTGTTTTTGTTATTATTATAAATGTGTAGATAATGAGGAGATTCAAATATTATATATTATAATTTTTAAATTTTTAAATGATATTATTTTATATCTTTTTCCTTTTCAAGTGTATTTGATTTAAAAATATTATAAGTTATAATGTAAAAAATAAAAATAAAATAAAATATTATAAGGGATTATGAACAAATAAATAATAAAATAATATAAAAAAAAGTTTACTATATATAATAAGTGCAATCCAATAGTTTAATGGATTAGAGGGTGTCACTTCCAGGTATTTTGGATAGGTTTGGCTTGCTTTAGAGTAATTTTTCGTATTTTTGAGTCGTAAATTTTAGAATTTTAATGAACATTATTGTACATTAAAGTTAAAATGTATTAAAAAACTTGATTCTTGTTTATAATATTGATATGATAACATTAATATCATATCAATTATTCCATTAAAGTTGAAATAACGGTGCATAAGTAGGATTGTAAGATATTATACAGAATTTACGTATTTTTGAGGAGAGAGGTAGAGGAAATGAAAGGGAGAGATGATAGATGTGACAGAAAGAAGTAGAGAAGACTGATGGGACCTTTGTCGATTAGGTAAATCGATCAGCCCCAGGTTGGTGTGCCACGAACATGAATTATTTTTAAAATGTGGCTTTTTTAATTACTGCGGAGAACTTTGTTTGGCCCGTTTTTAATTTCTCTCCCATGGTGACCTAAAATATAATTTTAAATTTACCAGGCATCGGATTTTTAGAAATATCGGTTTTCGGACCTCTCAAAATCGGCGATTTCCCGATTTTTCTGGAGTTTTTCTTGACGATTTTTCCACGAAAAATCTTTTCGGCACCACCAGCCAGATTTTTCGTAGAAAAATCGGTGCAAAACGCATCGATTTTTTCCTTGGTTGTCGATTATATATTTTTGCCGGTCTTTGGAACAAGCAACGACTAACATTTCTTACTTCTCTAAGGAATAAGAGAATCACCTAAAAGAAAACGATATCCTGTAGTAGATGACGATAAATGGGATCACCTTGATACGCATCGAATATGCACGAACTGATTAATGAAGAATGGTAAGAAAAATAAGACCATCAAATGTGGGGCCTTCGGATATCGAAGAATCACGGGAAACATCGGCGTAATGAGGAGATCGGGGGCGACCACATAGCGACTACGTAGTATATAGGAAATATCGAGGCGGTAACGGTGAGATAGATTAGACTCGCATGGTATGCGTTTGAGAGTAGCGTCGAGATGGTGATTAAATCATCGCATGAGAGTGGGGCCACGATTATGCACGATAGGTGTGTCGACTATCTTGCCCACTATCGGTGATCTTTGACAAATCATACAAAGTATACTTGACACAGTAAGATAATAACCGTCATAGAAGAAGAGAAGCTTACAGGCCAAGAAAGTAATTAAGAGGATCGAGATCTTTCATTTCAAATTGACGACCAGTGCTTTAGATCCTAAATACCACGCATATCATCACTGTAATAATCATATCATAGCATCTGAGGGAGAATAGTAATACCATGACCGGACCATCTCGAGAAAAGAGCTATTTCAAAATAAGCTGCTGAAAAACCATCTTTGAGATAGTAGAAGCTGAACTGCAATATGCTCGAGGCTTGTTTAAGACCATAAAGTCTTGTAGTAGTTGAAATGCTGCGTGAGGGGAACCGGAGAGTAACCCGGGAGGCTTCATATGGGCTTCCTACGAGGAGTTCCTCATTAAGAAAAGCATTTTTGACATCCATTTGAAAGAGTGGTCATTTCAGACGTGACTTGACGATAAAGTCTGACGGAGAAAGTCAAGCCACGGGGAGCAAAAGTCTCCTCATAATCAATCTCATACTTCTGAGTAAAACCCGGCAACAAGGCGAGCCTTGTAGCGATCAACAGTTCCATCTGATCAAGTCTTGATCTTATAAACCCATTTACAACCAATAGTATATTTTCCAAATGGGAGATAAACCATATCCCATGTTCCAGTCTCATGCATCCAACTCTTCTTTCATAGCTTGCTGTCATAAAGGGTTAGAGGAAGCCTCATGAAGAGTGAGTTCCTAGAGAAGCAAGAAGCGAGAAAAGCAATAGAAAGTCACAGGTGAAGGAAGAGTAGTTACCGATGGGAACGGCCCGATACGTAAACGAGAGAAGGACGATGGGATCCACAGTGGGCGAGATCGGTGGGCGTATGTCGATGATGTCCCGGTCTTGGGAAGCTCATGAGATGCATGAGAAGAGAACATCGGTAATAGAAGGGAGACTCGAGATGATAGAGAGGTGGGAGACTCCTTAGAAAAGGTGAGGAGGATCGATAGAGGGGAATAAGGAAACATGACATGAGGTAGTTGGTAAAACATTTTGTGTTTCCAAAGACCACATCTTAGAGAAACACGAAGACATTTGCTAATGGGATCATAACACCTATAACTTTTTACCAATTCCATGCCAGAAAACAACCTGGCAAGGCAGGAGGCGAAGTTTGTTTCTTTCATGATCATGAAGAAGAACAAACAGGACATTCAAATACTCTAAGTAAGTCATAGGAGGAGAAGAACCAAGCGACGGATCATAGGAGTTTGATTACGAGCAATGGAGGACAGGTGATGGTGTAAACGGCGATGGAAGTAGCTTCCCCCTGAAGCAGAAGGAGTAGAGGCGCGATAGTAGTAACCTGAACAACATCAAAGAATATGTGAAGTGCAACGCTTAGCCACTGCTTGGATTTCTTTAAGAAGTGCTGCATAAGAGAAATGAAGAAACGATTACCAAATTGATGTAGAATAGAGATAAATTCATTTGGGCTTTATGTTCTTTGGGCATTATCGGTCCCGAAAACTTTGATAGGTTTAGAAAATTATGTTTCAATCATTTTTGGTAAAGTCACGATATGTTGATAAGTTCATAACGATTTTTGAAGAAGATAAATCCAGTATATACGGAAAAATCATCCACAAAAATAACAAAGTAGCATTGACCCACATGAGTAGAAATGGGAGAGGACCCCATACATTAAAATGAATAAGATCAAAAGAAGAAAGAGCATGAGAAACACCGGTTATGAAATGGTAAAGGGGCCATCTACAAAATTGACAAAGCATACAATCAAAACTCTTATTTGAAACCGAACCTAATAAACACCTAGAAACTAGTTGTTTAACACTAGTGATAGATGCATAACCAAGGCGAGAATGCCATAAAGCAAGAGAAGAAGAGCTCTGTCCTGAGACGGCAGAAGCAAAGAGACGAGAGGATGGTAAATGAAGAAAGATGAGCTCAAACAACCTTCCGACCTTACGGGCGGTCCCAACGATCCGTCCCGTTCTGGGAGAATTTCCAGACAACCACACCAAAAGAGAGGAAAAGGTTAGAGAAAAACCAAGTTCGTTGAGTCATTCAAACGTAAAGAAGATTATGAGTGAGTTTAGGAATCTAAGAACATTGGAAACAGCATAAGGTCAGGTAGAGACATTACCAAGACGAGAGACATGCATAGAGAACCATTTATAGTGTATATGGTAAGGAGAGAAGTAGAAGTGAAGGTACAAACATCGTGAGAAGAAGTCGTATGGATCGCTGCAAAGGTAATTAAGCCACGAGGAGAAGTACATGATATCGTAGAAAGAAAGGAAGAGTTGGGCAGACCGGAAGATGGAAGATGAATCTGACAACTATATCTTCAGAGGATTCATTTACAGAGAGATGGCAAGACTACTTCTGAAACAGAATCATAGTTTATAATTCGGGATCGGTCAAAGCAATGTAAGCAGGTTCTCAAGAATACACGACTAGTGTAACAGTTTCAATAGAATTACTTTGTTTTTTACGTAAACCTACAGATAAGAAGAGGACTTATCATATCGCCCGACATTATTCCCCTTTCATTGAACATAGGTAGTGAATCCAACAGAGGGAAAACATGAGTATGAAGTTCATGAACAATCTACTGAGTAGTAAAGAACCATGGTCTCTGATAGAATGGGTTCGGCTCAAGACGGTCTCATTATCAACTAACTTATGAACAACTTATGAGACTCAAGTTGTAAAGAACTCGAAGGTAGAATATGACTCTCGGCTTATTCAAACTCATCATGAAGCCTCTCATTAAAACTATAAAACCGATCTTGTCTGAACATAAATCAATCGTGTCGCACTTGAGAAAACTCCGGTTCGATGCAATTAATCGATCCCAAATAGATTTCACTCTGGTCGTGATATACAAAGGATCCACTCACCCGATTCCCTCGACTGATCCGAGCAAAGCTCATGTGAGCCAAGTTGTGAGACCACCAGTTACACCCGATTTACTGTGATTTATGCTATTTTACCATCTCTTTTTTCATCATGAGTCCCTAATATAGATTCCTTCAAAATCCAACACTTTGCATAAAAGCCGGGCTACCACTAAATTTCTACACACCATATATATCAACCTCGTATTTCCTCAAACCCGAGTCCAAACTCCACTTGGAGTAATCGCTAGAAACGTAATTAAAAACTCAACCTGTGTCTCAAAACATATATATACATATCCCAGACCGAGGTAAGTCCTCAATGCACCCAAGACTATACACTTACACTCGATCAAAATAATACTTACACAAAATCCCAAAACTTTCTACAAAGTGTCCCAAAACTAATGGCCACAAGCCAAATATACAATGACCCATGATCGATATGAACTGGTCCAAATATATAGCAGGAACTCTCCACAACACTAGATGTTCCTCAAAATGTATGCCCAACCACCAACATGCTAAGGCTGACGCACAATTCCCCAACCTCCAAAACCCTGCAAGTCAAACTCTCAAGTCATGCAGCTGGTCTCATACCTGCATCTAAGGTGGAGGGAATAATGGGGGTGAGTTCGACAACTCAATAGTGAATCCCATAACAAGCCATGCTTATAAAAACATTTCAAAATACAAATAATTCAACACATCTCAAAAACATGAGCATTTTCAATTAATAGTCGATGTGGAAACAAATGGATGTACACTACCACCATCTCACCCTCATCAAGGATTCCTTTTTGGCTTTCACCCAGTGGACTAGCCGATCATCCCCGAACAACGATAAATTGTCGGGACTTACACTAGGATATGCCCACATCCCAGATAACGACAAATTGTCGACTTTACCACCCAGTGGATATGCCCATGATCCCGTATATCTGCGGACCTTCGGGACTACAACCCATGGACTAGTCATCATACCCCATGTCCACTACATCAATCTCTGACTCTCACACGGGCCCCATACCCATGTCATGCTTAAAACAATTTACAAAGCATTCACCCACATGGATATTTAAACATCATGTACCGCTTAATTCAAAGAATTCCATGTATATAAAATATACACATTTATATATATCATTAGAAAATCACACAGCTTCAAGTAATAATGGAATGGTACAGACTCTCACAAACCATGGTATAAGAAGGAAAAGGTTACAAGATCCCCTACATTCCTTGGATTCAAAAATCCACAAGTCTCCCAAGGAAGTCAAAACCAAGGCTACTCCAAACCATGGTATAAGATTTCTTAGCCTCAAACAATCCGGGTTACATAAAATTACCCAATTGGTTTATTACTACTTCACCACTCGGATCACACATATTCTTATACCTACCAACATAAACCTTGATCCTTCAAGAGCACTCTCTTTTACACTTACTAATATCAACATTTAACACCCCTTATTAGGGTAACACAAACACCCCTTATCTCAAGACCCCCTTTTTTTCTTTTTTTCTTAACTACCATTTTGACCAGCCATACATGTTTTTTGTTCACTATGGTCTTCTGACCAAAAGTTCCCCTATCTCTTAGCTTTCCATAGCTCTTAAATCAGGTCATTCGACCTCAGAATCAAGAGTTATGGTTTCTACACTCCACTCCCAGACTATTTCCTGTGGACAAGACCGTGTCCCTCACTTCACCCTTACTTGGGACGAAATTATGGGAACAAATGAGCCATACTTGGCCATACTTTCTTCATGAAGTTACGCCCTGTATGTGGCTACTTTGAGAAGTATTTTGAATCAATTCATTTGATCAATATAACTCAACTTATAACTCAAAAAACATAAACCGCCTGCACAGTAATGTAATCTGTACCGACTTTCAACCTCAAATTCAAGGGCCTTATGTTAGGTTTAGTTCTTAGTTGCTTCAGATTTCATCTGAAGGGCTAGGTCTTTGGGCTTCTTCTCCAACCGGAATCATCCAGCCGGAGTTCATTAGGCCAACTCTATGCCCAAAACAATCACACACATGGGTCATGGGGAAAGCTAGACAAAGACTCTCCCTCGACACACACACACACATGCCATCTTCACAAAACTGCTCCTTATAATTTGGGGTTCCACCAAACACACTTTCATTCAAATCTGTGGCCAGGATATAATCCCAACAAACCCAAGAATATAACCAAAGTCCATAAGAATACAACTAAGGCCTCAAAGATCATATGTTTACATACCTTAGTGAACTTTTTTCCACCAAAAACCAAGCTTTCCTTCAAGCCTTTTCTCCTCCTTCTCTCTAGCTTCTCTCTGTAATCCCCTCTCACTTTCTAAATTTCTGCACTTTCCAATTCCTAGCAAGAAGTTGGTCTAGCATCCAAAACCAAGAGGAATTGGTTTGCTTGGCACATGGCAAGTTTTTCTCATGCACTTTACATGTGTCAAGATTCCCACCATGCATTATACGAGGTGTCATGCCCTCATGATGCCACATAGCTCACAAGGATATTACACTTTAGTCCTCTCACTAACAAGTTTTTCAAAGTGGTCCTTCAAGACATACTTAATTTCAAACCCTAACAAAAACTACTAAACTTACCTAATCGCATAATTGACCCACATGTCAAGGTAAAAATGCAATCTAACACACTTTTAATAATCCCTTCTTAATTAAACCAACCATTGCGATGGTTAATCTTAATCACAATTTAAAATATCATAGCATAAGTTGCATTTGCTCCCCAAAAACTTACTTGAATATAACAAACCATACGGTACTGTGTGTTACAACTACTCCTGGTTTCAGCATACCGTGAAACAAGTAACTCCCAAACTTTCGCACATCGCGTTAAACTCATCAAGAATATGGAATATATGTATTATGAAACCAAGAGGATGATCCATTGATGATTAGCACTTTCCCAATCCTCAACTGAATGGCATAGGCGTAATCAATTTCTTTTCGTCCACTTGTTCTCGAATAAAGATCTGCCACGTGGTATTACAAAAGCTCACAATCTCATGGCCTTTGAGCAACTACATGACTTCGTAATTCACTTGACAAAATTATCTCCATTAAAAATAACATGAATTGGACGAGAAATCTCATCACTTAGTGTAAGGAATCAAACATTCCTATACGCAACAGAAATGTAATTTAAATAACTGAGATACACCATAAAGAAGGAATAAATAATGCTTAATTCCATAAATAAGAAATAGCTTAATTTAATTAGGAATGAACGCCTGCTTCGTAAGAAGCTCCTTCTCTTAAATTTTAGAACGGAATTTCATGTCCGCTTCTAATTTCTTGCGACTGAATAGAAACTATATTTCCGCTTTCTAAATGTAAAAAATAGAAAGGAATTTCCGTTTCTAATCTAATACTAAATAGCAACTTTAATAGAAACCTTCAATTTCCGTTTCTAAACGTGAAAAAATAGAAAGGGAAATTTCCTGAAGCTTCTAATCCGATGATTAAAATAGCAACCAAGAAACTCTATTTCCGTTTAAATTTGGAAAATAAAAGTACCTCGCCAAACTGAGCACTAAAATAGACACATTCGATATAATTAGAAACTTTAATCCTCGTTTCTTAAAAATAGAACGGAAATGATTCAGCCTTTTATTTGTTGGAATTGAATCGATTAGAAATGTAAAATAATTCCGTTTCTATTAACTGTAAAACAGAAACCTTCTAAATTTCTGCCTCTATTTACACCCCAATTGTTTATAATAATTTATTAAATCATATTTTGGTACTAACAAATATTTTATTAATTACACCTTTTGGATAAATTTTTTCATTTAAAAATAGTTTAAATATGCCACACTTAATGATTTTTCATATTATATATAAATTCCAATAACATACAACAAGCTTTTAACCATCTCAGACATATAGATTACATACATAAATTGTAATATCATACGACAAAGTTTAACACAACAAAGTTTAACGCAAGAATGTTTAATAAAAAAAAGCCTATCACTCGTAGTCGGTGGCGAGTAGTCATCTTCTTCGAGATCCGACGGATCTTCATCGGAGGTTGATAAATGATGAAGTCTCAAGCAACTTTACACATAATTTGCTCATATGTAAATCTTCGTTGCATTTCATCCTCTCTTTTAGTCTTTCTTCTTTCTTTTTTTTCATCTCTTCAATTTGTTTTTTGCATCTCAGCTCCTTCTCAATAGATTCTTCATTTTTCAGGTAAATTTTTCTTGAATTTCCTCGGGCAGTCTCCTCCCTTCGCAACCGCCATCAAATAAAGTATTGTAATGGGAAGAGGCAGAGGATGAGCCTGGCAATGCATCCGGGATAAAATCGAGATGCACGGGTACCAAGATCTGCACTCGCTGGGCTCCACCCAACTACCGAAGGTAAATATGAGCAACATCAATCTGGAGCCTCTCAGAGATTCATCTATCAATTGAGAAGCAATTGCAACCATATTCTCCACAAACTCTTCCTACAATCAGATAATACAATAATATATAGTATATTAATAAAATATATATAAAAAAAAAAAAAAAACACTCGCTGCATGCATATCCTATAATTTTTATTTAAAGGCAAAATATTTTTATAATTCACATGTGAAGACAACAATTATATGTATGGATTGTAAATACAAAATTCATTTGATAAATAATACCAATTAGCCAAAATCTACAAAGAAATCACATGTTTATATAACAACAATTGACAAAAGTTTAAATTCATCAACGAAATTCCAGATATAAACCCCAATAAAGAACAAGTAACTGTAGTTCAAATTTTAGGTCAAATTATCTACATTAAACAATCAATCAAAATAAACAAAAAATATATAAAAATTGAGAATTCAGAATAATAATAATAATATAGGAAAAATGATACCATATGATATTCTCTCCACATCTTCCTCTATAAAATTCAACATAATAAAACTTGTAGATATAACAACATAATACAAATTCCCATCAACTGGATGCTGGGAAAGAAAACTCATTAAAACTCTAAATGCAATAAGCATTTACACCCTCAAATTCAACATTATGTGTGACACCCCAAATCCCGGGGGTTCGTTGACAACCCGTCAACCAACGGAGAATCTCATGGATGCCTGCACCTGACACTACTCCATTGAGTCCCTTTTCCAAGGACCAAAGATTTATCGAACTGCAGTCTCCCTCTAGACGGAGAGCTCTACCCAAAATACAACCTGTGTAATTTCATGGCAACCTGTCCCAATATTATACAACGACCACACAGGTCCACAAACGATTAAAAATGACCACATAGGGCCCATTTATCTATATAAATACAATCTATATTATGACCCTTCAATCCTAACATAATGGTGTAAATACAAATTCCCAACATATGGGAAAGAAAATACAAGCCCTCCACCCACAATATTCAATAAATTTAAATGCACAGCATGCTAACACTAACATACATAATGAAAATAAATATTGAAAAACTTACACAATATCACCTGGACCGCTGTCTACAAATGTAAAATGACCCATGCATCCTTCTTCTGCAGATTACGCGCTAAACACCTCAAACTGTTAAGTAGGATCGTCCTAACCTCAGCCCCTAAAAATAAATAATATTAACATATTATACATGACATATTTTGATGTGATTAGTATTCTTGCATACACAAAGTAACAACAAAATTAAATTGGAAAAAGACTTCTACCAAATCTATAGAATGTCGATGGTCGCCAGAGCCACCTAATATGTTTTGAAGCCAACCCGATCCTTCACCGCTCTCCGACGACGACATTTCGACGCTTCGATAAGGGCCTTGAACTCTTCGATGTTCCAATATTCCCCACCATTCGCTCCAAACTTCGGTGAACACTATTCGGCTTTGCATCTTTACCGCACTCTCTTCTCCATTTTCCAAGCTTGTCATTGTATCTTATTAATTAGCCACATGTTTCCATGTATCCTTACCATCAACAAAGCAGGATTCCATTTATATTTTTTCTGCAACAAAAAAGCAAAAAAAAAAAAACAATTTATAGTAGTGCATTATTATAATTATTAATAATTCAACACTTATCAAATAGGCTAAATGCATTAAATTGTACTTCAAATTCTTCCCAATAATATTCCTTCATATTTGAAGGCACTTTGCTCCACTTAATACCCTCCTCAACTAGTTTCTCCTTAAATATCTTCCCGATTCTACGAGAAGCTGAAGGAATAAACCTGTAAATAAAATAACATATAAAAGAAAAAAATGACTTTTGTTAATAATTTGATATAATTTTCATTTTTATTATTTTAAAATAAAGTAATTCAAACATAAATTAGCATGATATTATTTTTTATTCTTAATGATAATGATGGTGCACAAAAAGAAAAGCTAGTTAATTACAAATTATACAAGATTAAGAACTAAAAAAACTACATTTACAAGATAATCAACAACTATAAAAATAATAATCATGCATGAGGTAATAAATTTTGTAAAATACGCACCAAGTATTGTCGAGAGGGTCGACAGCATTTTATCATCGGGCCAGACGCTGTATTATCGGATTGTGAAAATCCCACCTGCAGAGTCGATGTCGCAAAGAGCATCTGATGTACCTCCTAAGATAGGTGGATAGAGCTAACATTACCAGCTGGTGCAGAATGAGATGGAGATGGAATGTCACTAGCAGACAATACGTGTGTCAAGATGAGGTGATGCCAACGATCTTCTCGTACATGAAAATGAGGTAAACATTCGTAGTATTATTCCCACCTAAAATTGTCAATTCCCTCCACGAACCATTTTTCGACTTCTTACCTCTACTAGTGGGATTGAGATCCCCGCCACTTGAATGGTTACCTCTCATACCTAATACAATTCATAAACATCCAAACATTCAAAAGACAACAAGTAGTTAATCAATAATACATACTAACAAAAGATCAATACAAACACATTAACAATAAATACATAAGTTCAAAATAATTGTTATTCAATAATCGAAATACTACGCTTAAAAGAAAGAAATATAACATAACATCCAAGCTAATTAAAGTCTAATCATCATCTAAATATCAAACAAATCATCTCCATCTAACTCTTCATCCTCATCCGACTTACTATTAATTCTGATCATTATCTTCTTCAACATGTGCATCATCAATGTCTAAAATAGTTTCCATCTTCACCAATCAATGTTCGAGGTCCATCATCTCACTACGTGATTTAATTGGATGAATTTCCACAATATTCTCTTGAAATGCGTGTGTACTTGGCGATGGTGTGACTATGACATCCGGCTTTCGTGAACTTCTACAATTGATCTAGCTTATCTTTTACAACAAATTTCACTACCACAGATTTCTCTCGTGGTCGATAGCGGTATAACACACTTGTTCGGGCTGCACCGCAAGAATGAATGGATCGCATTTCAACATAAGATTTCATATGGTGCACATCCACAAGGTTGTATTTGATGATGAACTGAAGTACCCAAATTTGGAATCTGATCAAACCATTCACACTTAAAATGTAATTGTCCTCTTAATCGTAAAGATACTCCAATTAGAATTTCCACCAATCGACCATAAAAGTCTATATTAGATGCACTATAGTTAGACCCCCAATGCATACACTCACTGCTCATCGTAGCTCTATTTGAACCATGTTTTAAAGTGTAAAATTCTGTATCCATTTACATAATGTACAGATACGTCTCAATAGAACTTCGTGAACGGCCCTCTCGCAAGATCCTTTTTATTGGTTTATTAGAGATATTTGATGACGAATTATGTGCCTAAAGAAGGAAAAAATATAATCAAACTATAATACTTTAGGCAAGTTATTTATTTAAAGGACAAGTCAAAAGTTATTTATCGACAAATTTCTCAAAACCAGCAAATTCGTCAAGCTTAGCATCAATCGTAGCATCATCAATATGCGGTTCACTTTGCCTTAATTGCTAGTGGCATAAATTCTACAAAACAAGATTGAAGTACTTTGAATATTAAAAATTGGTATATGACATGCCATGAGAAACAAAAGCTTATGTAAATCAAAAAATTAAGTCTTACTCAATATATGGTTTAACTTCCCTCGCTAGCTCACAATAAGATATATATGTGTGAGCAAGATGATACTCCCGTCATCCGAATAATATTCATTTTGCTCTACCATATGATCGACCTGTATTATTGAAAATGGAAAGCATGCCTTCTTGTTCTAATCCATCCCCATACCATAATAATCAAAATTTCTTGGCATTTTTCGACATGCCTAGTATAAATCCTCAGGGCTCAAAGTAGTGCGCACAAAATGCCTAAGTTTCTTCAACTAAGTACTTATCAAGATATCGATCCTTCAACTTTAGCTTTATTTCTAACATTTGCCAATTTTCGAAGATATTCAAAAAATACTCTGTTACAATAATGTTTATTTGTAAGATACATTAAAATTATAGGATGCATTTAAATGAAAATATATAACTCTCAAATGGATAGCTACATCCATCCAGACAGACAAAATCGCTTATCATTGATTCATAAGCTAAGTGGATCAAGATGTTCCATGGAGTCAAAGAAGCTGGAGGAAATGCGCTCAAGTCTACATAAAATGATGGGTATATCCTTCTAAGTGCTCCATGCCTTCCTTTTTATGACAAGAGAAGTGAGATTTTCTTAAAAATGCTTATTTCGCCGGCCGCTTGCCAAACATTTCCTCGAAGTAATTCATTTAAATGCTACTGGTATTAGCCTCTCGCGATAAACACATGGCAATCATGACTTTTCATCCCAAAATAAACTTATGCTTCTTCATATCAACACATCTTCCCATGTTAGGATGCATCCGTCGGTGGAACCTCGAGCTCTTTCACCATTTCAGACAAAGCTTCCTTCGTGATCCTTCTAGATCAGAACAAGCCTTAGGAATTTATTTGTTGTTTCATTCCTATGTAACTTCCGACGTGAATGTAACTCTTTTAAATCCTCTCTCGATTTAGCATTGTCTTTTTGTTTTTCCTTCTACATTCATGATACAAGATAAAAATATTATCAAAAAAGTTCTTCAATGTGTGCATGACATCTAAGTTTGCGGACTAATTAGGTTTATTTTTCCATCAAGGCAAATCCCAAAGATGCTCGCTTTCTTCCAACCACAAAGGACACCCTCGGAAATTTGTGCATTTATCCCATCAAGATCAATTTCAGAACCTTTTGAAGCCATATAATTTTCAATGAGCTCTAATATTTCTACACTCGACCTAATAGGTGGTGCACCTTTAGAACCTGTCTCGCCCTTTCCTAAATGCCTCTTATTCCTCCACGGATGTTCCATTAATAAGAACTTTACGATGGTTATCAAAAAACCAAGATGTCTTTCCACCTTTGCTCGTGAGAAAATGCATCGTAATTCCATGCAAGAAGGACGTTTTCAATTTTCCCGCAAAGACTCCATCCCGACAACATAGAATATGTCACCACTTATACCACATAAGTGGGCCGCTTCGCATCCTGAAGTTCTCTCGCTTTACTAGATACATCATGTTTGTACACCCACCTCCCACAAATGTTTTAGCCCGCAATTGCGGTCAGAGGAAACATCTAACTTCTCTTTGGTTTCTCGCACTGCGCACTATAATAGACAAGTAAACATGTATCTATCTTTCATGCACATCCATGGCGCAAATTATAAGGTGTAACTATCACCGCCATGACGCAGCATGCTTGCCCCGTTTGTCCAAATGGCCGAATCCACCGTGCAAAGCCCCCAATCTAACATTTCGACTTTCAACCCGCAAAAGACGGATGAATTTGATCAAAATGTTTCCAAGCCGAGAATCTCGAGCAACGCATGACACCTTCTCTTCTCGCATTATGTTCTTCAGGCCACCTCATGTCATTAGCGCGGGCTTTAGATGGCTATAATTCGCAAACGAGGAGTGAGCTTTAAAGTAATACATCTTCTTATGTGAGGAACATTTGCTTTTGCCTATTAGATGGCTGATGTCTTTTTTATACCGAGGATGGTTGGCAAAATTTGCACCAATTAGTTCACCGCCTTTCACCCCAATATATCATGCACCCATTAATGCAAAGAATGAATTTTTCTAGTTGTGCAAACCCAAACCTTGCATTTTAATTTCTTTCAGACCGTGAAAAGCCATCTCGTCATGACATTATTCTCCGGGTAACACCCGATAAGAACCCGGCAAATGTCATCAAACACCTTTCGAAAAATGATGTTTGGCCTTTAAATCTCAATACCGCCACCGCGATAACTTTGAGTGGCCATACTGACACTGTGCCAAACCTCTTGTTCTCGATACTTAAGCATTTCATAAAAGTTCTGTGTTGCTAGGTTCGGGGATATCCTCAAAGGGACATTAGGATCGAAGGACTCACCAATAACATCCATTAACATTGCTTTTGACATGCATTGTCGGGTCGACATATTCTATTGCAAACATCCGATTCAACACTTCTCTGTGACATTTTGGTTTGAAGTTGGTTGCACAATCGTTTCCCCATGTTTAAGTACCAAACATATTGTCTCTAACAAATCCATTTTTGCAAGATGGAATCGCACAATGTCTAGCTCTTGAAAACTCCTATTCTCGGCATTTACGCCATTACATGGGCATCTTATTGATCCATCCATTAATTCGGTGCCTGAAAGCAAAATCAACAAAATCCTCAATCCCCGCTTCAAACTCATCGCCAAAACCCATCTCTTAATCTAACATTCATCCATGACGATCGCTTCCGATCATGTTTTCCATTCCGTTAAATATAATAAGGATCGATATTTAATAATTACAATGTCCAAACCCATTTCCATCGGGACAACATGAATTTTCCATGAGAACTTAAAGAAAAAAAAAACAGCAGGAATTTTCCATTTCCAACAATCAAATTCTAAAACAAAAAATAATTCTTAAAGAAAACTAAAAGCACTTCTCCAATCAAATTCATCATTTCCATGTCCATCAATCCCAATAAAACAAAAGGCAAACATAACTAACTGCAAAATTAGACTATCTCATCATACTAGACTAATTTAAATATGAAATACACTTCTTTGTTTCGTCATCCATCATAGGAGAAATAGATGGAGATGATAAGTAGTTGCTCCTATAACAACCGCAGCGTAAAACAATTACTACACATTTCCCTTTTTATATGTAAATCAAGATAATAGTTACATATCAGGCTGAAGATTTATGCAATTTCCTCCACATAACTGAAACCACTAGTTTTCTGGATCATCCCACATGAATAACTAAACTTGACTTACCCAAAGATAGTTTTAGGCAATTATGGATTTCAAGCCATTAGAACACAACACCAAGCATGAGTTTGATAGCATCTCAAATTTAAAACAACATCCAAAAATGGATTATCCCAGCCATGAAGGAAGGGTTATTGGCACAACTCATCTTATACTTGAGCTTTTCGACCACCGTGTTAGATAACCAACCCATATCAGGAAATGCTATTGCTACAAACCAAACAAAATCAAGAAGGGAGATAACATAAAAGAACCTTTGTATTTGTATTTTGGTAACTCTGAAGGAGTATTTGACCTTAATGTGGACAATATTAAATTACTCAAAACTGGCTATCATCATTGAATTAGAGGCGCATTTACAGAGATTACACATCTCGTATGATACTTTCAATCTCTCAGCTACGCTTGAAACCTCGACCATAATACAAATGTAAATACATTCCAAACTCGTGGTGGATATCTATTTTCTACATTGTTCGTGGGGTCGCTTCAAGTCCTAAGCATCATATATATGGCCTGTAAATTTCCCACAACCGATCCTAAGTTAAGCTTAATATTCTCATGGCATTCCTTTGATCCCAAGGTTATCGTCTTTGGGCATTCCCATGTTTCTAAGTCATGTAAACATAGGCTCTGCCCCCTGTTTTTAGGTTTTCTAAATACAAGTCTTTGCCTATCCAAATTAAATAAATGAATAAACAAAAATTCAATCTTCAATAGAGCATAATCATGCCTTTTCAGCTCTAAGGAGTTTCATAGTTTAAGTGATATTACCCGCTTTAAAGCTATAAACAAAGCATTATAATGGAAGAAGAATATCCACTAAACGCTTTCCGATATATGTTCTAATCGAATAGAGGAACGTAAGAATTGTATGAAATTTATGGGAAAGATGTAAAACCACGCGATAATCTATCAAATCAAAGCAAAGTCATCTCAACATAACAACATCTATGAATCCAATTGATAAACCAAGCAAAACACAAGATTGAACTGTGAAAACGTATTAAGGCTTGCCAAGATTTGAAGAGAATAAAAAGACAAAGAAATATAAAAATTAGGGCTTGAAACTTCAAAGATGTGCGGAGGAAGAGAAAATAAAAATTTACCTCATACGATGACCCAGAGAGGAACCGTAAAGTTAGGGCAGAGAAGCGATCTAGGACTAACGAAACCCTAGAATTTGCGAAACTGCAGATGCAAACCTGACGAGAGATGCTGGGATTAAATTCGACAAAACCCGTGGTTCGGGGGAGACCCGAGAGAGAAAGGAGAAGAGAGGATACGCAGCGTATGAAACCTGGGCTGGGCTATAAGCAGAGTGTGCCACAAGATACCCGTAAGCCGCAATCTTGAAAAAACGAGAGGATTATAAAAGTGACCCAAACTTAGGTTAGGGGTTTGAAAGGAGAAAAGGGGATGAAACGTGCCCACTCCTAAGAGCACTTGGAATAAAGAAAGAAAAATAAGATAAAGGTTAGGCTCTTCTCTCGCTCATATAAGAGCACTTGAACAAAAATACTATATTTTCTTAAAAATTACAACCAAAATTTCCTTAATTTTTTCAAAACTCTAATCTCGTTTATAATTTTTTTTTTTTTTTTTGTTAAGGAAATATGATAGCAACTTTATCTCAACTAGTTAGCAATTTGTTTGCTGGCCCGCCCCGCCGCAAGGGTGCTGCCCCCTCGACTCGGAACACACGACCGGGCCGGAGCCACCAGGCGGCGCCGCCCTTGACCTCATGCGCGCCGCCTCTCGATCCCGTCAGCTGCTTGCTTTTCTACACCAAGCTTAAATTCGCTTTCTCATCTAAATTCCTCAAATGTAACTCAAGTCGTGTACGTACGACAATAGTATTAGATTAGATGTTGGGATTCCTAAAACGGGCCCAAACAAAGCTCCACGTTTATCCTCCCTTTTTGTTACACATTTGCTACTAATTAGGTGATTAGATTTAGTCTCTCCAAAAATCATTTTATCGCATAAGACTCGAGGTTATTAGGTTAAACACATCTTATCTAATAAGATAATGTTAACCTTAACCGTTTAGATAGAAACACATCTTATCAGATAAGATCATGTTGGTTTTTCAGTTAATGACGCATCTTTTTAGATAAGTGTGTTCAAAACCAAAAGGGAGTTTTTTGAGGGATCCTGATTAAATAGCAAATCGCCCTTTACGTAAACTACCACTTCTAACACTGCTTGAACACCAATAAGCAAAAGAGGTCTCCTGTTTTAGAAACGGAGAGATAAAAAAACGAAAAATAAAAATGAGCTAGGATCCGATTTGTGCATGTAAGATGAGAATAACTAAGATACGTCATATGATAGACAGTCGCTGTGAAAGTACGTACACACTCACCGTGCTAAAGATTCGACCGAATCGTTCGTAATCAAAAATTTAATGTCCTACCTGAGGTAACATCCTTGTCCAACGTTTAATTGTATTTACTTGGATCCCCGCGAATTTCATTTCTATTTTTAGAAACGGAATTTATTCCCCTATTTTTACACATAACAAATTAATATTTATACTTATAACAAAATATTCAAAATAATTTTAATTCTTAATATAAACAAACATTAAGATAATTCACTTAAATTTAATATATATATATATATATGATGAAGGTTTTACATTTAAAAACCATTTTTAAAATAATTCATATGTAATATTTAAATTGAACATTAATAATTTTTAATAAATCTATTTTCAAATTATTTTTCTCGTTAAAATAATCAATGTTATCAAAATTAAAATTTTACTTATTTTTAATAATTAAAATTAATAATTATAAAAATAAGTTAGTTAATTTTTTACATTTGCAATAACATTTATAAAAAATATTTGCTTCAAAAATATCGGAATTTTGTTTCTATAAAATCTAAACGAAAAATAGAAACAATAATTCCGTTTCTAAAATTAGAAAATTAGAAACCAGAATTCGAATTCCGTTTCTAAAATTAGAATTAGAACGGAATTGGAATTCCGCTTCTAAAATTAGAAATTAGAAACGGAATTCAATTCCGTTTCTAAAATTAGAAAAAATTAGAAACGGAATTGAATTCCGTTTCTAATTTCAGAAACGGAATTCAATTCCGTTTCTAAAATTATGAAAAATTAGAAACGGAATTGAATTCCGTTTCTAAAATTAGAAAATTAGAAACCCAGAATTCAATCTCGCTTCTATTTTCTTTACATCTAACAAATTAATATTTATACTTATTGTAAACTAATTTCCGTCGCTAAAGTCAACTCTATTTTACCCGCCAATGTTCCCGCGATAAATTTGCGACGGAAAATTCGACCGTTTCAATTTTCGCCTCTAATTCCGTTTCTATCCTCCCGCCATTTACTCCCACCAACAATTAGCGACGGATTTTTATTCCGTTTCAAATTTTTGTAGCAATATTTCGTTTCCGTTTATCCGTTTCTAACTTTAGAAACCCGGGAATGGCCGTTTCTTATTTTCCATTTCTATATTCTTATTTTCAGAGCGATACATACCGTTCTTCTCGGTAAAACAACGCAGCTTCGACTCTCGAACGCAGTGCCCTCGATCACTAGCCGCACACACGCCTCGGGCCTCCAAGGTATCCACACACGACAACTCTCTGGGATCCTCACAGAATTTTAACTCGGCTTAATAATACGCCAAGCTCCTCAATCATCTCACGATCATAACTTCAAGTTTTACGATCTATTTATAGATCGATTTTTACAAGCCATAAATAATCCCTTTACAACAGGATTATTTAATTTCCATAAATGTGATAATTAATTCATAATTAATTATCATAAATATGAGAAATAATTGATATAATCGAAGACGCTTATAAATAGATCATTTAATTCCATAAAAAGGAGATTTTAATTCATAATTAATTTCCATAAATATTAGAAATTAATTCATAATCGATTTTATTTATTTCTAATATTTATGATAACATCTTAAAAATTTAATCATAAATATTATAATTATCAAATAATTATTTTGTTTTAACCTAAGAATTATTCTTTTGTGTGCACCCTTGTAAGTTCCTAATCAACCGACAATAAATATAAATTGTAATTCTTAGACTTATGGCTGACTTTAATACACATAAACCAACAAACTCCCACTTGACTAAAGTCAATTTAGTCTGAGTAGAAGTTCTCAAGATTAGATAAATTAAACAACTTAATTTATCATTAATTCAACAATTAATCAATTTATATTTATAGGTCAAGATCGGGTCTCTAACGTATTAATCATGACCACCCAAATGTTAGGAAAGTTAAGTGATCGACTTCACTTGTACATGAACTAGATTCCGCAGAGGCAATTATCATCCTTTCACCATCCCCATACGCCCTTATTAGTACACGAGTAAGGTGTATGTCAACTTCCTCGACTCCGTACTAATTTTTACCATTTTGCTCTCTAAAATCAACCCCTTAAATAAATTTAGAACTTTTCTAAATCTACGTATTTGCTCAGAACACTTGAGCTGACATTTCAACACATTGTTACCTTTGAGATATACTCTCCCACTATTAGGAGCGATTTAACTTATATTGACTATAAACTATCAATTCGTGTTTTTCATTATACCCAACTTTCATTATTGATACATAACATAACAAGTATGAACTAATTGAGTCAAAGCATAACTTCCAACACGAAAGATACTCTTATGATCTCAAGTCCAAGGATCAATTATACTACTATCATATAGAGATTATACCATTGACACTCAAATAGCTAACCTTATGAAAATATCTCTGTGGGTCATTCCAGTAAATATGTTCTCCAACACATTACTCACATATCATCATATGTGCTAATCTATCCGTATTAACAATGTCCTTTTATTGTTAATACTACGATTAGAGAATATTTAAGAATAATAAATATATTATTCTAAGGACTTTATCATCAAATATACATTATATAAAATGATAAACTGTCATATTATTATCGCATAAATAAAAACAAATGAGTTAAATAAATATATAAGCTTTCATCCATATGACTACATCCACTACATGCTTTTATTCTTTCAAACCATATGAAAATACATGACTATCATGTTTTTTCTGAGACAAAGGTTTAGTCAATGGATCAGCTATATTCTCCTCCTCGTAGGGACCTTCTATTTTTTTCTTCATTCCTCGCCAATAATTTCCTCGATCGTATGATACCACGTAGCATATGTTTGGATCGGCGATGATATCCGGGTTCCTTTGCTTCGTGCAATAGCTCCACGCTGTCACAATACAACAAAATGGGATCCGCTTATGGTAGGAACCACTTCTAGTTCACAAGAATGAACTTTTTGATCCAAATGTTTCTTTAAAGAAATTTTCAAGTAGCAATACACTCAAATTTCGCTGTAATCCGCTTCGTAGCGGACCTGCTTCGAACTCTTCCAACCGACAAGACCACCATTTAAGGTGAATATGTAACTGCATCGAGACTTGCAATCATCTTTATCGTAAAGATTGAAAGCTAGCATCGCAGAATCCATCGCACTTGTAAACAAATTTCCTCCATAAATCAAAATAAATCCTTAGTTCTTCTCAAGTACTTAAGAATATTTTTTATCGGCTTCCAATGACTCTCACCAAGATTAACCGGAATTCCGTTTGTAAATTGAATTTAGGAGCATATGAGACATCTGGCCTTGTACACATCATAGCATACATAATTGACCTTACAGCATAAGCATAAGGGACATTTTGCATGTTATGTACCTCGATGATCCGTCTCAAGTACATGTCCTAGAAAGGTAGATCCCATGCATTACCGGGAAGATATCCTTTCTTTGATTGATCCATGCTAAACTTCTTTAGCATTTTATCAATATATGTCGATTGTGACAGACCTAGCAACTTATTTGATCTATCACGATAGATCTTAACTCCCAAAATATAAGCCGCTTCTCCTAAATCTTTCATTGAAAAGTTTTTTGATAACCACTCTTTAACTGATTGAAGAGAGGGTATGTCATTTCCTATTAATAATATGTCATCCACATATAAAATGAGAAAAACCACAATACTCACCACTGGCCTTTTTTATACAATAAGGCTCATCTTTTGCTGATGAAACCAAACATTTTGATTATTTCATCAAACGAATATTCCAACTTCTGGATGCTTGCTTTAGCCCATAAATGGACTTCTGTAGCTTACATACTTTATTAGGGTCTTTCGAGACAAAACCCTCAGGTTGTATCATATACACCTCTTCTTGTAAATGTCCGTTAAGAAAAGCAGTCTTAACATTCATTTGCCGATTTCATAGTCATAGTATGCAAATATAGTGCTATTATCCTAAAGGATTTCAACATCGCCACGGTGAAAAGGTTTCATCATACACTACTATATTTCGTGGAACAACCTTTCGCAACCAATCGTGCTTTCTTATAGGTGTACACTTTACCATCCATGTCTCGTTTTCTTGAAGACCATTTGTAATCCTATAGGTTTTGTCCCTATAGGTGGATCAACTAAGGTCCAAACCTCATTTTCGTATGTGGAATCCATTTCTAGTCTGGCGGCTTGAAGCCATACTGCAGTCCTTATCTAATAAGACTCTCATTATAGTAGTAGGTTCATTATTATTAATGATAAACACGCCATCATACCTCCGAGGAGTGACTCCACGTATCATACCAGACTCACGATCACCTTGTGTATCTTGAGTTGTTAACTCACTACATCATCAGCGAGGTATCAACTCGCTTCCACCTCCTTTCTTTCGTTTCAGGGTTCACGAACTTCATCAAGTTCTATTTGACTTCCACTAGCCATTTCTAGAATAAATTTCTTCTAGAAATGTAGCATGTCTGAAACAAACACTTTTTGTTCATTGGGATTATAAAAATAGTATCCAAAACTCTCTTTTGGATACCCCACAAAGTAGCATTTATCCGATTTGAATTGCTTGTCCGACTCTACCCTTTTACAAAGCAGACATCCCCAAACCTTAAATGTTTAAGATTTCCTGCTTCCTCTTATACCATATCTCATATGGAGTAGAATCTACAGCTTTAGAAGGAGCATGGTTTAATAGATATGAGGCAGTATTTAAGGCATATCCCCAAAATGATTTAGGAAGATTTGCATGACTCATCATAGAACGAACCATATCTAATAGAGTTCGCTTCTTCTTTCGTATAATTGGTATTTAATCATGCCAGTATATGAGGAGTCCATTGTGAAAGAATTCCATTTTCTTTCAGATAATCTTGAAATTCTTGGCTCAAGTATTCACACCTCGATATGATCAAAGGACTTTAATACTTTTTCCAAGTTGGTTTTCAACTTCACTTTTATATTTCTTGGCTTTCAAAGACCTCGATTATACTTCAATAAGTATACATGGCCATATTCAATGGTCATCAAGAACGTGGGAGGAAGCATGGTAGGAAACCATTTCGCTTGAGTCGACATAGGTCCACATACATCGTTATGTATGAGACTTAATAACTCAAGAGATCTTCACCTTCCGCATAAAGGGCGTTTGGTCATCTCACGAATAAACAAGATTCGCATGTATCAAATGATTCATAATCAAATGATCCCAAATAGCCATTTTTATATAATTTTGCTTATGCTTTCTCATTTATATGACCAAGTCTACAATGCCATGTATAAGAATTTCTAAGATCATCTATTTTTGCTTTTTTATATTGAAAATGTGATTTTCTAGATCAAGTATATATAAACCATTAGTTAAATGACCAAGAACATGTTCTTCATCAAGACGTATATAAAAGAACAACTTTTATTCTTTGTAATAATCGTGAACCGCCTAAATCCAAACAAGAAATAGGATATTATATTTTCATCGTCGAACAAAATAATAACTTTTAGATCTAGAATTAATCCACTCGGTAAAGAAAGAGTGTATATTCACTGGCTAATGCAGCAACTCGTGCCCATTTCCCACACGAGGTCCACTTCCTTTAGCCAATTTTCTACTTTTCTTGTAATTCTCGTGATATTTATACAAATATGAGATCCAGATCCGGTATCTAATACCCAAGAGTCAGATTTAGAAGTAGAAAGATTTATGCAATATACAAAAATCAAAATATTTTTGTTTGCTCCCACTAATTAATTCAAATCAATATCCCTTAAATTGATTTAAAATTTTTATAAAATTCTTAGTGGGCTAGGATCTTATTTTAATTATTTTAATCTTGAGTTAACTCAACAAATTAAAATAATCTCAATAAGTAAACAACAATTGCTACTTACAACTTTTGTAATTCCTAGGAGTGTAATTAGGCAGGTTATCAACTTTTGATACACATATCACATATGTTTCCTATCTTCTTGTCTCAAAAACACTTGACCTGGTTAGGGTTCATCAATATGTATTTGGTAAATCAAACCCATTATTCCAAGATCTAATTCATAGTAAAATTAAATTTTTAGTAGAACAATCTTGGTGCTAACTCAACAAATTATTCTAATAAAATTTATTTAAACTATAATAATGGAAGACAACAAATGATTTAATATTTTATTGAGGGATAAATTGAATATTAATAACTTTTAAACAATTAACATACAATATGTAACCGAATAAAGCTGCGCATTCACGTATGTACGTAAATGAGTATCTCGTATGAATCAAACATTCCTATACAAGAACGGAAATGTAATTTAAATAAATCTATACATACATACCGCTCGAGAAACAACACAAACCTTCGATCTCCGACCCGCAGCCGATCACTAAACAAGACACGCCCAAATTCCGCGTATCCACACGAATAACTCTGATCCTCGCTACGCGACCTTTAACTCGGTTTAATATGCTAATTCTCTAACGTCTCATGATCCTAACTTCAAGTTTTACGATCTATTTATAGATCGATTTTACAGTTATAAATAATCCTCATAAATAGGATCATTTAATTTCCATAAATAAGAGAATTAATTCATAATTAATTTCCATAAATATGAGAAATTAATTGATATAACTGAAGACAGTTATATATGGAGAATTAATTCATAACTGATTTCCATAAATATTAGAAATTAATTAATAATTAATTTTAATATTTATTTTTAATATTTATGATAAATTAATTCATAATTAATTATCATAAATATTATAATTATCAAATAATTATTTTTGTTTTAACCCAAGAATTATTCTTTTTGTGTGTGACCCTTTAGGTTCCTAATCAACTGGCAATAAATATAAATTGTAATTTTTAGACTTATATTGGCTTTAATACATATAAAACCAACAACCTCCCACTTGACTAAAGTCAATTTAGTTGTGAGGAATTCTAAGATTAGATAAATTAAACAACTTTAATTTATCATTAATTCAACAATTAATCAATTTATATTTATAGGTCAAGATTGGTCTCTAGCCAGACATCATGACCACCCAAATGTTAGGAAAAGTTAAGTGATCGACTTCACCGTACATGAACTAGATTCCGTATAATTATTATCCTTTCACCATCCCAAATCTCTTATTAGTACACGAGTAAGGTGTAAGTGTCAACTCTGACTATACTAATTTTTACCATTTTTGTTTCCGAAAATCAACTCCTTAAATAAATTTAGAACTTTTCTAAATCTACATATTTGTTTGTAAACATTCTGAGTTGACATTTCAACACGTGGTTACCTTTGAGATATACTCTCCCACTATTAGGAGTGATGAATCCTATATTGATCATAAACTATAAATTCATGGTTTTCATTATACCCAACTTTCATTATTCATACATAGCGTAACAAGTATGAACTAATCGAAATAAAGCATACTCTAACACTAAAGATACTCTTATGATCTCAAGTCCAAGGATCAATTATACTACTATCATATAGATTATACCATCGACACTCACAGCCTAACCTTGGCTTAAAACACTTAAATATTCCAAGAAATAATATGTTCTCTAACAGATTACTCACATATCATCATATGTGCTAATCTATCCGTATTAACAATGTCCTTTTTATTGTTAATAATACTACGATTAGAGAATATTTAAGAATAATAAATATATTATTCTAAGGACTTTATTATCAAATATACATTATATAAAATGATAAACTGTCATATTATTATTGCATAAATCAAAACACAATGAGTTAAATAAGTATATAAGCTTTCATACATGACTATCATGTTTTTTCTGAGACAAAGGTTTAGTCAATGGATCAGCTATATTCTCCTCTGTATGAACCTTCTCTATCTTTACTTCATCCTTGTCAATAATCTATAACCTTTCTTTGATTGATCCATGCTAAACTTCTTTAGCATTTTATCAATATATGTTGATTGTGACAGACCTAGCAACTTATTCGATCTATCACGATAGATCTTAACTCCCAAAATATAAGCTGCTTCTCCTAAATATTTCATTGAGAAGTTTTTTTCGATAACCACTCTTTAATCGATTGAGCGAGGGTATGTCATTTCCTATTAATATGTCATCCACATATAAATGAGAAAACCACAATATCCTAATCGACCAGATAATAAAGGCTCATCTTCGCTGATGAAACCAAACATTTTGATTATTTCATCAAAACGAATATTCCAACTGGATGTCATTTAGCCCATAAATGGACTCGTAGCTTACATACTTTGTCAGGTCTTTCGAGACAAAACCCTCGTGTTGTATCATATACACCTCTTCTTGTAAATGTCCGTTAAGAAAAGCAGTCTTAACATTCATTTGCCAGATTTCATAGTCATAGTATGCAGCTATAGCAAGTATTATCCTAATGGATTTCAACATCGCCACTGGTGAAAAGGTTTCATCATAGTCAATACCATATTTCTGTGAACAACCTTTCGCAACCAGTCGTGCTTTATAGGTAGACACTTTACCATCCATGTCTGTTTTCTTTTTGAAGACCCATTTGCATCCTATGTAGGTTTGTCCCTATAGGTGGATCAACTAAGGTCCAAAACCTCATTCTCATATATGGAATCCATTTCTGAGTTCCATTTAGCATTTTTCGTAGTCCTTATCTAATAAGACTTCATTATAGGTAGTAGGCTATTATTAATGATAAACACGCCATCATACCTCTCCGAGGAGGACGACGTATCCCTACTGCACCTATGATCACCTTGTGTATTCCTGAGTTGTTAACTCAACTCGCATCATCATGAGGTATCAACTCTGCTCCAATCCCTCCTTTTTCTCAAGCAGGGTTCACTAACTTCATCAAGTTCTATTTGATCTCCACTCAACCATTTCTAGAATAAATTCTTCTAGAAATGTAGCATGTCTTTGAAACAAACACTTTTGTTCATTGGGATTATAAAAATAGTATCCAAACTCCTTTGATACCTCAAGAAGATTTATCCGATTTCTCGAATCAAGCTCTGGCTCGACTCTACCCTTTACAAAAGCAGACATCCCCAAACCTTAAATGTTTAAGATTTGGTTTCCTCTTATACCATATCTCATATGGAGTAGAATCTACAAATTAGAAGGAGCATGGTTTAATAGGATAGCGAGGCAAGATTTAGGCATATCACCAAAATGATTTAGGAAGATTTGCATGACTCATCATAGAACGAACCATGTCTAATAGAGTTCGGTTTCTTCTTTCAGATACTCCATTTAATTGTGGCGTATAAGGTGATATGGGATGGTGAAAGGATAATAATTATACTCGACCTAGCTTCACGACAGCGGTCGATCACTTGACTTTTCCTAACATTCGGGTGGTCATGATGTCCGGCTAGAGACCAATCTGACCATAAATATAAATTGATTAATTGTTGAATTAATGATAAATTAAAGTTGTTTAATTTATCTAATCTTTATAGAATTCCTCAATTGACTAAATTGACTTTAGTCCAAGTGGGAGTTTGTTGGTTTTATGTATATTAAAGCCAATATAATAAGTCTAAGAATTACAATTTATATTTATTGTCAGTTGATTAAGAACCTAAAGGGTCACACACTAAAAGAATAATTCTTCGGTTAAAACAAAAATAATTATTTGATAATTATAATATTTATGATAATTAATTATGAATTAATTTAATATAAATATTATTATAAATAAATATTAAATCGGGCTTATGAATTACTTAATATTTATGGAAATTAATTATGAATTATTTATGGAAATTAATTATGAATTAATTCTACATATATAATCAAGTTTTCGCTATATCACTAATTTCTATATTATGGAAATTACCAGAATTAATTTCTCCTATTTATGGAAATTAAATGATCCTATTTATGATGATTATTTATAATCTGTAAAATCGATCTATAAACAGATCGTAAATCCTGAAGTTAGTATCATGAGATGATTCGAGAACTAGCATATTGCTTCTCGAGTTAAAATTCGTGAGAATCCCAAGAGTTATTCATATTACTTTGGAGGGCCTGGACGCGCGGCCATGACGGCCATGATCTCTAATCAAAAGCTCTCAGATTGCTTTCTCAAGAATCCAGACAGATGCATGCATTTATTTAAATTACATTTCATTACAGATATGAATGTTTGGATTTCTTACGTATCAAAGCCTGCGCTATTCTCTCAGACATACGTAGTAGATATAACTTTATTCTATATATTGTATGTTAATTTGCTTAAAAGTTATTTTATCCTCAATAAATATTAAATCATTTGTTGTCTTCCATTATTATAGTTTAAATAAATTTTATTAGAATAAATTTGTTAACCTAAGATTGTTCTACTAAAAATTTAATTTTTACTATGAGATTAGATCTCTAATAATGGGCTTCGATTTACTAAAAATACATGGTTTGTTGAGCTAACTCAAGGTCAAGTGTTTTTGAGACAAGAGATTATGAGACATATGTGATAGTATGTGTATCAAAGTTGATAACCTAATTATCTAGGAATTTACAAAGTTGTAATTAAATTGTTGTTTACTTATTGAGATTATTTTAATTTGTTGAGTTAACTCAAGATTAAAATAATTAAAATAAGATCCTAGCCCACTAAGAATTTTATAAAAATGTTAAATCAGTTTAAGGGATATTGATTTGAATAAATTAGTGGGAGCAAACAAAAATATTTTGATTTTTGTATATTGCATAAATCTTTCTACTTCTAAATCTAACTCCGAATAAAGTTATATCTACGTATGTACAAATAACCCGCTCGATACCACTGTAGCGACCAACATTCCTATACGCAAACTTAAATGTAATTTAAATAAATCGTACATACATACCGCTCGGTAAAAACAACGCAGCCTTCGACACTCAATCGCAGTGCTCGATCACTACCGCACACACATCCGCCTCCAAGGTATCCACACGAATAACTCTAACTTCACAGAATTTTAACTCGGTTTAATATGCTAGTTCCTCGAATCATCTCATGATCATAATCTCAAGTTTTTTAAGCTTACCTCATTTATGGGATCGATTTACAATCATAAATAATCCTCATAAATAGATTATTTACTCCATAAATGTGAGAATTAATTCATAAATTAATTATCATAAATATGAGAAATTAATTGATATAATCAAGACAAAGAGTAAATAGGACTACGAATTTCCATAAATAAGATAATTAATTCATAATTAATTTCCATAAATATTAGAAATTAATTCATAACTGATTTTAATATTTATTTATAATATTTATGATAAATTAATTCATAATTAATTATCATAAATATTATAATTATCAAATAATTATTTTTGTTTTAACCCAAAAATTATTCTTTTTGTGTGTGACCCTTTAGGTTTCTAATCAACTGGCAATAAATATAAATTGTAATTCTTAGACTTATATTGGCTTTAATACACATAAAACCAACACTTAGCATATCAAAATTCCGAATCGAAAAACAGATAGCAAAAATGGAATCAAGACGCGAAAATAAAGTAACGCACCTGGACAATTCACTGGGCGATGAGACGAAGAAAGTTAACGGCTAATGTGGCGCAGCCACGGGGCGTGAGTCAACGCAACGAAAGCACGGTCACTGTGCCTGACAGTGGGCCGACATGCCCCCACGCGGATGCAGCACATGAAGTGCACGCTCGCACGCGGATCCGACACGCCTAGTGTGCGCCGCATGGCGGCGCGCGCGGAAGTGCACGCGACGAACTTCAGCGCTGCGGTATCTAAGACATAACGCCGCGTAATTGCCGCGACACCGTGTGATCGCCTCGACAAGTTCTACCTCCGGCATTAACTTCGCTTTAGGTTTGGCAAGTTGATGAACTCGTGGTTTTCTACCTAAAAACAAGTTATACTGACAAACTAAGTGGTATCGTACAGCAGTTCTTCCATACGATAAATTGCACGCTAACGCGTAGAAAGAATCTAAAAAAAAAAAATCGTGGTAACTCGTCGATACCATGCACTGAAAGATTCAGATATTATAAATCAGAAATTACAAGAACAAGAGGAGGTACAACCTTAGAAAAATACAAATTATAATCATAGTAAAATATAAAATAAATCTAACAATATAATAATCTAACATTCATAATCAGTATATTGGATTTGAGTAGATGGAACTGAGGTATTATGAAACTAGGTAATAATTTGATGGTTTTTACTATCCCAATCTTCAAGTCGGTCAACAAATTAGGCATTGGTTTCATCTTGCTGTTTGGTAGGATCTTGTTGTTTGGTAGGCTTGGTGATCTCTCCAGTAACAATACGCCAAAGCTTGCGACCTGTCAAGAAACCTTTCATTCCCTAAACCCACAAATTATAGTTTGAACCAGACAAAACCGTTGCAATTGGTTTGGCAATGTCAGATTTCTCCATTTGGAAGTGGAGGTTACAGAAAATACCAAAGAAAAAAACAACCAAACAGAGGATTAATAAAAAATAAAAAAAATAAAAAGATTCATGAACAAAACACCCCTGGGAAATCAAAATCAGAGCAAAGTTGATTTCAGAAGAGTTTCCCCCAGGGGGTTGGGGCTACAAAAAACAAAAGCAGAACAACAAGAGGAGAAGAAAACACAGCCAAAACAGAGCCTAGAAGGCTAGAGACCCTGAAATAAAACCAGTAGAACCTCAGATCTACAAACTAGATGTCCAAAGGCGGAACACCCAAGATCCGTAGGAACATGGCGGAACAACCAAGCCTAGAGGCTCGAGAGTAATATATGCAGAAAGTAGGCTGCTCTGATATATTCAGAGCCAAGAATATGCAGAAAAATATTGACAAGGACAGTCAGAAAATTTTTCAAAAAAAATTTCATGACAGTCGTAAAATTTTTTAGAAAGCAGGCTGCTTTGATATATCCTGAGCCAAAAATATGCTGAAAAAAAATTATTCAGAAAAATATTCAGAAAGCAAGCTCTGATTACATACTAATAGTGAAAGAATTTGTATTTCTCGTATATTTTGATTGTATAATGAAGATTGGTATTTTATATAAGAAACCTAAGACTAGGGAAGGAAGGAAAAAATCTGTCAAATATTACAACCTAGAAATCAGCCTATTTACATCCTATAATCAAGGCCAAATCAAGGCCAATGATTCCCATAATTACGTGATTCCAAAAATCACGTTAACAATTTATATTTGATTTTTTTTTTAATTTTTTTTATTAGACTACCTATAGTTAAAAAATTATTTTTTTTAATATTTTTCCTTCCCTAAACATTTTTGGGAAACCAGCACAATCTAAATTTTTTTTATTTGATAATTAAATATAAAAAAATCATTTTTTCCTTTCCTTAATTTCTTTTGCTAACCATTGCCAAACCCCAACTTATTTTCACGGTCTGCCCAAGCTTCATAAGCATGTTGAAAACAAATTTTTAAAAACATCTTTATTGAACACATTTTAAACTAAAATCCTATTATTTACATTAAGGTTGTAGTTTGAGCCTTTTTAAGATCATTGGAGGATTAACCGAAATGTTAACTTCAATGTTATTAGTAAATAAGTAAATAATATAACTAATAATCTAAACCAGAATAGCTCTTGAAGAGATTAATTTATCTCTTTACTGGAGGTTCCGTGTTCTAATAATTCCTTGTAAGAACAGGAAATTACAATCTACAAAATGAATAAACGTAAAAAAAAAATCCAATCCAAACCAAAATAGATACAAAGGAATCATTGATAATTGGCATAAGCCCATGTTTAAGTATCTCATATTAAAACAAACCTCGGACAATCCGTACAGTTACGAACCAGGACAATAACTTTCTTTTTTCTTTTCTTTTTTTCTTTTTCTTTTTTCGTCATTTATTTTTCTAAAAAAAAAAAAAAAAAAAAGTCCACACGCACTTAATAAAATCACACCCCTACCATACACTACATATTGTTACATTAATTAGTTATCATATATAAATATATATACTTCTTATTTTAATTTATTTTCCCCATAATATAGTAAAACCCAAAGCCAAGAGCACATATATAAAGCAAAAATACTTCTACTATAACTGACGCTTCCGCAGAACCGCCGGCCGCCGGCTTAGACGCTGCTGGGCGGTTTCCGGACGCTGAGCAGCTTGACATCGTCAAGAACAGGGCCGCAGAGGGAGGCGAAGTCATCACTCCTCATGGTATAAAACGTGCTCAGAAACATGATCCGGGTCCGGTTCGCCACGGCGGTGAACCGGAGAACCGCCCGCTTGAACCCGCCTTTGCCCTTCGACTCGTACGGCACTTTAATGGTGTCCCGGCCGGCGAAGGCCTCGACCACCATGGACCCTTCGCAGGAATTGCTGGCGTCGCCGACGGAGAAGGAGAGAGCGTACATTTTGCCGGGGACGGTTCTGGCGACTTGGGCGATGGCGCTCTCTTTTCCGGCCACTAGCTCTACGGCGCGTTTCAGCTGGGGGACGGAGAAGTGGTCGGAGTCGATGTATTTGACGGCTTTGAGAGATTCGACCATCCAGCCGGGGAGGGGTGAGTGGTCGTCTTCTATGTTGGGTGGGATGAGGACTCCCCAGGATGTGTTTGGGAACAAATATGGGCCCTCTTCGAATCCGCCATTTTTGAGGAGGTTCTCTTTATGGTGAAGACAGAGAAAATATTTAGTCAAATCCATTGAGAAATAAAAAGATGTGTGCCATTTTCACTACCATTTGTCCTACTAAATAAACGTAATTTGTCACCATGCTTGATAGGTCCAAATACTTAGGTGCTGTTTGGCTCATATTTTCAAGAACAATTTTTGTTGTTTGTAAAACCAGGGATAACACCAAAACCCTTATTTCTAGAGAAAATCAAAATTATGTTTACTGTGTTTTCAAATACTGATTTTTAAGAATATTTTTCAAAAACAGTAACCAGAGTCAAGACCGGGAATTGGATAATGAGTCAATAAATAATACAGCTCTTGAAAGCAATAGCTTTCAATGGGTCCTCCTACAGCCTATTATGTAATATTGTGTCTATGTATGTAATGTAACAAAATGTGATCTCTTGTCCTCCTAATTGTACTTCCTATGTCTTTGGCTTAAATGGGTGTTGGCCTAAATACCCTAAGGAAAGGACTGTGATTTTGATCATCTTTTCTAAAAGCATATGGATGTCTGTATTTACTAGACCCAACTCCTCATTAGATATTATATGGTTTAGGATCGCAATGGGTCTACAAGCTCGAGAAAAGGGCCAGTACTAGTAGTATGAAATTTAAGACGTTCGACCTTTCCCTTTCACTGCCCGGAGGATATGGGACACTAAATATACCTTTCACTACTTGGGCCATCTGGGACACTACATCTAGAAAGGGTATATCATTTCACCTCAAGAAAAAGGGCCTGAATTGTTGTAAATGAGATATATCTAAAACCATATGACAGCTAGATGCATGTATGAAGCTACTGCAGTTCCTTACCAGGAAGAGTGAAAAAAACAAAATTGGATCAACCCAAAAATTTAATTGGGTTTTGCCAAATACCCACAAGAAAAAGAAGGAAAATAGAGAAAGAGGCATTCAAAGATACCCACATGGTGATGATCCAAGAGAGAAGAGAGGGAGGACCTCAATGCAAATATGAGAAATATGTTTATATGCATTCAAAGTTCAAAGTTCAAAGTTCAAAGTTCAAAGTTCAAACTCACTAGAATAAAAGAGGGAAACCTCAATGCAAATATGAGAAATTTAGTTATATGGATTGAAAAACTTACTGCTGGTGGGTCTGGGAGGATACAAAGATCGGAAAGCAACGGAATCAATGAGCGGTCCACAGGCCGCATCCTCCTCCACACCCGGATTATGAATCACGATCTCGATCACATCATAGTCGGCCTGGAAAGCCCAGGCGTAAGAGTCCCACCCATTGCTGCTGTACATAGTCTGCATCGGCAGCACTCCCCAGTCCGGCGCCACCGATATGTTCAGCTTCTCCTCCTGGGCGCACGTTCTGGCGGCGCTGAAAGTGATTGAATAGTACATTCCCTTCGTCACGTTCACTCTCTGCTTGATCGAAGCCTCGTTCCCCAGCCTGACGGCGAACGCTCCTTCCGGCACCACCAGAAGCATGTCGCCTTGTTTTTGTCCGGCTTTTATGTATTCGATGAAGCCCGATAATTCCCATTCCGGTATCGCGCGCCGGCCGATCACCTCCGTTCCCTTCATGTCCGACGGCTTCGGCCCCAGCTCGAAGTTCCCATTCGGTAATAGCCCTGCGATTTCAAATTCTCAGTGAAATTGAGAAGAAACGGATTGAAAAAGATGAAAACGCCCGCCCATGTTTTTTACTCTTTTCAGACCGATGAAAAAACATATGGCGGGACTTGGATGGGCAATTTTGTCATTTAACACGAGTCAGTCCACCTGACTGACTGTCGACAGATACGCACAGAGGACCACACAGATGTTATCAGAGCCATTGATATGGCCAAATTGGACGGCTGAGATTTCCTCTTCCACACTGAGAACATGTGGAGCCGGCTCTGCCCGGCAGCACCAGCGGTACCAGAGATTCAAAATTATTGAAGAGCTGAAAAGACATACTTGCCCCCTCAGCATTTGAATCTCTGCAACTTAGGACTATTGCAAATGACCGTTGAGCCCCCTATCTAAGACTAGAACTCGACGAGGATGGTAGGGTTAATTTGGTCAAGTTCATCTAGTGCCAATGCATGGTGAACAATACAAATAAGCGTTAATCTGAACCGTCCAACACTCTGAAAATCTAGTTAGTCAAAAACATCAAAACAGAGGGGAAAAAAAAAAAGAAGAAGAAGAAGAAGAAGAAGAAGAGGCCTGAGGTGAGGGGGGGTAAAAGAGTAAAATGCCACTTACCGTCGGTTAAGGATAAGGCAATGTGGCAGGTGGCGCACAATAGCAGCGAAAGCAAGGCCACAGCTCTCATTGCGAGTGTCTGGTAGAGGTGAAGTTTGAGAGAGAAGAAGACAGGGAACAAAATAGGGAGAAACGGTTGTGCTTAGAGCAGAAGAGGTGGGCGATGGGTTTTATACAAGCAGGCCTCCAAATCAACCCCCAGATTTGGATCAAATAACGAAACTGCCACTTCCACTGATCACAGTGAAGAGTAACTACGTAGGACAAAAACTGTTCAATGCCACATGGCGTCCACAATTAGTTGTTGTGAAGCGTGCATGGCCACGGCTCTTCTAGCTTCCAGGGGTATTTTCGTCATTATATAAATCTCCTGGTGCCTGAATCTCTGCTTAATGGGAAACAATTGTGTTGGAATATTTGTCATTTTGGCCTTACCTCAACCCTTAATCCAAACAATTTTTTTTTTTATGCATTTTCGTTAGATTTGTTCATCCTAATAATGGTCCACTTAGCTTAAGTGATAAAAAGGATGAGCGTATAAGATCCCAAACTCGAGTTTTGTTCTCATTGATCCTAGCTAAGAATAATTTGTATAACTTAAGTGGTAAATAAAATAAGTGTATAAAATCTTCTAGACTCAAGTTTTATTCGAGTCTTTGTAAATATAGAATATTGTAACGTAGTAATATAAAGTGAATAAATATAAGAAAAAAACAAATAATGTTTCATTAAATGTCTAATTTACCCATACTTAGTGCAATCATAAAAGGATAAATTAGCAAGAATTTTGCTCATTTCTTCTGGTTCCTGTCTGATCTTACCATTTGGATTCTGTCATTTAACGTTTTTCCAAAACATAATCATTAGCTCAGATCTACAATAACATGCTATTTGACATGACATAACAAAGTGTCATGTAGACAAATTAACTTTGTGAGTGAAATAATGTTCGTCTTGACTTGTTGGGCATGACCGACATTTGAATATCGATACTTCGCTAGATATATTTTAAATATTCAGTTTTATCTATGCTTATTTAATGGATGAAATATTATGTCACATCTCATAATAGGAGAAAAGTTTCTAACATTAATATAAATATGATTTGACCGTAATATGATATACACGTTTTAAAGTCATAAAAATCTCTTAAGTTTAAAGCCAACAAAATTTTTAAATGGTTACTTGGTTTCAAGTTGTTTAAAAAAATGTTATAATCTTTATGTCGCTGTTTCCTTAATATGATATACACATTTTAAAGTCATAAAAATCTCTTAGGTTTAAAGCCGATAAAATTTTTACATTGTTACTTAGTTTCAAGTAGTTAAAAAAAAAGTTAGATTTTTTATGTAGCTAATTTCTTTTTTGGTAATAATGGATGTATTTGTCAATTTTTACATGTCTTAAGTAATTTTATTGTGTCTTAAAGTTAACGGTCAATAAAATCCTTCAACATTTTTAAAAAGACTCGAATCAATAATTATTGAAAAGCAAATAAAGGTCGGATCAATTAAGTTACTCCTCAGAGTTTTATATGGTTAAATTTGTAAAAAGGACATATTTGTGTTATGAATTCGTAGGACAATGGAAGTAAGAGAGAGCGTGGGTATGCTACTCGTTAGGTGCTCAACAAAACCCTACATTTGAAAGGTACAATTTAACAAGCCGTCGGTCCACAACGTCCCCCTGGCCTTCATAAACCAAAGGCATCCTTTTTAAATATAAGGACAACATTATCACTTTTTCGATTTTCAAAAATAAAATAAAATTTAAACATTAATATTAAATTTGATTAACAAACCTTCGCCCTGTTCTATGGCTTGGGATCATGTCTCCGCAGGTTTTACAGACTTATAGGTGATTTTTTTCACCTTTTTTTTTTTTTCTAAAAAACTTAAAAGTAAATAGTGTTTAATAGTAACAAGCATTAAATATCTTGTTTTGTAATATTTTATTTTCATTTAATGTAATGATAACAATAATAATAATAATAATACGATTATTCTTTATTAAAAATCAAATATAAACCTTTTATCCATTAAGACTTGTTTCAAATGGTAAATGGGTGAGATGAGTTTAAGAGAGATACTAAATTCGGGATAATATCAGGTTTAAATCCTTATAAGAATAAAATAATATAATAATACAATGTAAAGTAGTTGCCAAAAACATGAATTTCTTAAAATTTGAATGTAAATTGCTTTACAATAAGAAAAATTTTGATCTTTTTAATACTTAAAATTTTTTATTTGTTAAAAAGGGCTAGAAGCATTTATTTTTAGAAGTACCATGAACGAACTCTTAGACTGTTTGTTTTTTGGTTGAAAAAGAAAATTCAAAATATTACTGTTTTATTCATAAAAAAAACATATCAATACAAAGTAACATCATTAAAGTGAATTTGTTATTAATATTTATTTTAATTATGTATAGAAATTCAAATGTTATAGTTTTTCCTCTTCAAGTAGAAAACAAACACCATTTATATTTGAGAAATTTTAAGTGAAAACGTTTCCCAATGAAGCGAAGTTATGTTGGTTAGAACACCTTATGTCATAGGTATTCGAAGGAGTTTGATTTCCGGTAGGGACAGGTACTATTCTAACCTTTAGTTAAATAAATAAATAAAAAGTGAAAACTTTTTAATAAAAAAATATTTTTTTTGTTAGTACTTTTAGGATAATCAACTATTAAGAATACTTTTGATAATATTTTTTATTTGAAGTGCTTAAAATGAAAATGTTTGATCCAAAACTAGGAGAATCACTTATCAAATATTCATCTATAAAACATATCAATAAAGTGTTCTTTAAATAAACACTAAAACACCTACTTTAAGAAAAAACACTTTTTTATTTGGAAACGAATTTTTAAGTTTTTCCAAATCTTCTTGAAATCACTATCAATTAAACTTTTAATTGGTCATGCTTTAAACAATAAAGACATAAATTCAATTTAAGTATTGATTGGGATGATGTAACATTGGTTTTATTTCTCAAAATAGAAAATTGTAATAATTTCCAACTTTGGGACTTATTTTACGTATAAAAACATTACAAAAATGTTTAACATTTAATTCATTAAAAATATATCTAATCACTTGCTTTAACGTATATGGAATGTTAAAATATTATTTAGGAAAATATTAAATATACCTTTCAAATATTTCGGTATCCCTACCTTATATCCATTTAGATCCTCTTATTTTCCTTCTCCTTATTGTCTTTCTCCTTCCCTTTTTGTATATTTTTTTTTTATTTCAATAAATTTGTCCTCTAAAAGTTAAAAACTAATCGTGTACATTAATTAATTGTTATCCCTTAATCATTTTTCTTTCCTTTCTTTTATATCCATTAAACCTTAACCCTAATTACAATCATTTTCTTTTTTTTTATTTTTTATTAAAGACAAATATAGCTAACAAAATAATAAATATTATATTTTAATAATATTAAATAACATTTAAAAATAAGATTCACTTCCAAATCTACAACACCTATTGTTGGATGTCATATCTTCTAATTTAATGTAATAATAAAGTGGTGTCTAGAAAACGATTTCAATGCAAAAATAATGCAATAAATAATAATAAAGTTTAGGGCCTGTTTTTAAAATTGTTTTCATTGTAACGTTTGGGCCAGTTTTTTTTGTTATGCAAAAACACAAATAATATAAAAAATACTAAATTCAAATAACACGAACAATTTCAAATAACATCATTTATGTCTTCAAAAATTATTTTCAATAATATTTTTCAAAAAATAGGAACTAATCATGCTCTTATATTCTAAACACTATTTATATATAGAATGATAATGTAGTGTGTCTATAACACGATTTCAATATACAATAACGAAGTCGTGCATTGAACACATGATTTCAACATAAAATAATGTAGTTGTACTTTGAAGACATCATTTTAATCCATTGTAGAATTGAAATTATTTTCTAATTTATTATATTTTGGAAATATTTTTTTTGAATACCCGTATATTTGTCAAAAATCATTCTCGATATGGGTTATAGTAGCTCTTAAGGTTTGACTTGAGTGATAAATAGGTAGAAAGAGGTTATGACGGATTTAAGTGAGGCATAAAGAGGACAAAAATACCCATGGAACAACTAATTTGTGCATATTTTAGTCGCCTTGAGTTTAATTACTAATTAGAACATAATATACAAAATGAATAAATGTTAAAAAAAGAAAGAAAAAAAACACATAGGGTTATAGCATTTCTTTCATTAAGTATTGATGAAAGTAATGACTATAAATAAATGAAAATAAAAGACAAAAATGCCCCTAAAGGTAGAGAAGAGACAGACCACGAGTGAAGTGGGCCAGAAAAAAGGGGCAAAGAGGGCCCATTAGAAGAGGGGGAAGGATACTGAAAATCCAGCTGACCTAATACAAACTCCATAATCGTGGCCTGTTCCAAAGCTTGCTTTCCTGGGAACCACACCCATGTTGTCTTTCTCCCTCCCCTTCTTTTTTTCATTTTTATTTTTTATTTTTTTGAAAAAAATTGATAATAATAAAATAAAACGGAGTGAAATCTCAGCCTCATCTATGAAAACCCATGTGGACGACCGAGGCCGGGCCGCAGATCAAGGGCTCTGTGTCCTTACCCTTTTTGGCATTTTCTTTTTTCAAAGCCCGTCACCTCTCCGACGAGATCTACCTCTTCCTTTTATATTTACCATTTTACCCTCCGAACTCCATCTTTTATATATATATACACACGCCTTTGTCGGCTCCTCCCGACGTGTGACCAAAAATAAAATAGGAAAAATCCAAAGTTCGAAATAAGTCCGAGAATTTTATTTGTTTTTTTTATTCGTGTTTCATGTAAGTGAAAGATGATTGGATAAATAAAATAAATAAATGAGATTAGATTCAATAAATAGGAACCCCATTCTCCCAATAAATGTCATATATCATGTAGTAGATTTGAGTACTAGAGAATATAAAACAACATTTTGGATTTTATACGTAACCTTTATTGACATGTCTTTATGTAATAAAGGGGGTATGGTGGGAAATGGAAGGTTTTAAGTTCTATTTAAAGTGAAAATAAATAAATAAAAAACTCTTCTTCTGTAACCAAATTTATAGCCTTTAAATATTCTTCATTATTAAAATAATTAAGTTAGGTGAACTATTTTTATTATAACGATGTATAATTATTATGAAATTCCCTTTAATCTTCAAGTTTAAAAAATCATTGTCTCTTGCAATAGATATTGAAGTATTTAAGTCTTCCAACAATTTTAATAGTTCCATTGAAGTCTTCAATAACCCATTTGGATGCACTTAGATTTTTATCTTAAACCATCAAAATTTAGTTTCAATCTTTAATTAGGAATCCAACGAATCAATTTTTCAATTATATGAGAGACATTGCACCCCTCTTTATTAAGATAAGAGCCACTCATACACTGTAAAGATTTTGGAAAGTTAAGATAACTTGCTCAATAATAAAGAAGGGATTGTGTATGATTTTCCTAAATATAACCTGATTTTTATGAGTCTAAATATTTCAAAGGATAAAGACAATTTTTTTTATAAATGCTTGAAAATTTTATAATTTGTTTTATAGTTTTAATAAAACACTCTCTCAGATAATATTCAGAAAATTATCTTCATAAAAACAGAGAAGGGTATTATAATAAAGATTTAATGATCCAAATTTTTTTGAACAATAGAGATATATTTTAAATATACTAATGATATTTCCACTCTATTATAAAGTTAATACATAATTTCAACTTCTAATAATATATTCATATAAAGAGTTTATCTATAATCAACTAAAAGAAAACTTTATTTTTTGTGCAATTTAATTCTTAAATCAATTTAATTTTGTGGAAGATGTTAATGTTAGAATGATTTTATGATAAAATTACCATATTCTTTGTAGAAGTTAGAAGGATAATAGAAATGATAGAAATTGTTGTAATATCTATCGATAGATTTCACGAAAGGAAAGTTGAAATTGAACCAATATTAGCTCCTTAGTTTTATGATTTATAAAATCATGCATTTTAGCATCGTAGTTGATATATTGTTAATTATTTTCATCAACAAAAACAAGTAAAAGATATGATATAAACCCAATATCTAGAAGCAAACTCTTCTATCATCTAATATACACTATTTTATACCAGCTCCAAATTAATACCGGATTGAGGATACACACGGCAATTTGCATGGAGCTATAAAAGGGACTTCAATCTAGATGGAGGGTATATGCGTAAATTAGTTCAATAGAATAAAGTGCTGACGAAGCAGTTGCCCCAGTGTCAGCCCACCTGGCACTTTGATTGCATTTTTAAACAATAATTGGCAACGCAGGTCAAAGTAGAGTGCCACGTGTACTTTCATTTAGACACGTAGCAAAACGACGACGTTCGCCGAACTGCGCATAAAAGGCGGCGGTCACGTGCCATGTGTCAGCCTGAGGTTTCCCGAAAGTCAATAAAGGGTCCAAGTCCTTTGTTTCTGATCACGTGACATCGTTTTTTGTCCTTTTATTTATTTTACAAAAAATTTTGACTCCTTTTTGAAGATAACTGAGCTGGAACAGAGGGAAAGAGACAAAGCAACCGACGCTCTTTTAAGAATCGGACGGTAGTTAGAGTGCCACGTGGATTCGCTTTAAATGCGGTTGTCTCCAGATAAGATTATGATGTGAACGAAGTATCACTGCCCTCATGGGCGGTGTTTGGCACGCCAGAAAATGATATCAACTTGGGTTTCCTTTGGTGGTACCAACTTTCTCGCAGTTTCCTTTTGGGTTGTTTGGGATATGCCAAGTTATAGATTTGCGCAAGGTTGAGTGGGTGACATAGAAGATTGATGCCAATCTATTTTATCCTGTTTGCCTATTAAAAAAGAAAGAATGATGTCCCATTAAAATAAAAAATTTCAAAATAATATTCAAATTAGTTTGTTTCATGATTTAATTGACCGCCATAAAACCAAAGGACGAAAATATCTAGCCATCTGATATATCTCCAAGATTCGATTTTTTTTACTTCTGATATATCTGATATCTAGATATATCTTTATTATTTTTACATAAATATCGATATACTCCAGAATAACTACAGCGATCAATCCATAACCATCGGGATCGTCGAATTTCAAATCCTGGCCATTTAAATAGATTCATATCCCGATATATCCCCATATCTCTGGAGATTTTACCAAAAAATTAAAACCAATACGCGCGCTTACAACTATAGAGTTTTCACACAACATCTGGCCTAAAAACCGATATATCTAGCGACATCGCCATCGCCAATATCATATCGAACATCACCGAGACGATATACTTTTGGCATATATCGACTGATATATCTGGAGTATCGCTGGGATGGCTTTCATCCCCAAACTGAGATTTGCGATTAGGTTTAAAATTTTTTTTAAAACTATTTATTTTGTTTTAAATTTTTCATTATTGGAGATTCGAATTCTGTAATTTCTCCTCACTATATACTAATCCGAACTCTTAATCATTCGAAATGCATTTAACTATAAATTTGTAAAACATCGCTTTAATCATTTTGAAATGATTAATAATTGCAATCACTTACCACTTACCATTATATGACTTGAATCCTATATGCTCGCATCTTACAATAGATATTATTTTAAAAATTTTCTCGAAAAGCGATTATTTGATATTGAAAATATGAAAATGTCATTAATTTATATATATTATTTTAAAATTTGTGTTATTTTATTATTATTTTTATAATATAATTAAATATAATCCGAACCAAATATAATTTAAAAAAAAATAATTCAAATCCCAAGTTGTGAATTGTGAACCCTCGTCATGGACAATGATAGAGCCATAAATTTAATTAAAAGGACATGCATGAAAAAACATGGAAGTGTATCCTAGTGATAAAGGATCTTACAGAGATTTGGGGGCATAACAATTCTAGGGATCCATATGCCCCATGGGGATTAGCTAGGTCCATCACTGGGCATGAAAGCAAATGGATAATGAAAAGTATCCATCCAAATCTAATTCCATGTCAAAAATTATTGTCAATCAATTTCATATGAATATTTTGGATATTCAAATCAATATCCAAGTGAATTGCAGGATGGGATTTTACTATTTAATTTCATCACTTAAATTCAATCTCATCCTATAACAAAGGCGATGTTTGGAGAAAAACTATTTGATAATTAAAAGTAGAAGATAATAATATTTTTTTAAATACGAAATATGGTAATACCCTAAGTTCATATTTTAATTATTTTCCTATTGTTTTAATTTTTAATATTTTTAAATAAGTAAAACATTAAAAGCATTTCAACTTCAAAAATTAATTTTACTTCAGAAAAAATCTCTTTTAACTTATATAAGTTTTTTACCAAAATTTTAACTTATGGTTACGAGGAAAGAATAATTATTGAGTCATTCTCTTTCCGAACAACACATACAAAAAAACCTAACAACACTTAAGAAATCAATAAACTTGGGAGAATTTTACGTTCTTTTCTTGTGAAAGAGTTTGATAAGATTAGAAGAGTCATATGCTTTTTTTTTACTAAAAATAACAACTTTAGCTTCTTAAAATAAATCCAAAAAAGATTGTAGTAAGGAAGAAAGTCAAATTAGAAATGGAATAGTAGATATTTGGTAGATTCTCAAATCATTATCATGATCAAAGATAACTCAAATAAAACATCATATCAAATTTCCCCCTAGACTTTGTGTCGTTTTTGGTGGTGGGTATTGATACATTAGCAATTAAAGGGGGAGGATCCCATAAGGATACACCTTAAACATCTTGTTGCTTATCAATTCTAAAGAAGCTGACTACACAGATGAGAAGATGAAGATTCAATGGATTGCAGATGAAGAAGATTGATATATCCAACTCACTCCCTAATTCAACCCTACCACTTCGAGATTGACATCTTAACTACTCGATCTACTCATTCACAACCCTAACCCCCCAATTCCCTTCCCCATTCATTAGTTGGGGTGTAAATATAATTATGGATATTCAGAACATTTTAAGCACACCTCAACTAATTTCATGGGATCATGAAAATAAGCTTTTTCAATGACCTTGTTTTAATTAATAAGCCGATGCCAATTTACCTTCTCTTTTTCAAATATGCGACTATTTAAGTATTTGCTTTTAAAAACAAGCTTTTTAAAAATTATTTATCGTTTTCAAAAAACAAAGTTAACAGTTAAAAATCGGAGAAAGACTTTTTTGTTCATAGTTTTTTTTTTTTTTTTTTAAATTTAAAAAAAAAACAAAAAAAAAACATTAAATTCAATGAACAATAACACTTTAAAATACCAAATAATGTTGACAAGTTTTCAAAACCCGTTATCAAGCACGCTTTAAAACATACCCTGGGCTTGAGATATGCTTTTTTTTTCTATTTTTTTATAATCACTGACGCTCGTAATTTAACACACACCTCAACCACATCACGAATGATAAAGCTTAATCATAAACCTTAACGATTTTCTGAAGTGAACTTAAACTCGACGTAGAATCCATTTAGCTTTTTTTTTTTCAATATATATATATTTTATTTGTAATGATGGAAGAGCCTAGAGCAAGGAAATGAGATTGATGATACTTTTGAATAGGTACCTATTCAATATAATTCATTACTTTTTCTTTTTAAAAGAATGTTCAATTTATTTGGTATCACGTGTCAATTGCAACCTAAACTACAGTGGAAGATCAAAGAACATAAAGCTGAGCATTTACTCTTTTGTGTATGGCTGATTTAAGGTATTGGTATGCGAGTTAGAGAAAGATACCATTAATTGAATGCTTTGGTTTTTTATAGGTTTTTTTCCCTTAAAATAATATTTAAATACAGCTATAAATTCATATTTAAAGACAATTAATTATAAATTATGGTCTCCTAATTTCATGATGTTTTCCTAAACACATGAATATATATATGGAGAGAGAGAGAGAGAGAGAGGGGATGATAATACCATGAATCATTGTTGCTCGATCTATCTTAATTATTTAAATTTATTTTTATCCTATCTAAAAAAGGTTTTAAATGAGGTGAAATAATTCCTAATATAATTTCTAATATATTATAAAAAGAATAAAATGTTATAAATGTTAATAAATTTAAAATTATATAAAAATTGGTAGTTTAAAATATATTGAAAGTTTCACAAATGGATGTAAAGCCACTCTTATGAAACATATATTTAAATCCTAAAAGTTTAAATTTATAGAAAAATTAGTCTTTGAGACTTGACTCAATTAATAAAGGGGAAGGATGTACAGAAAATCCTTGGCTCGAGTCCCAAAATAAGAAAATAAGAATAGAGTACTATATGAATGTATTTCAAAGGGAATATATGTTTAAAAAAACATAGTTAAATATTTTAAATACGTCATCTTGATAGATGGAATAGACTAATATATACTTGAAACCCAAAATTTTTGGGCCAATATTATTTTTTTTATTTAATTTCCGAATATAATTTTTTCAGCCTTAATGCTTAGCAAGCACTTAAAATACAAGATAAGCTTATTTATTTTTTAAACATTTTAGGGGTCAGAGATAAGAATGATGTATTATTTGCTTCATACGCCTCACTCTTGTTAAAACATATTTTATTTAACTGTAATCGATCTTTTGCAGGTTTCAGCCATTTTCTTCAAACTTATTTCTAGCCTAAGATGATTCAGATTGCATTCCCGTCCTTGTCTCGATTATATTTTTGAAAATATTTTTTATTATTTTATTTATATTTTAATATAAATAATAATAATAATTATTAGAATGTTTTAATAAATAATTTATAAAATTCATAATATTTCATTTTTATGAAATATATAATTTTTAATATAATAAAATAAAAATAAAAAATAAAATAAACCAAAATCAAACGTGTAGAACTGAAATAATTTGAAATTTTCCATCTCGAATTCAACTGCTTAATTTTAAACGAGATATGTTTGAGAATTTAAAAAATAAACGAAATGAAATGTCGATGAAATCCGCCTGCCTCAAACCCTCGACACAATCCTAATAATAAAAAGATTGCAAATTTTCCTTATTATAACGATATAGCTTTTCTTATTTCATTTAAAATAACTTTAATAAAAGCTCTAATCTTTTCTTATTTTTATATTCGTAACTTTTTAAAAAATTTTTAACAATAAGTCTTTAAAATTTTAAAAAATAAATAATTTAATACTAAAGCTATTCAACTTTCAGCATTAAGTAAAAAAAAAAAACAACCACATAGTCATTTCTTTGGGTGAGAACTGAGAAGGCAAGTGAGTGTGTTAAGACATGTCAAAAGCATAGCCATAGGAAATGAAGAGAAAGGGAGAGTGTATATGTTGACATAATTTGAAGAGACAAAGAGGAAGATGGGCTCATTAAATAGGGAGAAGAAAGAAGACTCCATTAAAGCATGGGCTCGTGAGATCACATGGAATGTTCAATAGTAGATAGATTTTGCTTTTGCTCAATTTATTACCTACCCCCATCAATCCATGCTGGGTCCAATTCCAAAGCCTCTCTCATCAACCTTTTATTCTTTTATATTTTTTATTTTTTATATTGCTTCCAGTAATTAGTATAAGTAAATAATAGTAAAATGGGTTTCAAGTTTTTATAATAATACATGGTTCAAGCTATCTTAAAAAAAAAAGTAATTGTTGTTTTGATAAAAAAGTGATGATGACCAAAGTACCACTAAGTACATTATTTTCGGAATTTTGGAACACGATGTATTGAAGAGTATTTTAAGTTTTTTTTTTTTTTTATCAAAACAATAATTAATTTTTTCGGACATAGCCTAAACCATGTATTATAAAAACTTGAAATCCATTTCGCTATTATTTACATATTAATTACTGGAAACACAAGTTTCCCTTTTATATTAATCATTTACTACTTCCTATTGATTGAATAAAGGATCGATATTGATGCTGTCTTCATAATAAGTAAATAGGCATATTTTCAAAAGTCACGACGACAATAAAAGCAACTTTGAAGAAGGGAAGGAGACCACCAAAATTATTGTTATTATTACAACAATAGCCATGTAATAATTCTGTTTCATTTGAAGTATGCATTTAAATTGGGAATCCTTTTGGAAAAATGTAAAGGGGAAGCATCTATGGGAATCGTGGAATCCATCACCTTCAAGGTAGGTGTGGTTGGACAAATTGGCGAATGAGAGGGGTGTTGAAGGCAGCACATGCACACATTTATTGGGTCAGCCGAAAACAGGAGTACGCTTCTCGGTGATGCCCCTTCTTTCTTATATCTCTAGGGTTAGGAGCCACTCGTTTCGGTTAATCCAATAATTTTACGGGATTATGAAGTAACAACGATCCAATAAATCTTTAGTGATCATGAAGGAACATGAATTGATAATTATTGAGTTAAACCTTGAAACCTTAAATCAATTAAACTACTTCTCACAATTACTGATGGAGATGAAAAATGACTCATAAAATAAAAAAGGAAAGAAATATATATTGTGAGGGGTGAAAAGAAATGAATGTTATTATAAGATTGGAGGCAACGGGGGGGTGTAGTAAATAGTACTAGCCAATAGGCAATTGAGGCCCCATTTTCTGTTGTTTTTGCTCAGAAGGAATGATGTTTCAATAAAAGTATTGTATGAGCAGAATCCTAATGAACGGTTGAAAGCCAAATAATAGAAGGGGGATATTTTGAGATTGAATCTTTTGTGTAGGGAGTAGGGGGTAGGGAGTCATTATTAGAACTTGGAAGACCGGGTAACGTGAATTACATATGCATGCATGTATGTGGATGTGAGAAGTTAAATCAAACTAATCGCTCCCATACATACATCACACCCTCTTGACTCATTTCATTTCAAGCAGGCTGTCTTGGATTTGACATATTTCCAAGGGACTAATTTGACATATTTCCAAGGACAATTAGTCCCTTTGACACGTTTCTTAAATTGCTTCTCCGAAAATAAAATTTTAGTTCATGTATGGTTATAGTTTTTTAAATTTTTTTTTTTTTTGTGAAAACAAAAATTACTTTGTCAAAAAAAAGAAGAAAACTCATAATATGCTTTAAAAAACACTTTTCGAATAACACTAAAACAATATTATTCTCATTATTTTAAAATAATATTCTCAACAACTGTTTTTAAAAACAAAAACCAAACATGTACTTTAAAATACTTTCTAAAAACAGAATTTACTTGTTTTTAAGCACATATATATAAAATCTTACAAAAATAATATTCTAAAGAATAATAACGTTTGGCGAACAAATTCTTACAAGAAAAAACTGATTTTTTTTTTCAGTTTTTATTCAAAAAATTTTAACCAAAGGTTTTTTATTATAAAATTCTATAACCTGATTCTTCACATAACATCTACATTGTGATACCATTTAATTGGTTCCGTACCTAATTTCGCACAGAAAGGAAGGTAAAAAAGAAGGCAACAGTGTGAAGGGTTTCCAGAAGCACAACCTTCAGCAAAGGTTAGAAATTAGTCTAAGGGTTCCACAACGTCGAAGCCCAGCCGCCAGCTCAATTGCTGCAATGTTAAGTATTGAAAGAGAGAAGGCAAGTAGAAGTCATCTACATTGTAAACCAAACCAAACCAAACGGTTAGTATGGAAGTTGATAGTTGGATTATATATTATTATTATTAGTTAACAAACAGATAGAGATATTGCCTGCCCATCCATTCGTTCACAACCAAATACTATTCAACATGGAAAATTAAACAAGAAAAAACAAGCTTTTTAAGCAGTCAGTCGTCATACAATCGCTCTCAACTTCCTCCTCCAGGTTTGAACCAAAATCATCATTATCCTTAAAACTTCATTTGAAGATAAATATCAAATGGGCAGAGAGCTGTTCAGGGAAGGGTTCGCTGATAGAGGGGCAATGCTCCCAGAGCTTCACGTTCTGCATTCTCCCTCTTTACCTGCACAACACAAAAGCACCAAAGATTGAACATTTCACTTGACACACAGCCTTGGCTACTCATGATAAAACAAAATCCAAGCATTTTTTTCTTCTTCTTTCTGATTGCATCACAAACCTTCAGCTCTAAATTTCATCACATGAAATAAATTGCTAAGAAAAGCATGCTGCTTCTTGCTAAACTAAGCAATAGGAAGAATTCAGCATCTAAAGTGCAGCGTGAAAATTCAAATTATGGCATCTTGTACAGGACAGCACCTACAAGGTAATGACATCTATGATATAAAACTAAAAGTCCATGCTATGGATGACAATTTCCTTTGAACCCAATGAAGAATCCAATACCCGAAATTGAGGAAGGTATGGAGTAACATTTTAGACCCAATTGAATATTCAGGGAATTGGGTTCAAAGATTTTCAGGGATGGGATGTAACTGAGATATATCAGCTCATCTCCACCCAAATACCCAATTAAATATATAATATATAAATATAATAAATATTTATTTATATTAAAAAGCCCTAAAAGTAATATAAAATGAGTTGTGCTTGCATTTTTATTGGTTTCATGAAATCACATCATAATAATTTTATTAATATTATACGACAAATGATTTTTAATATTCATAATTTTTTTAAACAATTCATTTCACAAATTGGAATAGAGTATTTGTGTAGGTATAGGCACTTGATCCTCCAATGGATGTGGGGAAGGGGATAAAAAAATCTCAATCCGATGGGGATGGAGAATCTAAAATCCTACCCAAATCCGACCTATTACCATCCCTAGTTCACGCATGTGTCCCTGCTTCTCAACAGGGGCATTACCTGGTAAGCTCCCAAAGAATATGGAGAAGATTGGTTGAGAGGAAATAGAAAGGAAACAAATGGAATAAAGAAATTCAGCATGGGAGAAGAATTTTCTCAAACACAGCAATGTGTAATTGACTGGACGCAGGACGAGACTTTTCTTTGAAGTCTTTACATAACAAAGTATGAGGATGGTACTCTTGGTGCCAAGCTAAGCTAGATATGATGTTACGAAGGCTTTTCGTCATCCAGACCTAAACCAACCTGTTTATGTTAAGGTTCGTGTTAAAGCATCTTCTCCTTTTCGTGGAGTCACATGTACCAGGAGTTTAGCATAAATTCAAGTGCTAGGGGAAAAGTTTTTTATAAGCTATTAGACTAAGTGCTAAAGACTGAAACAAATACACCTCAAGAACAATGTGATTTTTCATCTTAAGACCAATGATATCATCTTATTCTGGAAAAGTGAAACAACTGGACATCTAAAAGTTGCCCAGTTGCACACGAGGAGGAAGAAACTTCAAGGTTTGCATTAGCCGTCAATGAGCTCTTAACCACCTGTTACTACTCAGCAGGTTAGGTCCTGATTTGATATAACCTTGTGACAGTTTTTCCTTTTCTTGTTTATCATATCAAGAATCATAAAACGGGATCCAGAACAGGTCAAAAAATGGGAATATCGAATTTCCTAATGACTGAAAGATATGTCAGGGTTATTAGTTTTAGGAGATCAGAGCAGGAAGTGCCCCCATTATCGTGCAATTTCCAAACCCAGGGAATAGCTCAAGAGTAACAGCATGAAATCCTATTATCGGAACATCCCTGTTTTTTTGCAATTAGTAAATTGGTGTCAAAAGATCTACATGAAGAAATAAATCTAACAAACACTAACAGCATGAAATCTTCCTGTTTGTGAGTGCCCATGTAAACAAAATCGAAAAATGCCAAAGATAATACCAGATGATTTTCTTAGTAAATAAGAGTATTAAAAACTACAAAAAAGTGCATGAAAGTACATGGGTCATATACAATAAGCACCACAAAAGAAGCACCCAAAACAGGGGACACAAAAATACACCCTCTCTAAACAAAGACCCAACCAATCTATAAAGTACATTAAAGTCATAGAGCCTCCTGTTTGCATATACTTTAATCCACAGAGGGAATTAAGTAAGATTTTTTAGTCTTTGATCTAACAATTCCTTATTTTCAAAACAACTCTTATTTCTTTCGTTCAATATAGTCCAGAAAATACATAAAGGAGTAATCCTCCAAGCCTTAACATGTCTTCTACCAACAAAATAGTGTGCCAACCAAGTGAAGTCCTTCTAATCGACTCAAAGATTAACTGATGAATACAAACACCAGAGAACACTTACGTCCATAACATTCTGAGCTTATCATAATATAGGAGAATATAATCAATGGATTAACGCCTCTTTGCAGAAGGCACACCTGCTAGCCAACATCCACTTTCTTCTTTGAAGCTAATTCAAAGTCAGCAACTTACCCTAGCAAGCCTACCAAGTGAAGAAACTCATTTTCAAGGTATCTTCAAATGGAATGGGGTGACAAAATCCATCGCTAGGTAAGAATTTGACAGCTTTCCCACCTTACAACCAATTTTAATATACCACAAATTGTCCACCTACTCCATTATGATCACCTCACTCCTTTCCAAATTTATCTTCAACCTTAAAGTGGATTCAAACCATATGAGAAACAAACATAAATTAGCAAATTGCTCTTGAAAGGCTCCACCAAAAAACAATAATCATCAACAAAAAGGAGACGAGGAATTTCCTCAGCCCCCTTTACCCTAATCACAAAGCAGTGTGTGTGTGTGTGGGGGGGGGTGGTTGGTTGAGGGTTCCCTTGTCCTATAGCTTCCAAAGAAATCCGGTAAAGAGCCATTGAATAAAACAGATAAATTAGTTATTGAGATCACCACCAAATTCATTCTATCCATTTTTGCCTGAACCCTATCTCACAAAGAAATCTTATCAAGAAGCTCTGATGCACATATAATCATTTTTTTGATGGATCCAATGCACATATAATCATAAGACTTCTCAATATTGAGTTTCCGCAACACCCTTCTTGGCTCAAGCAGTTAAGCGTTGGGGTGGGATTAGGGGAGGTTCCAAATATATATATATTGAGAGTCTCAACAACAACTCACAATCTCTCTTTTTTAGCACTGAACCAGCTGCCTCATTCACTATCAACACCATTGTCCAAAATTTTTATACCTTCCCAGAAGGCATTCTAAAACTAGAAAACCACTTTACCCACCTCTGTTTTTAGTCTATCGGCCAGCACTCTAGCCAATGACTTCTAAAGGCCTCCCCCAAACTAATCATACCAAATAAATTTGGTGTACGGAACCGTCTATGTAGTTGATTTAAAGAACCAAGGCATGGAAAAAAGCAATCCATTTTTGTGAGAGAACAACAAAAATGTATTAACTGCCATTAATTTGCTCATTGGACTCTGAATAACCCAACAGAAGAAAGCAGTAAGATAAACAATATTCATCAAAATTAGGACTTCAATAATTAATATACAAGTCATTAACAGTAAAAGTTTTTGAAGTGAGACTAAAAGTTTGCAGCATGCTCCAGAGTAAACTGTATCATCCTTGAGCATATGTAATTCATAGGGTCTAGGACAACAAAACTTATTTACAGGTTGCAAGCAATCACAGATAATTAAAGAAAATTTTATCAATGGAATAGCTCTGAAAATTTTAGTTGTTAGAAGCACTTACGAGAGCCAGCATCTCTTGAAGGTAATTCCTAAATGGTGTTTGCATGGCCTGTAAAAAAAATGTAAAAGAAGCATATAAGTTTGCAATTAAAACATATCATATAAAGCAGCCCGCCAAAAGAATCAGAGAAACCAATCACACCCCCAATCCCATCCAACCATCCTCCATCTGTATTCAAGGTTTTTAATTGGCCAATACCAAGATGAATTGTCTAATGACTAATTATTGGCAGGGTATCATCAAAATTCTGTAGTACTATACATGAGTTTAATGAAAAAGATTGCTTCAGATGAATTGTACGCATGGGTTAACACACACAGACATGGCAGGAGAATGCATGCTATGGTATTAACCACCCATACTATTTGCATCTTACAAATGTGTCATAATACTTTTCAATACCCTCAAAGTGTAAATAGGAAACTTGAAAAGAGGATTTTTTTAAAAACTGAAATCACCTTTTTTAGCAATACTCTAGCCCCTTCGATTCCAGGACCAGAAAAAATATGTAATACCAAACACTTATACAATACAGAAAGACAATACAGGCTAATTTTTAGTTAACACCACGTCAAAGTGTTCTGAATAGTAATGAAACCCGTAGATAGACTGATTTATGAATTCTCATGAAGAGCAATTCTATCACACTGTATATTTTTTTGCACAGATACAAGATAAATTGGTTTCTAGTAGCTGAGGAACAAGTTAGACCAAAGATATTTTTTCTAATTTTATAATATTTGCAACAATTCAAAACTAAAGTAAAAAATTTCAAATCCCAGTTACAGGATATCTTTTCAAAACTATGTACACAAACCCCTCAGGTTTTTCTTTGAGGCATGTTCTAGCAAGATGAATCTTGAAAGTCATTTAAGTGAATTTTAACATTCTGTTTCAAGTATAATAATTGAGGGCTTGAAATTTATTGGCATAATGTAATACTTTCTAATGCATAGATTTTAATTTTAAGTAAAACCTAAAAGAAAACACCAACATAGGGTGAAACACAAGCATACAGAAAAATGTGTAGCTTTCTATACACATCCAAAATGCCCACAAGTAAGGTAAAACAAAGAAGATGAAAGCTAAGTTCAGTAGGTAGTTGCTTCTCCATTTCGAAAAACCTAATTGGAAAATCAAATTTGGAATTTGGTCTAAGAAATTCACTAGTTAAACTATGACACTATTGATACACAGGCTTCATTTTCATTTTCAAAAAGCCCAAATAAATTGTTGGACTCATAGCAGCTAAATGCGCAGGTGAGAGAACCATACTCGGGAGAACCAAGCCAAACAATTTCTGTATCAGGTCAAGCAGGTTTGCAATTTCCAGGAAACTAAGTTAACACTGTTTTATTGTTTTCTTTTCCTAAGCTATTTTATCGATCAAATAGCAGTGAAACAGAAAACGCATACAGCATATGCAACTAATTAAGGTTACCAAACCTTCTTACGATTTCCTGATGCAAGTTTCTTTTATCTAAAAAGACAAAAGGCCATAGAACATAGAATTCAACTTTTCCCGTCTTATCTTTTCTAACTCAGCTCTCAGCAGCCAAACAAACCAGCATTATAGAAGCACAAAAACATACACTCCATTAAGCAAAATACAAAAACAAAGCTTAATTGAGCGAGTTTTCCTCTAAAAAATGTCGCACAAAAAAATTTTAAAAATTTTATTTATTTTCCACGCTGGACTATCAAATCAAACACTAATACTAATAACAACCACCGCAAGATAACACAAGATGAGAGAGATCCGCATTTCTTTCCTCATTTCCAACCAATCAAGAAGGGAAAAATAGCATAACGCATAAGAGATCCGTTTTCTACTTTCATTTTTATCAGCAACCAAAAACAAACCAGGAAGGAATAGGACAATATTAGAAAAATACCTGCAAATCCTCGGGGAGGTACTCGTGTTTCATGGAAAGGTCGATGGCACGCTTCAGCCTCTGATGCCTTGCATCCACGATCTCCCGTGGAAGCCGATTCAGTGCTTCCTTGATATCAAGATCATACTTCGGATCATACAGATCGTCGTGTCTCAACCCTGCGATGAAAAATTTGACAAAAATTTGCGAAATTATGCAGTCAAACAGATTAGGGCTCGGACAAAAAGAATGAACGGGAAACCAAAACAGCACCATATCTGCGAAGGCGAGTGGAGATGGCTTTCATGTGTTGACGTGCAAACCAGTTCTTCTTCGGATCAACAAGCCATTTCATCAACGACTCCATTGCCGTCTGCAACTCCTTTCTCTCTCTACCTCTCTGTTTCTGTGGAAGATTCGCGAAGCCCTCGCGTTTTAAGTCGACAAATACGTGAAGTCTCGAGATTTTTCACTTTGACTAAAACGTCGTCGTTTGGCTCGGAGAGCCTTTAGACCTTTCCTTTGTAAACCCAATATGGGCATTGGGCTCAGCCCATTGGATCTTGCTCCTGAAACGATGTTACCTCGTCAAATTAATTCATTTATCACCCAATATGTCTATGAATTATTTAACTGAAAAAAAATTAAAACACTTATTTGGTTATAAATATCATACAGCTCAAATTTTAAATAAAATTTTTATTTACTTTTATTATAAAGATTTAAAATATTTTATAGGATGATTTGATTAGAAGATCTTTGAAAATAAAATTTCAGAAATCTAATTATTTATCATTTTTTTTGACAAAAATAGTCTCATTATTTTCTTGTAAAAATAATCCATTTTTTCAAAGATATATGAAATGACAAATGACATTTTTTTTTTCTATAGAGCTGATTTTCAAGAAAAAAGGGGAGCCGGGTAGATTTATAATTTTGACTTATTTGAGGTCTTTTAACCAAATATTTTTATTTTATAATTAAAATTTTGAAATTTTGATTTCCTTTTTGTATTATAGACTTATATAATTGAAATAGGATATTTAAATTAATTAAAATTTGAAAAAAAAAAATCTATTTTCTTTTTTATTTTCTGGGAGGGGGCTACCCCAGAAGACTAGTTACAAGAAAACACTCTCTTTGGCCATGTTAGACCTAGAACATCCTATTGAAGCATCATTTCCATGCTCTCCGGAGAATACTCAAATTGTCGTCTCTACTTGCGTCATCATCTTCTTCACTTAAGTCTATGTTTAGTGCTGTCTTATGAGGTCTGCTACTTGATTCCCTTCTTCTACATAGTGCTGGAGTGCTGGCAGCTACCACAGCCATTCTTTCATTGATCAGATTTGCTTCAAGTGCTACCTCTTGCCCTCTTTTGATCCATTTAATAGCCATTAAAGAATCTACCTCCACCCTTATTCTTCTTACTCCAGTTTCCCACGCCATTCTTAGGTCATACAAAAGCCTCCACACCTCTGCCTCTTCTGCTGTACAACAACCTAGGTTGGTTGAGAAGCTAAAGATCCAAACACCCTTGTCATCTCTTAGCACTCCCCTTGCACCTGCTATCCCATTCCCCTTGTGGACGCATGCATCTGTATTTAGCTTCGCCTAACCTTTCGATGGCATACTCCATCCTACCCTTTCTACAATCATTCTCCTTTGCCATCCAACCATCATCATGTTATTGGAGAAGGCAGATTTAACCTCTTGACAGTAAGCTCTTGTTGTTACAACCTTCCTTTCCAGCGGGCATTACTTGTTTTGGAAGACTTCTTCATTCTCATCATATCTACTGAACAAAAATGCTGTGTGGCATATCCTTCACCAAATCATCATCTATTGAAAAGTTTCCTTCTAGGTTTTTGCTTATCTACTCTTGGAATGGTAAATTTTGGGTTATTTTTCTCAAGTCTTCATCCACCAGTCTCCTCCATTCTAATTTTGATCGGATGCAATTTCTGAATATATGGTCTAGATCCTCCACTTCCTCGATGTAGATATGGCAATGGGGGTTTACCGTGAGTCCTCTCCTCATCCTTTCCTAATTTGTTAGGATCTTACCATGGTAAATAAGCCATAAGAAGAATTTTATTTTTGAGGATCACCAATGCTCATAGTTTCCAATTCATTGGAGAGTTTGAAGATGTAAAGATTACATTGTATGATTGAATTTCATAAGACAGCCATTGCCATCATTTAGGTAACACCATCCTACTTCCTTCATCTGTTTTATCATAGTGGGGAGTACCAGCATTGTTTGGAAGGAGAATTCATTCCAATTCATTCCGTTTTCACTCCATCAGGATACAATCAAATCACTTGCACTTTAATACAGATTTAACCAGTTCCACCTCACAAAGGATCGTGCTTAACAAGGATGGTTTTCGGCCAATTATCTTCAAATGATATACTGCCTTTATTGTACACCGTATTGTTCATTCATTTTCTGAGAAGATTGACTGTTGATGATATTCCTTTCCAAGCATTTGAGGAACTTATTTTTTTAGTCAATTTTGAGATATCCATCATTTCTTTTACGTACTTTGCATGGATGATTTGAGCCAACATGCTAAGCTTTTCTGATAGTAACCTCCAACCAAGTTTAGCCATAAACGCTAGGTTCACATTCCTCATTTTCCTTATTCCCAGGCCCCCATATTCTTTCCCTCTCGTTATTATTTCCTAATTGATTAGATGCACTTTCCTTTTCCCTTGTGAGCTGCCCCATATAAAATGTCTCACCTTTTTGTCTATCAAATTGCAAAGATTAATTGGCATCAAGGTTGACTGCATGGAGTAAGTAAGAAGGGATTGTTGTTAGGACTGCTTGGGCAAGCACTAGTCTCTCTCCCAACGTTAAATTTTTTAGCTTTCCATCCCTCTAACCTTCCTTCTATCTGATCCAAGATGTCCTGGAAGAGTCCCATGTGAATGCGTCCCTGAATGGAAGGAATACTCAAAGTATTTTTCCAAGTTTGAAGTGATTGTAATCCTTGAGATTTCCAAGATTTTATTTGCTACTGTGCTCTCCACATCCCTTGAAAACATAATACTTGATTTCTGAACACTGGCTCTCTACCCTGAAAGTTTACTAAATCTGTCTATACATTCCATGATGGCCTGTATCTGACTTTTAGTGGCCTCTGCAAAAAGCAGCAGATCATCTCCAAAAAAAATAAACAAATATGTTAACGGAGTACCATTCTTGTAAGCACCTATTTTCGATCCAACCCGATTGATGGGTCTGAATCGGAATCGGAGGCGCTAACTGAATTCATTTATCAAACATATTTTATTTAGACATTTAAAAGCCTTTTTTTAAAAAAATTGTAGAAACGTTTTCAATCGTTTCGGTAGGCCTATACAATTTACATTTAACCAAAATATATTTATAATGAAGGCATTTCATGCCCATTCGCACAATATACAAAATCGCTTCGTAGCTTTTAACTCTTTGCTTCACAAAATATCATATGTTCAAAAGAAATGATACGCATACGACCCAGTAAGATATATTTATATCTCGCAGTTTTCACGACTCGCATTCGATCTTGGGTCCCACCGCAATCACTGATACCAAGGCGATTGCAAAACAATACGCTAAGATTTTCATGCATGCTTAGTGATTCTATGAAATTCTCTTTCATTTCATTTTAAAATCTAAATATGCACATTTATAAACAATGCTTTTGTACATTGTCACCCATCAACGCAGCATAATACGTGTATCTATATATATATTTTTTCAATAAATCATAATTATCGTCATCTCTAAGCTATGCATTTTCATATGCACTAATTCATTTAAATCACAAATCGCACTTTCAATCTCATTATCATTTCGCATTTTAAATTTTATCGAATTTAACCTACGACACAGACAGATAACAAATCAACAAAGACGGCCCCGCTGAACAGCCGATATATATATATATATATATATAATACTTAACTTACTGGGTGTAACCATCGATAATCGTCTCCACCGGGCTACTGACGAGATGTCACAATAGTACGCTTGTTCGACTTTATCGCAGATACCAATCTATCCTTAACTTAAATTTAACAGCTTAACATTCTATTACATGGGCATTCAAATCATTTTAGGAAAATACAGTATAGTATGTATTTTTTTATACAAATAAATCATTTCAATGCTCATGCAATTTTCATGTCATTCATTTCGCAATCAATCAATTTCTCAAATTTTTTAACTTAAATCAACTTGTAATTCATTTCACAATTTATTTGCATAAAATCAATATAAAACAATTCAACATGCAATTCAAACATTTTGGAGATAGAGATTCGAAATAATGAGAGAAAGGTGTAGAACAAACCAAAAAGCTTTGTACTTTGATTCCAATCCTAATTCGATCTCGCCGGGTTTTCCTCACAACCCCTATTCCAATACAATTAAAGAACAATATTATTCGTGCGTTGCTAGTGATTTGATTATGGTTGATTTTTAGTTAACATCGTATTCTTAATCTCATTAGCAAATAAGGCAAGATACAAGTTCGATATGGTTGTTAGTTTCAAACTTTAATCCATCACATAACCAAAATACTAAAAATTTTCACATTTCGCCTTATAATCCTTTTCCAACAATACTTGATCAACTAAATCATCCCCAAAGGAAGATTAAGTCACAAACCTCGTTACCACTAACACCACATGCAAGGACCATTATTTTCCACCTTGTACTCATCGACTTATTACCCAAAAATTATTCAAAAGGTCTTCAAAAATTATGAAACTCTCCAATTTAGTCCTTTATATATCCAATGACATCTCTGAAAATTTTCGATTTAAAATTCCTTCTCTAAGGCCCTCAACCACATAACACAAAAAGGGCAAAACATGTTGTTTTTTTCAGACAGCAATACCTTTAAAACGTGTCACCAAAACCAATCCTAATGTTGTTCAAAATTAACTTCAAAGATTGATTTGATTATCTTAGACCAAGGCTTAACCAACCCCCAAGCACCCAAAATCAGATTATAAACCAATTGGTACAGTTTTTAACTTTAACATCTAGACTACTTCCTAATTTGCAAAATAGAATCTCACATGCCCACTTTGACATATTTCTGGGCACTTTAGGTTACAAATTGCATACACTTCCTTCAAGTAAATTATTTCCCTAGAAGTCTAGCTTACCTAGAATTTTGAATCACTCAAATTGACGAGCTAAACTCATTTTATGGCCAAAACACCACAACTACTCCCAAAATTGGCATACCCATGAGCTACCCGAAACTCACTTTTAAGCCAATTAGAGCCTTGTTGCTACACTATTCGGGTCATCCATACATTCAGTAGCTTCATATCTTATGGTTCTTTTATCAATTGAATAACTTCATTTGTCGATTATAACTTAATCTATACCAAAAATGCTAACAAGGGTTTTACAAAATTTCGACAAAGATTTCATTCGCTATTAAAACCAAACATTTCCTTTTAGCAAACACTCCTCCAAACCAATCTAAACCAATACCAAAACCCCATTTACAAACTAACAATAAAAACACCTTTATCCACATTTGGGGGTTTTCCTCAACCCAAACACAAGAGAGTGCGGGGTTAGGGCTTAGTTTCTTACCTTGAATCTCTTGATTCTTCAACACCAAGCCTTCCTTCTTCTTCTTGATCATTTGGAAACCATAAATGGGAAGATCTACCACCAAAACCTTGTCTTCTCTCAACCCTAGCTCTCTTTCTCCTTTGCTCTCTTAAGAATGAAATGCACAATGTGCTCATTTTTAGAATTACATTTGGCCTAATTCATTTAATGGTTAAGGCCTTGCTTGGTTTCCTATTATTTGGCTTTCAAAATAAGTCCCATTTCATTTTTCGACATTTAAGTCTTCTATTTCACTTCATTTAACTCACATTAGCATTTAAACTTATTCTATTTTTGGTCCTTAGGTCCTCATTTTACAAATTTCAAATTTTCCCTTTACACTTTAGTAAATTCCGGGTTATATATAATTTTTTTCATTCTTAGGATTTAAATTCCAAAAATTAATACTTTATTTTATACCCTAAACACACACACACACACACACACACACACACACACACACACACACACACACACACACACATATATATATATATATATATATATATATATATATATATATATATATATATATATATATATATATATATATATATATATATATATCATAAAAATACTAGGGTATTTTTGGGGCGTTACAACTCTCCCCCACTTAAAAAAATTTCATTCCTCGAAATTACCTTCAAAGGAATAAATAAGGATATTGTCACAAGATCGCATCTTCACTTCCCATGGCCTCTCGCCTTAATACGGTTTCTCCACAAGACTTCACCAATGATTCGCTTGCTCAGAAATTCTTTCACTTCTCAAGCCAAAATCTCCACCTGGCTCTTCTCAGGTCAAATCGTCTAGCTCAATTGTCTCCTAAGAGACTACGCGGTGATGGGTCCGATTAGTACCTTTCAACATCTAAACATGGAAAATATCAGGATCTTTCCGTTCTGAGGTATACAAACTAAGATACAATAGACCACTTTCTATTATTTCATATGTAATTGATTTAAATCGGGGGCTCAACTTGCCATTTTTCCTAAATCTCATCACCTTCTCTTCCAAGGCGATACTTTCAAAAACACTTTTTCGTCGACCTCATATCGAATATCTTTTCTTTTCATGTCTATGATATGATTTCTCGGGCTCATCTGGCCACTTTCAATCTTTCTTTCTAATTTGGTGGTTGACTCACAACTAGTTGTTTAGCTCTAGCACTCAGTGAGAGCTGAACAATCTCAACTTCAGTGCCTTCTTTGAAGTTACCCCATTATACTTGATCGTGTCACATACTCAATGAAGTCAGGGTCATGTATTATTCGGATTCTCACTTAGCAACTGCGGAACAGATGTTCCTAAGCATCTATATGTCACCGACTTTTAGCTCAAGCCGTTTCGCTCGAACGGCTATTGATGGATGACTGAATCCATCGTAGGTGGAGAAAACTCTTCAGCAACATAACGAATCATCCGTCAGATAAATCCGCCTCACAAGATGATTTCTACCATTATTCCCGCGACTTCTCGCGCTGCTTTGCTCTCGGGCCATGATTCGCTTCATCACTCGCATGATTGCCAGATTTCTATGTCAGATTTCTCGTTCTTCATGAAACTGCAGTTCTTCCGATTCAGATCATACAAATGTAGTTCAATCTCCGACCCCGTCAGATACACCCACGTGAATCTAACTGCACCGCTGACACAAAACGCAAAGACCAAATTACAAGCACTTGTATAAGCAAAATAAAATCAAAAGGATAATTCCAGAGTAATATCTAATTGCACTTCTGTCAATATCAACACTACAACTTATCCCCAACAACGACACCAAAAACTTGATAGCCCGCTATGATGTAAAATGCGTATGTCTATGTGCGCAAAATGCACGCATCGTGATCAAGTAATACAAGAAATTCCAGGTACCTGATATTCCATCCACTCCGGGAGAAGTGCATCGACCACCGAAATCAGCCCTATAATATTATCCTGACTTAAACCTAATGACTCATCTAACTAATATAAGGATTAGAACTAAAGCCAAATTAACTCAGGAAATTATTTCCTTCATACGGAGACAAGGATTTGTCTCCTTCCCGCCACTTTTGATGGATCATTACTCAGAGGAATTACTAACAAGATATCGCTGACTTCGATGACGCGTGTAAGTGATCGTGCCTACGAGATACCCTTTCTCGAGGTGTATCCGCCTATCTCGCCAGTAGGGGTGGGTGCACCTCTACCCCGACCCAATTCTCTAAAACGCCTAAATGTTCGAACCCTAATCGCCCTAATCGCCACACTCGAAATCGAGATATCTCTATTTACCAATTTAACTGAGGGTCGCTCTATTCAGATCTCTGGGAGTCCTTATCTCTCGATCTCGGATACCCAACAGGATCATGCCAATGTTGGCCACACATTACCATGTATATAAACCACAGATATAGAGCAGATCGATGCAAAACATAAATAAACTGAATAATATAAATTTAAACCTTAATCCATTCAATTGTGACAGGGTTCAACAAAACCCTACAGAGAAATCTAGAACATATTGAATCAATATACATCATTCTATAAATCATCGTGGTTTATGAGAAAAGAAAAAATACAAAAACACTGTCTTTTCCAATGATTCGAGTCGTTGTCGTCTCGTTTCAAGGCTCTAGTCCACAAGTTCTTCGATGCTCCAGCACTAGGTCTCTTTGCTTTTATGATTTTTGAGGCAAAATCGCATGACGTCGCTGACACAGACGCCGCAACGCCGCCGCCGACTTTTTCTTCGCTATCAGATGTCATGACGCCGCTACGTCACGCGCCGAACGCTTGGCACGCCACGACGCTATCGCGCTTTTCTTCTCCTTCTTCTTTTCAGCTCCAAAATGATTCCAAAAATCACCCGCTTCACCTGTAATGCACATAAGACTTTGTAAATCAACATCGGGCTATAATGCGCTTTATTTAAATATAAATCAATCTTTAAAAACGAACTGACACGTATGACATGAGTGTTTTTGTGCACTCATCACACTTCAACATAGCTTCTGCTTGTCCCCAAGCAAGACTAATTTCTAAACCTGACACACAAGAACCTAACCTAACTCAATGCCGTGATTACATGCCTATGTCGCTGTGAGAAGGATTAAAATGTAATGATCATAAATCTGCCTTTTATTCAAATTTTAGAGGTCCATAAGGTTGTCTAACTGAAGAATTCAGCTGAACACTCTTGCTCAATTGACAAGTGACTCAACCTCCTAAGTTTTCAATAGCCTTTCCTAAAAAGCCTATGTGCATTTGATACGTGATCTCTAGCATATAACTCGGTTCCGGCACCCCCAAACTTGAATTCAACTCACCTATTTGGAAGGATCTAATCATCGGGCTGATAAGAACGCACCCCTTTTATTCAACAATCCTACTCCACTATGAAAGAAAACTAAAGGTCTATAAGTTTATGTCGAAAGGTTCCCCAGAATGGATCTGGCTGGTGACTCCCCACCACAGTTAAGGGCACCGGCATTCGCCTCAACTCACCCGAACACTAACTAAACCTAAGGCCCTAAGTTATAGGAAACGGGCCCATCCTCTCGTCCCATGAACTGAAGTCAATGGCTCCACTAGTCAAGCCTGTGGCATTAGCTTTGAAAGCCCCTGACCGTGCCCGAGATTCCAATTAGAAGCTCCCACTTATTCTATTCATACTTTTTCTTCTCTCTTTGGTTTTTTTTTTTTTTTCAATTGGGGCTCGACGGCAATCCTCTTTTTCTAAGGTGTCTCATCACTTTGGTGTTTAGAAACCCCTAAGGTTTATTGAACCTTAGTAAGCCTGCTCGAGCCTGCATACCCTAGATCATCTCAGGTGGGTGCGACAGTTAGTCGAGAATTGGTATCTTGAATACTACTGAGGTGATTTACTCCTCGTCTCCCTACCTATCCCACATGAAATTCCTTGAGCATCTAGCAAACCTACGTAGATCTTTATGGATTTATACTTTGTCGTTTTTCAAAAGATTTCGACACGTACTAAAGAGATCCTTCAATGTATAAGTATGGCAAGATCGCACACACTACCTAACAACTTAAACCGAAACAAACTAAAGTTCCGAGAACCCCTAACAGGAAAATAACCTACGAATGTATTGTAAATCATAGACGACGCTAAGATAAACACCAAACAAACCCTAAACAGGACACATATAACTAAACATAGGAATCGACATACTAGAATAGAAAACGTAAAAATAACCTTTTACACACTAAAACATAAAACGCAAAAAATAACCCAAAAATAGAGCAAACTAACACAAACAAACCTGATCACCCACACCCCCTAAACAAGTATGGATAATGTCCTCAGTGTCTATGAAAGAACCGGAGAGGTAGGAACGCCCCTCGGTAATCGTCGAATCATCAAGTGGCAAGTGGGAGGTGGGAGGTGAAATGCAAGTATTTCAATAACTAATCTCGATGGACTTTGATCACGGAGGATGGTCGCTCTGTCGGGCCATGATCCGCACACATGTCGCCACCTGAGGGCCTCCACATCCGGCTAATGAGGACCCTGCACCTTGCCTCATCCTAGCAGCCTCAAACGAGCAATGAGGTTCAAAGACCTAGTCCCCAGTAGAGAGAAGATCGTCGCGATCCCCTGGACGGCCGTGGTGGTGGGGCCAAAGACTCCGGTGGTGGGGGATAAGGGAGGACTGTTTAGCGCCACCGGGGTTTGACGGGGAGACCAAACCTCGAGGATGCCCCAGTTCATCTCGCATCCTTGTTATGGAGATGGTATCCTCTATAACCTACCTAACATCGAAGGGCATATCCCGGATAATGGCATAGCTGGTAGGCTCGTTCATTACTTCACACACATCTCGTCAATCTGAATGAGACGCTGAGCGTGATGAAGTGATGCCATACCTATGGATACAAATGTTCGCCTTAAAGTGAACTCGCTGTACATTCATCAAGAACCTTCCACCACTCCGCCCGCTGGGTCAATCATCCCAACGACTTCTGGGTAGTCAAGCTGTGCATGGAGCCTATCAAAGGGCTCAGGGGAATCGTCTAAGGTTATAAGATCAAGGATAGACTTCACGTTGAAGTCTACCAACACCCCACGCACCCGAACCTTCTTCAATACATGAGAGGCAAGATTGGCATAGAATTCTCGCACCACACTTCAGGCAGCCAGGTAGGGTCGCACAAGGCCCGCCACCCCTTGTTCGCACTCGTTCAGGAAAGAAGCCGTCAGGCAGAACCTCTCCCAATAAACAACCAATTCTGGAAATGAGGTCGAACTTCTCACGCACTCATCAATAAACTCTGTCACGGTCATAACCGCGCGGCCTTCACTACCTCGACCAAGCAACATCTACGCTTACCGACATCAGGCACTTATAGGAAGGCTGAGATGGTGGCCAAAGTTTTCCTTACCTCTATGTGGTCGCTAGACCTCCTAACAAACAGGTGAGACAGTGGGACCAAATGACTCAAATGAAGCCACCCAAAGCTCACTGAGGCAATTAATCGAACACCTCGTGTGCACTATGGGAATGAGGGCTTATGACCACCCTAGGATCGCTAATATCCCTAAACAACTGCGGCCTTTCCTAAACCTAACACCTACAACAACCGAGTCATTCTGGGGACGTCTCGAGCCTCCACGGACCCGTACATAAACTGGACGTAGGGCTCTAAACCAAGTTAGACACTTTGAGATCGTGGCTCTGCAGATCACGTGTGGCCTATGGGAGTGTATTGTATCGGTAGGACAGACGATGTGTGTGCCGGGGCTCGCAAAAACTGAGATATTTGAGGTCTAAAACCTAAGGTTTGCATAAGAAGAAGAATGAGGCTATGGTTCATAAAAAAATAGGGGCAACGTCGCGACGTTCGGGCTTAACTTCGCGACATTCCCGAGGGTTCAGTTGCCAACATTACGACATTGAGGCCAACGTCGCAACGTTGCGAGGATCCCTAAAGCCAACGTCCTGATGTTAACATTCAACGTCGCGATGTTCCAGAGAGTGTTGACAACTGACGTCGCGACGTTACAGAGAGGGGTCCAAAATAGGGGTAGCCAACGTCACGACGTGACAGAGGCTTGATTTTTCTGGATTCGTTAAATGTCGCAAGTCACGTTGCGACGTTGAGAGGGATCCCTAAAGCCAACGTCCTTACGTTAACATTAAACGTCGCGATGTTCCAGAGAGTGTTGACAACTGATGTCGCGACGTTACAGAGAGGGGTCCAAAATAGGGGTAGCCAACGTCGCGACGTTGAGATCCAACGTCGCGACGTGACAGAGGCTTGATTTTTCGATCTGCTCAATGTCGCAGTCATGTCGCGACGCCGGGCAGCCAATCACCGCAACGTGACAGAGGGTCAAAACCAGTAACTCGGGCAAAAATCCCTAAGTACGAGAAACCCCTAAATGAGTCTTCAACCCCTTCGCGACTCGGAATGAGTCAAGCCAGCTATCTCCCGCCTATCATTTCTGGTCCCAAAACAAACAAGAAAAAGAAAATCCCGACACGGAAGAAACAGTAAAAACATACAAAACTAAAACACTCAAACTGGCTAATTACAAAAAGGAATATATTAAAAAGCTTAGGTTGCCTCCCAAGTAGCACTTTGTTTAACGTCGTTAACTTGACTACCCTGCATCTCAATGATCTCGAGGTTCCGGACTACTCATCCCTACAACACTACTCCTAGTTAGCGAATGGTCTCGCTTATTCGCATGGAACTCGCCCCCAAAGTACGGCTTCAACCGTCAGGTGTTAACTTTGAAGGTCTTTCAAAAAGCATAATTTCCTCTCCTCCATGTGGAAAACTCACAGCAATGGTCCCGACCACTGACTTTAATTTCCCAAGAAAAAGTTCGAGCCTGAATCAATAAAAGGACCCGCTTAACCCGCCGAACTCTTCCTCGCGCTATGCTCATCGTGTCGATTTCGGTTTTCTCCTTATATATGCGAGCATTCTCGCACGCCATTGCGTAATTCATCCACTCATTGCTGCAGATCAACTTCTCTCCGCTACTTTATCATTCATGTTCAAAGATCCGAGTCGCCTTAAAAGATGCCTTCTATGTTCTAATTCCACTGGCAATTGGCATGCTTTCCCGTAAACTTGTTGGAATGGCGACATACCCAATGGGGTTTTAAACGCTTTCCTGTATGCCCAGAGTGCATCCTCAATCTTCTTTAACCAGTCCTTCCTTGAGCTATTGACCGTTTTCTCCAAAATGGACTTTACCTCTCGGTTCGACACCTCTACTTACCCATTTGCCTGTGGTTGATATGCGAGGGATGTGCGATTCCACACACCATATTTTTGCAAGACCTTATCAACCAACTTATTATAGAAATGCGTACCTCCATCTGTGATTAATGCTCATGGAGTGTCGAATCAAATATGTGGTCACAAGGAACTCGGGCAACCACATCGACGTCATTAGTGCGTGCCTGCATTGTTTCTACCATTTAGACGTAATCCACGTAAAGGAGGATATACAAGTTACCGATATAATCTGGGAACGGGCCCCCTGCAATCCATCCCCATAAATCAAATGGGCCAACCCCTAGAATCAGGCGCATGGGTGGTTCATCCTTTTTAGAAATGCTCCCCATTCTTTGGCATTTATCACATGTAGATACAAATAGGTGAGCATCCTTGAACAATCTAGGCCAGTAGAAACTTGATTGAAGTACTTTTGCCGCTGTCCTCTGGCCTCCGAAATGCCCCCCACATGGTAAAGTGTGGCAGTGATTCAGAATATTGCCCATTTCATCTTCTGGTACACATCGCCTTATCACTTGATCCGCACAATGCTAATATAAAATAGGTTCTTCCTAGTAGTAGTGCTTCAAATGTGCAAAGAACCTCTTCTTCTGTTGGTAGTAAACTCGAGGGATCACCTCGCCACCGAATAATCCAGTCAAGAAACTACGGAATCAGTTTTGTGTCTTTAATCGCTAAGAGCTGCTCATCTGGGAAATCATCATTAACTTCAGACTCTCGGCCTCTAAACCCTTCTAACCTTGAAAGATGGTCTACTTAATTCAGGTTCTTCGTAATTCTTATCTTTTATCTCTAGGTCACCTTCAAGAATGTGAGTACTAACCATACACCCCGCTTAAGGCCCTTTTAGTCATTAGGTACTTTAAGGTCGAGTAATGCTTATGCACTATTACGTTATCACGATCAAATAAGGCCTAAATTTTGTCAAAGGCAAACAATGGCCAAAAGCTCTTTCTATAGGCATAGTTTAGCTGGGCATCATTCAAAGTCCGGCTAGCATAGTAGATAACCTGAAATATCCTTTCTCTTTTTTGTCCCAGCACTGCTTCGATCGCATAGTCACTAACGTCGCACATTAGCTCAAACGGGAGGTCCCAATCTGGTTATACAACTATGGGGGCCAATACCAATCTATCTTTCAAGATTGAAAAAGCTTGCACACACTACTCATCGAAATCAAATGGTGTCCCCTGAACTAGCAAACTGGACAAGGGCTTTGCAATCCGAGAAAAATCTTTACGAATCCCCATGTAACCTCAAGGTCCTAGAAAGCTTCTATGCCCTTTACTGATGATGGCGGGGCGGTATTTCTCTATCGCTCAATCTTTGCTTTGTCACCTCTCTATTCCTCTCAAGTAAATCCAATGCCCAAGTACTATGCCTTCTCAGACTATAAAAATGACACTTCTCCCAATTACACAAGATCGCTTCCACATCTAATCAAGACCGATCTCAAGTTTTCCGCATTAATCACAAAGTTGAGTTCCCAATATTGAAAAGTCATCCATGAACACCTCAATCGTTTCTTTCAACCATTTTTGAGAATATGGCCACTATACAAATACGTGACAGCCCCGTGTGTTGCATAAATCAAGGGGCATCCGCCTCGACGCGAATGTACCATACGTGGGCAAGTGAACGTCCTCTTTCGATCCTCCTGGGCCATAGCAATCTAATTGCACTCTACTCCATCCAAGAAACAAAGAGTATTCATGCTCACAAATTATCCAACATCTTATCCAAAACTTAGTGAAAATAGTCTTTCAAGTAAAATTTTTATTCAATTTCCTAGAATGATGCAAATCCTCCAACCCGTGGGATCGTTTCCTCGAAGGTAACAATGTATTATTCTTCCGCCTTTATCACCGCTGTTCTCCCTTTTTAGGCACTACCTACACCCACTAAATTCCATGCAATCAGCCGGAATAGATATATATCCCGACATCCAACCACTTTAGTACTTCCGCTGACCACTTCTTCATGGTCAGATTCGGCTTCCTCAGCTTCCACCGAAGGCTTCTACGACTCCATCTTTCAACAAAATTGATGCACGCACATAGAGGGGCGAATCCCTTTGGGGACGCCTAGAGACCACCAAGCACATCCTTATGATCTCGAGTACTCAATAGTTTTTCTTCGTCATTGCCGTGAACGCCAAATGATCATCGGTAAGGTGGAGATTCCCAAGATAAGCACACTTCACATAAATTTCTACTCTTCTCCCAATTTTCCGAATCACCTGCACTAAGCTAGCCTCCAAAGGGTTAGCGAGACCACTTTGGCTAGACACTGGCCTCTACTCGTGTCTTACTATGAAACATGTATCACTGGTCTGGGTGTCTCACACCGAACACATCGACCATCATCCCGCACTCAATTTCAACTCTCCCTTTGTACATCTATCATCAGCTCTAATTAGTCATGTAGAAATTATCTACCCAATATTACGGGTATTTCTTTATCTTCTTCCATATCCAACACCATAAACTGAAGATGAACTGTCTACCTTTACTGCACGTCTCTACCCCCCCCTTAGATGCTCTTTGGGTTGATTTGGTCTCATAACTCGGAGTGTGATCAGACAAGCTTCTCGACCATTCTCGGCCATCTAAATATGGATAAGGGTATGAGATTAATACTTGCTCCCAGGTCACACAAGGCTCTCTCAAAGATGGAATTCCCAATAGTACACGGGATAGTAAAACTCCCTAGGTCTTTTAGCTTTTGTGGAAGCTTCCTCTAAAGGATGGCACTACATTCCTCGGTGAGATTCATTGTTTCGACGTCCGACAATCTTCTCTTCTTCGATAGTATATCCTTCATAAATTTGACATAACTGGGCATCTCTGCTCTAACGCACAAGAAATGGAATGTCGATGTGCAAAATTTCTAAACACTTCCATAAACTTTGCAAACCGCTATCCGGGCTTTATTCTTCAGCGCTGAGGGTACGAAATCAAAGGTCTGGCCGCGGGCCGGGTCGATCTTAGCCTCGCTTTCTTCTCCACAAAATTTTTCTCTCAGGGGTCATTCCTTTTCATCTTGTCATTCCGACTATTCTGATTACTCGCCCCACCTCTCTTATCACCGGTGGCCACCTCAGACAAGCACTTCTACCACTTCTCAAGGTGACAAATTTTTACATGTTCATTCTCATCTCGTTCACTGTGAGTTGCCCTACAAGGAACCTCAATTTTAGTCAATATATTAGCCATTCGCCCATTTTCACCCTAGTTTCTACTTGCGCCGGCCTCGATTGTTAAAATCGAGTGTTTGTGCTACTAAGATATTCGCCTTTGTCTCATTCATTTATAAAGGCAAGATGAGAAGTAAGCATTTAAGCAAGGGTCAGTTCCAAATCCACTTTTTCTCCTTTCGAGGGCGGTTCGCTTCACTCCTGGTGGTGGCATGTCGTTCTCGATTGTCTCCATCCATAACCTCGATTATTCTCGACAGTACGCCCAACCCGTCCGATTCCGGTTATGATAATTGTTACTCCCATACCCGACCCCGTTGTCAGGGTCGATTAAACCTCGATACATACCGAATGCTCCATCAGCACGCCCCGACCGACAATCCCACACCGTGTCGTCTCCTCCACAGACCCGTGATAACTCCCATAAAGGTTCAATGGAATTCGCGCAGACTTTGTTGTCTACTGCTGTTTAGTAAGTCAGGCGTACGAGCAAACTGGGACGCGAGAACCTCAAGTATTCGCCCCAACCTTCACCGGTGTATCCTATCCTGTGCCACCGATTGGGTGTTAATAAGAATGGCCCTCCAGGATTTCATATGCTTGGTCCGTAGTCTTCATTAGTGCACCTCTCACGAGGCATCAATCACTGCCTGCCGTGATCCCTCAAACCATTATAGAAAGTACGGACTCAGATCCATCCGGCCACCGTGGTGCGGGCACTTCCTTAACAATTCATGAAATCTTATCCATGCCTTGCACAAGTTCTCTCCTCTAGTCATTCGAATGTATCGATCTCCTCGCACTACCGTGCAATTTTCGTTGTGGGAAGAACTTGTCAAGAACTTCTCGCACTAGGTCGCTCCATGAAGTAATGGAATCGTGGTCGACTATTAACCGCTATTTAAATTTCATCACTTAATGAGCTGAACAATCTCAATCTGAGCGCCTCTTCAATTACCCCATTATACTTGATCGTGTCAAGATACTGGCTGAAGTCGGGTCAAGTGCATATTTGCATTCTCACTGCAACCGTGGAACAGATGTTCAAAGCATCCGCAAGGTCACCGACTTCACCAAGTTTTCGGGCTCGAATCATACCTTCTGATGACATTACCGACCAATCGTAGTGGTAAGGCAACCTTCTGAAGAATATAACGAATCATCCGTCGTATAAACGTCTCGCATGATTTCTACCATTATTCCCGCTATAATTTCTCGCGCTCGCTACTCCTCGCCATGATTCGCTTCACATCGTTTCGCATGATCAAGTAGATTTCTATGTCAGGTTTCTCGTTTCGCTAAACGGTGTAAGGTTCTTTCCGATTCAGGATCATACAAATGTAGTTCAACTTGACCCCGTCTTCGCATACACTCACGGTAACCTTAATTGCAATCACACACAAAACGCAAAGACCAAATTACAAGCACTTGTATAAGCAAAATAAAATCAAAAGGATAATTCCAGAGTAATATCTAATTGCACTCTTGTCAATATCAACACTAAAACTTATCCCCAAGAATGGCGCCCAAAACTCGATAGCTACCATGATATGTAAAAATGTACGCCTTATATGCGCAAGTGCACGTGTCAGATCAAGTAATACAGACTCAGTACTGATATCGATCCACTCCGAATAAGTATCGCTGACTACCGAATTGAATTTATAATATTATCTAGACTTAAACTCTTAATGGCTATCTAACTAATATATGAGATTAGAACTAAAGCTAAATTAACTTGTGAAATTACTCTACTGTGGAGACTAGGGATTTGTCCCCCCCTGCCACTTTTGATGGATTATTACCTAAAGGAATTACTACTCAGTCTATCAGTGACTTCTCGATGATGGGGTGATCATGCCTACGAGATACCCTCTCTCGAGGTGTATCCGCCTATCTCGCTGCAGAAGGGTGGTGCACCGCCCGACCCACCCTCCGAACCTAAATGTTCGAACCTAATCACCATACTTAATCTGATATCTCATTTACCAATTTAACCGTGGTCGCCTATTCGTATCCTCAGAGTCCTTATCTCTCGATCTCTATTACCCAGCCAGATCATGCCAATGTCGCCGACATTACCATGTATATAAACTACGATATAGAGCAAATCGATGCAAACTTTCTAAATAAATTGAATAATATAAATTTAAACCTTAATCCATTCAATCCGTGGATAGGTTCAACAAAACCCCCAAAGAGAAATCTGTAAATTATATCGAACCGAATATACGCATCATTCTATAAATCATCGTGGGTTTGGCGAGAAAGGAAAATACAAAACACTATCTTTCCACGATTCGAGTCGCCGCCGCTCGCTTTCCATGCTCCAAATTACGTTTCGATGCCTCCAAATTAAGTCTATTTTTCTTTTTATGATTCTAAGGTAGAAATTGCGATGACGTCGCGACGGTGACTTTTTCTTCGGCTGACCGCACGTCATGACGTCACTGCTGACTTTTCTTCAAGGGACCTCGACGTTGCAACGCCATGATGTCGAACGCCGCGACAAGCACACGCAACTTTGCCGCCGCTTTCTTTCTCCTTCTTCTTCTTTTCAGCTCCAAAATGATTCCGAAAACCACTCACTTCACCTATAATGCACATAAGATCTAGAAATCAAATATCAGGCTATAATGAGCTTATTTAAATATAAAATCAAACAAAAAACATAGAACGAACACGGGTATGACATGAGTGTTTTAGGCACTCATCGGTACACAAACCCGATCTTTATAATATAAAACCCTATCTTCATTATCTGTAAACTCGGTTTCTTTACCATTTCCAATTTGACTTATCATGGCAGCAATTTTCTCATCTTTCTTTTGTGCCCCTAGCACTAGATTCAAAATCTTGGCTCGCTATCAATTTCCGCCACTATCGTACTCATCGTCTGGTCAACAACACCGAGCATTCAACGTCAAGCGCTTGCACTGCCTTTCTACTCAAAGCGCCGCCACTACATCGCCTTCCGAAAGTGATAGTCAAATCACGCAATCATAGTCTTTTATCAATTCCATCCATCTATGTTGTCTCAAGTTGCTTTCTGCTGTGAGGGCAAATACTTAAGACTCTTTATGGATCAAAGGTAGATGAAACACTTTTCCATACAAATAATGTTCCATATTTTTAACGCAGAATTATAATTGCGCATAATTCCAAATCATGTAGGGTTTTTCATGTGGCTTCAACTATCTCTACATATGCTACCACCTTACTCCCTCAGATTAGGACATTCAAGTCCATTTAGTGAAGCATCACTAAAAATCACACATATCTTTACCAACTGAGCTATCTTGCATTGCACGGATGCCAACGTGGCACCCGTACAACGTTAATAGCAACTCAATCTCCCTCCGTGGAGGCAATCCCGCAACTCTTCCAAACACGTCAGAAAGTCACTAACGATGTGGAGGATCAATATACTGTGCCTTGCCTTTATCAGACAATCACATAAGCCAAGTAGCTTCATCCTTTCCGCACCATTTTTCTCGTAGTGGCTGCGAGTATCACATTAAAGAGGTGATTCGACCTCTCGCCGATGAAAATAACCTCATCATCATTCGACGTCCTTAAGGTCACTCTTTCATTCTACAATCAACTATCGCTTGGTGTCGGGACAACCAATCCATCATAACTCAATCAAATCTCCCAAAAATTCATACTCTCGTATTTTGATGGGACAATCTCTATACACTCTCCTCACACCCGACCCTAAGTGTAGCGCCTTTCCGCCGACCAGTCAAGGTCGAACCTGGAACCTAGGATGCCCTAGCTACCACTCAATCACTTTATCAAAATCATTTATCAAATATGCGCGGAAACGATTTCATTTTAAGGCAAGCCCATAAACATTTACAAATTCAATAGGCCCATAACATTTAACAAAATACATTTACAATGAATGCCTCCAAGCCCCTTTTCAAATGGTTTTTACAAAATGGATGTTTCGTGAAGTTCAAATTGTCTTTTACAAAATATCAATGTTCAAAAGAAATGTGGTGAATGCACATGTCTCGAGCATACCCGCAATTCTTTCTTTATGACCAAGCCCTCAATCTTGCCTTTGTCTCGTTCACTTCGGGCACTGCGCATTGATTGTACAATACGCCGAGCATTTTAATGCCTTAGTGGTTCTATACACCCATTCTTCGCTCTCGCTGGTCAATTCATGAAATTTTGTTAAACAATATTAAATCTTTCGGGATGTGATCAATGTCAATACAATACATATACAATTTCATAAAAATCATTTATGGTACATTGATCATCCCAAATATACATTTCATTTCAATTTGCAATCATGCATTTCAATTTCAATGTAAACAATCTCAAATCACTTCAGTTTTGCCCTTAACGAATTTAACCTATGTTTCTGTGATACTGTGATATCGAATCACTCCGCACTCGCCGGGCCGCGTGCCCAGATAAAACATTTTTTATAACACGCACGTCCCTACCGGGCTGCTGCACCGCTGAACACTACCGATATTGTCCCGCTTAGGTTACTGGATGAGTGACACATCAATACATTTGTCTGCAAGATCGCCAATTTGACCTTACTGTATACCAATCTATCCTTAATGAGAATTAAACTGCTAACATTCAATTATATGTTCAACCATTATATCAAAATACAAAGATAATATGTAATATTTGTATAAATGGTTTATTTTCAATAATCATGCAATTTTCATATGCAAACATTTCATAATCATTTACCTCTAAATCAATTAAAAACAAATCAATATGTTTTTCTTATGTATTTAGAACAAGCATTTCCAAATATCAAACGAGAATGTGAGAAGATAGAACAAACCAATCTTCTCTTTCTTTTGTCCCTGTCTTCTTCAACTTTCGATCCTAGGTTAGGTGATCCTCACCGGTCCCTAGCAAATCACACACATCACATATAGTGAACTAGCACTAATCACACTTAACAAATATCGCCTAGGCGACAATGTACGATACATTTTTCACATAGTTTCATTCTTATTTAGACCCCCATTGATCATTTATTAGGGTCCCCAAACTATCGGTGCACGAATACACGACTTTCGGAACAAAAATCCAAAATTTGATCATGATGAACAATGTCTTCGCCACGACGAAGCAAGGTCATCATAGTTGAACCCGAGGGTGGCCTTTGGCCCTGGCATGGCCACCCTTCAATTGTTAAGTGAAGTTCCTCGTCGCAAATGGCGGGCCCGTGCCCGCTTTTCTAGTTCTTCCTTTTACTATTTTGCGATTTTCTCCAAAAATCACCCAAAAACTCAAAACAAATTATGGAAAACTCTCCCAAAGGCATTTTAATATCATCTTAAACCAACCATGAGCAAAACCCATGGATGGATTAGGGTTTTTGTGACGCCCCAAACCCGGGGTGTCCGTTGACAACCCGTCGTCAACTCGTTGTATCAGAGCTCTCGTGGAATGCCGGGTAACCCGAATCTCGACTCACGAAAATCGGCGAGTCTCCTTGTACGGGGGAGCCTCACCCATAGCACCCAACCCCAGTCTCAATCAACATCATAAGACATAACATGAGGGTGAATACGCCACTGGCCCATAAAACAATACTATAAACATACCAACTATATACAATAGTTTCAAGAGTTAAGAACATTTATACAACATATATTAAAATTAAGAATTCTAATACATGTAATACATCATATAAAACCAAAGCCACAACTAAGCTTTCTTCCTCAAACCTCATTTAAATGAGTCGCCTTCGAACGCTTCCCCGTACCTGAAAATAATATCCTCGATTGCGCTGAAGTTATCGCCCAAGAGCGAATCACCCTAAGCTGTTACTCCACCTAAATCGCATACGCAATGCCCAAAGAACACATTCAAGCAAAATTCGTGATCCTACTTGAATGTCTAAATGACTAACCCATGTCCCGAGTCCTCACCGATCTCCCACACTCGTCTAAGCCATGTATGAGAAAACATCTTTTTAAAACAATTTTGTTGTTTTCAAACTATACCACCGGTTATTCCAAAAATATGGGATTACCTCTCCGAGGCGCACGTGTCGGTAACCTTCCGAAACAGTCATGGTCCTCATCCAAATGATCTATTAACCGCTCTCCCAACCCCATTCTCCCGAATTCATCTTGTGAAATTCCTTTCAAAAGCCGCTTTCAATTTTTCATGTCATGCACTCACCCACTTGGGTGCTATCTTAACAATAAGACATGAATGATTACCGCCATTTCACACAATATATATATACACAACACATGTAAATATATCATCAGCATATATTTACATAATTTAAATCACAGCATGTTATAGAATTCTCAATACATTACACCAAGAATTAGCTCCACATGGGCTAATTTATCAACACGAGCACCAATTTGAATTACTCAACCAAACACAATTTCTCACAAAATTTATTCGTGAACACTATTCACATGAACAGTGAAACCCTAAGCACTGCTCACTCGCCAACATCCAACACGGCTCCACTTTGGTGAACTCCGAATTCCATGGCCATTCCTACCATACAAACCAACATGATTTATAGCACAAAGCAATAACCCAAACATCTAAACAGTCCGTGCACCTGTCAATGGATCGTCCAAAACTGGCTTTCTAAAATTCCCACACTGTCCCAAGTTGGATCTATCAAACTAGCCGCTCAAGGCCTCAAACCAACCAACATTACAAACTTAAATAAAAGCTGTAACTCGCAGATGAAACCCCTACATCACGTGAGTTTGTCAAAACTCTCAAAACCGAGCCCACGCCAGAGGTCCCGTCGTATAACAAATTTTTCTTCTTACTCCGAAGACTTAACTGGCCGGATCGCTGAATCTTAGAGAGAAGCTGCTAATTCTCTCTCACTAAACGAAATTCCAACCTTCTGTAAATTTTCCTTTTTCACGTTTTTTCCTTTCTTTTGAATAGCCGAGACGTACACTTCACTATTTTGTCTTTTTTCCATTTAAACTTTCAAATAACAATGCCCACATGTCCCTTCTCTCGCCGATTTTCGATATTCGCACTATCTCGCGGCTCGCTTTGGTCATCTCCGACTTCATGCAACCCATGTCACATGAGTACATGTTGTTGATGACTTTTTTCACCTCGTATATCGTTTTACTGCACTCGATACTCGATGCCTCGAAAAACGTGTAAATTCCCACTGTCTCGAAATTCGACGTGTTAGTTAGATTTTGCGAGACAATTCCAATGGTGAAATCCGTTTCATCATCTGAGATCTAGAGAATAAATTTCAGATTTTTGACCAAAATTACGATTTTGCCCTTATTTAGAAAATTAGAATTTTCTCGAGTCTTACATTCTCCCCCCCTTAAAAGGAATTTAATCCCAAAATTCTAGACAATCAAAACACAATACATGCATATGCCGCATGCACTATACCATGCATGTAATTTCATAGTTTAAATATTAAACGACTAAACCACGTACATTCATCCTTAAACAAGAAGGGATAGGTGGCCCGCATCATGTCCTCACGCTCCCACGTTGACTCCTCCACTCCATAGTGTCGCCATAACACTCACTACCACGGTTCAGATCGCAAACCCGATCATACTATCCAAACGCACACCTGGCCCCTCCTAAGGTCCCATCTGTCAACCTCAATCCGTCCCCAATCCACCACATGAGTTGGATTCGGAGTATATTTCCTGAAAGCATGGATACGTGAATCACCTCGGCGACAATCTGACATGTCGGGCGCAACGCCAACCGGTATGCAACAAAGGCTCATCCTCTAGAGTATCTCGAAAAGGCCTAATAACCCCATGATAACTTCCTTCGTCGCCAACCCGACCACTCCCCTCTAGTATCACCTTCAAGAAAACGTGATCACCAATTGAACTCTAAGGGTCGACGTCGCATCAAGATAACTGCCTGAGCCGTGAGAAGACGCTGGTCGTATCGCTTCCACCTTCTGAGGTGTCTCTAATCAAATCAGGATCAGTGATGGAGCTCTCTCCCACCTCGGTCCAACATAATGCTGACCTGCATGGCCTCCCATACAATGCCTCATACGGTGCCATCTGTATACTCGCCTAATAACTGTTGTTGTAGGCGAATTCCATTAAGGGCAATTGCTCCTCCCTGCTACCCTTATGATCCAGGACGCATGCTCGTAGCATGTCCTCTAACGCCTCGTGATATAACCGCGACAACGCAGCCCTACACAATTCCTTCGTGTGTAAACGATGACCTTCCTCAGCACCACAATCGCCGACAACTAATGACCGGTCAACTCCAGTCCATGTCATGAATGACATCCATATGACGAGCCCCCTGCCTACCAACAACACCCAATGCAATTTCCAAAGGGTCATCCAAATCCTCAAGTCACTTCTCGACTTATCACCCAACCTAAGTCTACGTGATAACCATTCGCTGTTTTCATCCTCGAAGTCACCTCAACTCCTATCACTCCAACCTGTCCATGTGATAACTTGACCGTGTGTTTCATCCTCGAAGTCACTCCTCGACCCCATCACTCAACTCTAAGTCTTCGGATAACATAATCGCGGTGTTTTCTCTCCTGGGCAACAAAACTTCGCCTACCGCGAGCCTCTACATTCACATAATTTTTGATAACTCCACGGATCTCTACACCCTCACGTAAATTTCGATAACTCCGCTGTCTCTTACACCTCACAGAATTCGATAGTTCTGTCTCCCACACCACACGTAAATTTGGGATCTCTCCCCAGTCTCTTATACCCAAGACGTAAATTAGATTCTCCTGCCCTTACACTAATACGTAGCCTCCGATACCTCCCCGGTCTCTTACACCTACACAAAATTCTGATACCCCGGTCTCTGGCTAACTAATACGTAAATTTAAGATCTCTCCCTGTCCTTACACCCACGTAGTATTCCGAGATATCTCTCCGTGTCCCTACACCCACACAGGACCTTTCGAATACTACCACGGGTCTCCTTCACCCTAACTCCGTGTTTCACCTTTAGGGATTAATCGTCCCTTCTTACTTTTGCCCAACATACCTAATTACTCTTCATTTTTCCGATTCGAATCCTTAGTCTCTCATCGGGTGGTCCCAAGACAACTCAACCCGCTCACCAAGAGTGTGAATGACCGTACCGTGCACCCACACTCGACTCAACGCCATGTTACCGCACATGAACGCAATGATGCCATACCAGATAACCCATTCCCTGGTCCACCATGAGCGTAATCCTGAGATTCTAACCAGAACCTTCACCTATCAAGTCAACTCTCACCCTACATCCTAGGGAAGAACATCCACATCTGACTTCTTTAAGGCCTCAACCTCTAAGCTCAAATCCATCACACAAGATGCAACAATGTATGAATATGATGCATCCACCTAAACGCCTACTCAGTCAACAAGGCGAGAAACGCACCGCATATCCGCTAACTGAACGCCGCCTGCACTACGAGATCTCTGCCTCCTAGGACAATCTCGCCTCATATGCCCAGGTTGGCGGCAATGGTAACACGTCATCTGCCCAGCCTAACCCAAACTCGGTCTCAGAATCCCTGTAGAGTTGACCTCGACCTACGCTCCACCTTGGCTCCATGTGGACCCGCCTCAAGGGTACCAGGTGCCGGTGTGGCACCTCGCATCAATACCGGTTCCCCGTATTCCATACCAGGGGGTGGAGGAACAACCGGTGTTATCTCCGGCCCTACCACGACCGGGATCGCGTCCTAAAACCGGATCTCGCTCTAGGGACAATCCTCCTCATGTGTCCGGCCGGGCCGGGCAATGGTAGCACACCATCCTACCATCCCGAAGGCAACCCTAACTCGGGTCCCACCGACGGTCGGGACCGAGATATCTCACAACTCAGATTCGTCCGTGGAAATCTCACGTAAAGTGTCCAACCGTAAGGGTGGTAACATGCTCCCTACTCTATCAATAGGAGCCCCAAAGTGTTTCTCCCACCCCCGACAACCGATCTTGGCCTTGGTCCCTGTGGCCATAGCCTTGTCCTTGAGATCCTTGTGAAACGTAGGTCTCACTTCTTTCCCAAGTTAGGAGAAGATTGATCCTCCTTCCTTAGTACTAGCACTTCCATCCTCGACGCCCCTCAGATGTCATCTCCTTCTCTTTCACCGTCAAGGCTGTCCCGACCATCGAAGTCCCTCCTCCCATGCATGTTCCGGGAGGATGATGTACCTAAACCCTAAAAGGTCACCTCGGCCCTTCTTCACTCTCACCGCACTTGTTCGTATGAGGGCAAGAATGAATCCCTACGGCCTTTGCAAAGGCCGCTGATCCAAATGTGTGATGCCCGACTAGCACTCCCGTGGACAACCTCACGTCGCTGGCCCTCGACCCTTCCATCTGCTGACATGTCCAATGGAAACAAGATTAATTAATCCTCATTTTCGGGCCTAACTAGTAATGCACATGCCACCACTAATGGGGACTCGACAACCATGAACCGATCTCGCTCATTTCCTAAGTGGCACTAACTTCAACCACTCACCATTTATTTCCAATAAAATTCTAAAGCCCCTGCTCATTTCATTATCCAAATCCCTAAGGTCATAGTTCCTACCTTAGCATTCACCTTTTTCCTATACGTATTACACCATGCATATAATTTCCTACGCAACAATCGTGCAATCATAATTCCCATATACATCATACCGTGTATATGTCCTTCCACGCAATTTGAAACATAAAATCACGCAATAAAAAAAACATGTGACATTAATGATGTATCTCGAGGGTGTAAATACAGCCCCGAGACACTATTCACACATTGAAAAAGTAAAAAAAATTTCACATACCACGTCAATGCATTTATAGTAAATGCAATATGAATATCTTATATATTAAAATCATACTCAAGAAAATTTTTAAAATTTTTGTACTCTTTTTTTTTTAACCCGTTGAACAAAGGTTCATGAACAATGTTCAAACAAAGGACTAAATAGTGTCGAGTCCAAAACCTGGTCAAACTAATGGCGCAATGCAGCACCCAACCGCCCACACAAGACACGCGCCCAGCTGCAGGCGCATGCCGCGTCGCAGTCGCCGCCGCCAGAACATGGCACCGCGCCTCCGGCTTCAGTCGCAGTCGCGGCCCGCCATGTCGCTGGGCAGCCCGTCGTGTCGCAGTCACCGGCCGTGTCATGACACGCCTAAAGCCTCCCGCTTAGTTTTTTGTCACAATACACCAGAGTGTATTGCGACACAAACCTTGCCTCCTTCAAATTTCTCATAAAATTTCCAATCACGATGGCCAAATTTGTATCGTGACATAGCCTTCGCCCGTACCAAACCAGCCCCCGCAATATAATACAAAGATTGTATTGTAATACAATGCCCGTCTAGCCGTCTGTCCACCCCTCGCCACAATACAATTTCTTTATATTAGACACAACTTTCCCACTCTAACTCCTCATCCCACATAATACACTTGGTGTATTGTGACACAACCTCACCAGCCACTCAAGCCTCAGTCACAATACAATTTGTGGATTGAGACACACTTACCCTCTAGCCATCAAGCCTTCTCAGTCACAATACACTAATTGTATTGCAATACAATTCAACAAATTTCAGCCTCAATCCTGGCAATACACCATATTGCAATACAAAACCCAGCCAACCCCGTGACCCCAGCAGCCACTATGTCACAATACATAATCTCTCTATCACAATACAATCAAGCAATGGCCTAAATCAGTCCCCGCACCAAAAAAATTTTCTTTTCCCCATTTTCCGGCCATCGAAACGCCCAAAAAATATATACCTATTATTATTATTTTTTTCTCATTTTCCACACCAAATAAATTTATAAAATTTATTTCATTCCATTTTCTTCTGGGCCTTACACCCCAAAACTTTTAGAAATAATTTTCTTCACCTCAAAATTTTTTTTTTTCATTTCCATCAATAGCCTTCCCTCGAAGCATTTCATGCGTAGCCTTAAAGATTGCATCTATACAACTCAATAATTTTATGAGTTCAACCTTAAAATTTATTAAAATTTTAAATTATTCCCTAATAAATCAAATAAATTTATTCAAATTTTTTTCATTCATTTTCTTTGTTCCAGTTTACACACTGTAAACTCCTATAAAGTTTCCCAACACACCAAGTGCTAATTATTAAGCACACAAATAATCATAACACATAACAATCCATGCTATGCACACCATTCACACAACAATTCATCAAATCACATGATCACACTATCACATAACATACAACTCATGTTATACACACAATCACACATCAAACACCATGCATGCAGTGTTCTAATATTGTCCCGTGACTTCCTAGGTAATCACATACCTAAACCCTAACATCGAGCTTTACCAAGCTGTGATGTTCTTACACCTTACGACCATGGCCTAAGCCCAAGTCCCTCAAGCCCTAGGTTTTCATATACCTAAGTTCTACACCTTAAGACCGTGGCCTAAGCCCAAGTCCCCCAAGCCCTAGGTACTCGTGTACCTAAGCTCGATACTGCCGTAGCTAGTATCGTGACTAAACTTATGGATACCCAAACCCGAGCCCCTAGGTAATCGCATCTAAGTCCCTCGATACCATGCCGTGACGCTCCCAACCCGGTGTCCATTGACAACCCATTCCACCTAATACTGCGGAATGCTCCGTAACCCGACCCGACTATTTGTACCAGTGCAGAGTCTCCCTGTACGGGAGCTCTACCCATATGACCCAACCCGTCCCAATCAACATCATAAGACATAACATGAGGAATACGCTCACTGGGCCCATAAAACAATACTATAAACATACTCAACTATATACAACAGTTTCAAGAGTTAAGAACATTTATACAAATTATATATTAAAATTGAAGAATTTAATTACATGTGTAATACATCATAAACCAAAGCCACAACCCGTCCTTTCCTCAACCCCTACCAAAATGAGCCGCCTTCGAACGTCCTCAGACCTGAAAATAATATCCTCTCGATTGTGGTGAGCTATCGCCCAGTAGTGGAATCACCCTAAGTGGGTTACTCTCCACCTAAATGCATATACAATGCTCCAAAGAAAATACACATTCAAGCAAATTCATGATCCTACTTGAATGTCTAAATGACCAACCCACGTCCTCGAAGTCCTCACAATCGACTCCCCTCTCACACTCTCGTCTCTAAGCCACGTATGAGAAAACATCTTTTCAAAACAATTCTTGTTGTTTTCGGAACTATATTACCGGCATCTGCGAAAAATATGGGACTACCCTCCGAGGCTAATGTGTTGAGAACCTTCCAAACAAGCCATGGTCCTCATCCGAAATGATCTATTGGACCGTCTCCCAACCCCATTCTCCGGAAATTCATCTTGTGAAATTCCTTTCAAAAACGTTTTCGTTTTTCTTTCAATTTTTCATGTCATGCACTCACCTAATTTCTAGGCTACCCCAGTGCATATGAAATGCATTATGCCATTTCACACAATATATATATACACAACACATGCAAATATATCATCATGCATATATTTACATAATTTAAATCACAAAGCATGTTATGTGAATTCTCAATACACATAACCAAGAATTAGCTCACAGGGCTAATTTAAAGAAAGAGCAATTCAATTGAATTACCCAACCATACACAATTTCACAAATTTATTCGTGAACACTATTCATCGTGAATGTAAAGGAAACCCTGCCACCGGTTGCTCGTGGCCAACATCCAACATCGAACATCGGTTCCACTTGGTGAACCTCAATCCCATGGCTATTTCCTACTATACAAACCAACACATGATTTATAGCACAGTACAACCTAAGTCGCTTCAAACAAGCCGTAATCACACGGGATCGTCCAAAACGGGCTCTAAAATTCTCACAATTCTATTCAAAGTTTCGGGACCGAACAAACGACCGCTCAAGACCTCAAACCAACTGGAACATTACAAAACACTTAAATAAAGTGTAACTCGCAGGGGATGAAACCCCACATCACTGATTTTAAACTCCTCAAAACCGGAGTCTACGAGTAGGCTCCCGTCGCGCAGAACAATCTCTTTCCTTCGTCTCGGTTAATTTCACGGTCGGATCGGCCTGAATCTGTAGGTGTTTCACACTTTATCTCACTAAAAACGAAATCTCCAACCTTCTGTAAATTTTCTCCTCTTTCACGTTTTTCTCCTTTCTTTTAAATAAAGGAGACGACACTTTTCACTATTTTGTCTTTTTCCACTTAAACTTTCAAATAATGCCCATTATGTCCCTTCGCTTGGATTTTCGATTATTTCGTCACCATCTCTACCGTCCGCTTTGTCATTCCTCTACCATGCAACTCATGTCACATGAGTACATGTTATTGATAACTTTTGTCACCTCGCATATCGTTTTATGGCACTCGACACGGCCAGTTCTCGGAAAACGGTAAATTCGACCGCCTCGCACTCTGACGAAATTCGACGCGAGTTAGATTTCTACAGAAGATTCCAACGGTGAAATCCGTTTTTTCATCCTAGATCTAGAGAATAAATTTCGGATTTTTGACCGAAATTACGATTTTGCCCTTATTGAGAAAATTGGAATTTTCTTGGGTCTTACAGTTTTTCTAATCCAAATATCATTTAAAGAAATCTAGGGTTTGGTAATACCTTGAAATCACTTTGCACTTGAAGCCTTAGCTTTCTTCTTCCTTCCTCCTTGCAAGATCTTGCATAAACATGGGAGGTATTCACACAAATCCCATCTATTCCCCAAAACCCTAGCTCTTCTCTTTCCTTCGCTTCCTCAAAAGGTGACTTGTGGGAGGTCTCTACACTTCTATGTGGTCTAATACCACTTTATCCACTATAAGGCAATGTTTGGCACACCAATAAATCCATTTCTCATTTTTGGCATTTTTCTCACTTATTAGTTTTCATTTCACTTTCATTTATCATTTATTTCACATTAACATTTAAGCTATCATTTGACCCTTAGGTCCTCATTTTACAAATTTCAAAATTTGTCATTTTACACTTGGGTTTATTTCCGGGTTCAATCAATATCTCATTTTAGCATATAATATTTACTCATATGCTCACATTCTCATTTCACTTTTCACAATTTAACAATTTATCAATTTTCCCGAAAAAACCCAAGTTTGACTCAATTCATACCAGGAATATATAATAAAAATTACTATAAAAATTCTAAAGTATTTTTAGTATGCTACACTATGGGATTTATACCACTCATGTTGTCCTATTAAGACCAACAACAAGATCCGGCTGCCGAAGTCATGTCATCCCTTTATATGCAAATGCAATGTATGTCAAATATCATTTTCAAAATCCTTTTACAAAATCGTTTAGGGCCCTTTTTTTTTTTTTGTTTTCCCAGAAACGCCTAAACCTAGGCTTTGATACCACTTAATGTGAGCAATTCCTTGGATCCGACCGATTGGTGGTCCAAACCGGATCTCGAGGCGTTAGTTTAATTCATTTATCAAACATATTTCTTATTTAGACATTTAAAAGCCTTTTTTTTCTTTTTTTTTTCAAAATCATAAACGCTTTCAATCGTTTTAGGCTCATACATAATTTGCTGATTTAACCAAAATATATTTACAATGAATGCATTCCATGCCCATTCAAAATAATATACAAAATCGTTCTAGAGTTTAACTCTTTTGTTCACAAAATATTATATGTTCAAAAGAAATGATATGCACTGGTTTAATCTGGGTATATATACTTATATCCGCCAGCCTTTCTTAATGACTACTACCCTTAATCTTGTCCCACCGTTAATCACTCCGATACCTGCGCATTGATAGTAATACGCTACATTTTCATGCTTAGTGGTTCTATGAAAATTCTCTTCATTTCATTTTAAAAATCGAAACATGCAATATTTAAAACAATGTTTTTTGTAGTACAATTGTCAATGACTAATGCAAGATAATACATATATATATATATATATATATATTCAATAAATCAATTACACCATTGGTCATCTCGTTATGTGATTTTCATATGCACTAAATCATTAAATCACAAATCGTGCACTTTTCAATCTCATTATCATTTTGCATTTTAGCCCTTATCGAATTTAACACATGATTTCGGTGCCGCAGGGATAGCGAATCCAAACGCGAGTCTGTGGGCTACGATATATATATATATATATACACACTACGGAATCTTGTCGGCGGGCTGGATCGGTATGCCACAATGATGCGTTTGTTGACTCTTATTGGTATACCAATTTATCCTTAACGAATTTAATAGTTAACATTCTATTAAGGACATTCAAATCATTTTTAGGAAAATACGATTATAGTATATATTTTTGCTAAGCAAATCATTTCAATACTCATACGATTTTTCATGTGTCATTCATTTCGCAATCAGTAATTTCTCAAATTTCTTAACTTAAATCAACTTGCAATTCATTTCCACGATTTATTTGCATCGAATCAATTTAAAAGCGATTCAACATGCAATTCAAACATTTTGGAGATATAGATTCAATAATGAGATAAATGTGTGAAACAGGCAAAAAGCTTTGCACTTTGAGATTCTAATCCTCGGAATCTCAATCTGGAGTTCGAGTTTCCTCCTCGTCAACCCCTATTCCAATACAATTAAAGAACAATATTATTATTAAATGCGTGCTAGTGATTTTGGTTAGGGTTGATGTTCGAACTTAATATCGTATTCTTAATCTCATTATGAAATAAATTGCAAGATACAAGCCCGGTATGGTTGTTAGTTTCCCAAACTTTAATCCATCACATAACCAAAATACTAAAAAAATTTCCCTGCCTTATAATCATTTTCCAACAGTACTCTTGATCAATTAAACCATCCATGAATGAAGATTAAGTCAAAAACCTCAAACAGCCACTAACACCACATGCAAGGACTTTTATTTTCTAGTTTTGTACTCTATAGACTTTATTACCCAAAAATTATTCAAACGGTCTTCAAAAATTATGAAGCTCTCCAATTTAGTCCTTTATATATCCAATGACATCTCACGAGAAAATTTTTCGATTTAAAATTTGTCTTGCTATGCATGCTCTGAACAAGCGAAACATCTTGTTTTTTTCGGATAGCGGCACCTTTAAAACGTGTCACCAAAACCAATCTAATGTTGTCCAAAAGTCAACTTCAAAGATTGATTTGATTAGCTTAGACCAGGCCTAACCAACCCCCAGCACCTAAAATCATATTATAAACGATTAGTGCAGTTTTAACTTTATGGAGCTACTCTAATTTGTAAAGCGAGAATGCACATAGCTCCACTTTGGCTTGATTTCTGGGCACTTTGGGGTTACAAGTGCACCCTTCTCTCAAGTAAATTATTCCCTTAAGTCTAGTTTGCCCAAAAATTTGAATCCTCGAATTAGATGAGTGAAACTCATTTATGGCCAACACCACAACTACTCCCAAACGGGGGCATACCCCGGGTGAGCTGCAGAAACTCACCTTTAAGCCCATTTTCGGGACAGCAGTGCACAATTTGCTCCTGGTCCCTTCTATACATTTGTAGCTCTATCTCTTATGGTTATTTATCAATTGGAATCACTTTTTAGTTGATTATAACTTAATCCCATGCAACGAAACAGGGTTTGACAAATTTTTGACATTTCCTTTGAAAACCAAACATTTCCCTTTTTACAAACACTCCTCCAAACCAATCCAAACCAATACCAAAACTCATTTACAACCAATAAAAACACCTTTATCCACATTTTGGGGTTTTCCCAAACGGCTCCTGAGAAAATGGAGTTGGGTTTAGTTTCGTACCTTTGAATATCTTGATTCTTCAACACCAAGCCTTCCTTCTTCTTCTTGATCATTTGGAAACCATAAATGGGAAGATCTCCCACCAAAACCTTGGTCTTCTCTCAACCCTAGCTTTCTTTTCTCTCCCTTTGCTCTCAAGAACGAAAATGCACAAATGTGTCTTATCTTAGACCACATTTGGTCTTAATCTCATTTAATGGTTAAGGCCTTGTTTGGCTTCCTATTCTTTGGCTTTCAAAATAAGTTCCATTTCTCATTTTTTGACATTTAAGTCTTCTTTTTCACTTCATTTAACTCACATTAACATTATTTTATTCTATTTTGGCCCCTTAGGCCATCATTTACAAATTCAATTTGTTCTTTACACTGAGTAAATTAGGGTTATATATAATTTTTTCATTCTTTAAGATTTAAATTCAAAAAAAATGTTCATTTACTTTATTTATACCTAAACACATAATAATAATAAAAATATATTTCATAAAAATACTAGGGTATTTTTGGAGCGATTCTGATGCAGAGCAGTTTATAGATTTCCATCTACCTTCCCCTGGTTGATTATATGCCTGAGTCTTTCCATGCAAAGCACGAAAAGATAAGGTGATATTGGATCTCCTTGACGTATTCCTCTTCTAATTCTTTCATGTTCCATACTATTGACATCTTCACATATTCAACACAATGCATGACATTTCTAGTCCATGTGTGTGGGAGGCCTGCTTTTTCTAGTGTGTATACGTCTGATTCGGGGATATCTGTCATAAGCTTTCATTAATCTTAGCAGTATCAGATCTTTCTTGCCTCTTTGGCTACGCATGGTGTGGAGCACCTCTTGATGGATGATGATGTTGTCTATAATTTACCTCCCTGGGACGAAACTACTTTGATTTAGGGCAATCAAACCTACCACGAGTTCTTTCAGTTTGTTAGATAGCGTCTTCGTGATAACTTTGTAGCCCACATTACATAGGCTTATTGGTTTGAACTAAGAGATGATAACAGTGTTTCTGCTTTGGGATTAGAGTTATTATTGTGTCATTGGTTCCTTCCGGCAGGGTTCTCGAGTAAAGGAATTTTAAGACATATTCACAAAAATATTTTCCCGCTATTTCCCAAGTTCTATAAAAAAACTCGGCATGTAGACCATCTTTCCCCGAAGATTTGTAAGGCGCCATATCAAAAACTACTTTCTTTATCCCATCTTTTGTAAACGGCGCCCTTTGGAGCATATGTGATAATAGTCATCTTCTAACGTGGGGAATCCGTTGTGAGTCAAGCTTGGGTTCTCTCGAAAGTCTTCGCTTTTAAATAAATTCTAAAAATAATTCAGTATCATCTCTTCAATCACAGATGATTCATTGATCCACTCCCCCTTCTCATATTTTAACAGTTTTGAAGAAAGACTTGAGCCTTTGTATAAATCCAAAAGTATATTACATATACAAGGCGATGGATTATATAAGCCAAGCTATACAAAACTTAAAATGGAAAATATACAATTGTTATATACATATAATCTAACATCCCCCTCAAACTCATGGTGGTTTAAGAGAAACCATTTTGAGTTTGGAAGTTAAAGCTCGAAAAGTTCCTGGAGGAAGGGGTTTGGTGAAGATATCAGCTAACTAATCTTGAGAGGAAACAGACTGAAGTGTAAGTGTACCCTAAAGCAGATGATGACGAATGAAGTAACAATCAATCTCAATATGTTTAGTACGTTCATGGAAGACATCATTATGAGCAATTTGAATAACATTTCGATTATCATAGTGAAGTTTAGTTGAAGTGAAACAATCAACACTAAGATCCTGCAGTAACCAACGTAACCAAATAAGTTCAATTGTAGTAGTTGTCAGTGCTACATATTGCGATCTTTGGGAATGAGCAACGACATTTTGTTCTTGCTTCTCCTTCTAGAATAACAGAATCACACAGAAAGAAAACAATATCTGTGTGATCGGCAATCGGTGGGATCACACCGCTGTCTGCATCTGAATATTCCTGAAGAGTTAATGAGGAATGGGAAGAAAAATGAAGATTGTGAAAACCCGAAAACATACAAAACGATTTATTATCGTCACAGTACAGACAGTAACCCTAGAATTTTCTCTAGATCTCTAATGACGACACGGTTTTCACTGTTGAGTTTGTCTCGCAAAACCTAGGTATGCCGTCAAATTTCGTCGAATTCCGAGACAATAGGATTTTCACGTATTTAGAGACAAAACGGGTCATTAGCGGGGTGACACGTGGCATGAAGGTGCAAGCCACGTGGCACCAGACTTGGGGACACTTGGCACTTGAGTGGCCAAGTGCCAAGCTACTAAAATGCATGATGTTAGTGGTTGGTGGATGGCTTGGCATGGGTGACACATCTGCGACTGAGTCTTTTAATCTTCCAGGTCCAGTCTGAAACATGTCTAGGCTTAGTAGAGAAACATGGAATGGATCAAGCTAAGGGGAAGGAATTCTTGCTATTACTGAATCAGTTCTAGAGAAAGAAGAGAGTAACAGAAAAGTGAGAAGAAAAAAAAAAAAAGGAGAAAGAAAACCATAAGGAAGGAGAAAGGGAGGAAAGCTTTCCTCGAATTTGTTTCGAATTTAGGTGTTAGATTTTCATAAAGTGGGCTTTATTAGTGGATTTATTAAGCTGGATTTATTAGGTCTAATTAATTGATTATTAGGATTCTTAATAAACCATATGGGGTATGAGTGTGTGGAAGTGAGAGTATGGCGGCCCGTAATGAGAGGGCAGTGTGAGGTGGGAACTTTCGATATATAAAGAGAATTTCCAGTCACTCCTGAGCCACCCAAGGATACGTATTATCATTCTCACGTGCAGTTACGAGAGATATTTTCTCTAACCAAGTGAAAGGCACATTCTCATTTCTGCTTGGGTGTCATCGAGGGCCATTCGGGAGAAGATCTTGAGATCTTGAGGTCGTTTCTTTGCGGGTCTTCATGATTCGCGTCGAAGCATTATGGATTCGAATCGAATTTTGTACGTTTATATTCTCTCCATTAAAATTATGTTTTGTATTAACATGGTGATCTAGGTTAATTAAATCATATCCTACCGGTTGGTATCGAGCCAACCATGGATTAAATTCAAAGCATATGAATGTCGAATATGTTTATTTTGGAGTTTTCTTGAATCGGGCATTAATCGGTTCGGAGATTTTCTACAAATCGAAAATTAAATTTTTGCATGTTGGAATCTACGACAAGGCGATCGGTCGGTGGGTGGCACGTCGCCGGAGGAGTCGCCGGGCCCAGCGCCTCACAGCGCGCCGCAGCGCTGTACGGCGCGGTGAAGCGGCGGTGGCGTGAAGGACGGCGCGGTCGCGCCCCGGCGGTTTCGCGGCGTCATGATGGCGTCGGCGCGGCGATCGAGTTAGTGGGCGATTGGCAAGATTCTGCCGATCCGTTTCGCGACGGTTCCGGTTAGTGGATCTTGGCGTGTGCGTGACGTGGACACTGGCGTGGATCATGGCGTCATGATGGCGTCATCTCGGCCGGTCTTTGACGAACGTCGGCGACCACGACACCAGATATTAACGGCGATCCAGGCAAACGGACATTGACGCGACCGGAGTCCAACGACCGACCGGTCAGCGGTTAACGCCGGCCGGTCCAACGGTTCGCGCTTGGCCGATCCATGTGGCGGTCGACAAACCCGGTGACGTAACCTTGTGAGCGCCACCGCGCAGCAAACCATACGGTGGCGCATGGTAGCGATGTGAAGGCCATTCTAGGCAATCTTGATATCGCAAACTGTTATTGAAATTCTCTACAATGTGGTATATTCACTTTGCATGTTGAAGCTTTTACGAGATATGAAAATGCATTATAGAACCACATGTGCGCTAGAAATTAGGTATTTTCACGTATTTTATGTATTTATACATGGTTTTGAATCACATTATAGTAGGTAACATGTATATCCTTTATAGGGCGTATGATCTAAATTCATTGTCTATGAATGAATTGAGCAGTATAATTGGCATTACATATATATATAATGTGATCGTAAAGTTTATATCCACTGGTATGAGTGATTTTCGAGTTGATTGGGTTGTGGCTGCTTGAGAGTAGGCACACTTGATTGGTTGAAAGTATCGATCTCATGTTGTGGTGGGATGTCTCTGTTTTATTACGTGATCATACTCCCAAAGGGGTGATCTGTGTTAGTTCATGGAGGGATACATGTATGGCATGTGCTTGAGAAATGGTAGTCTTAGTGGTTCATACACCCAAGGTGGTGATTTCACGAGAAGGATTGAATATGTTCTCATGTTGCATTTGTCATGTGGAGAGTGTGTAAAGCGCATGTCATATTTTACGCCCAAAGGTGATTATGTGATGATGTATGTAATTCTCTGTATGAGTATTCATGATGCGGTGTATTGTTTTGTTTTATTTTTCGGTCGATTTTTACGTGAGCAGTATTCCGTTTCAATTGGGAATCCTTCTTGGATTGAATTTCAAAAATGGAAGAGGATGGCTTTCTATTTGGAATGGAGGCGCGGATGTTCACATGGCGCTCCCCACAATGGATAATGAGAGCGAGATATCACAACCTCCCAATGCGAAGGCGAAGCGGACTATCTTTACACGGGAGAGGAGTAATAGGATTTGCTTATTGTGATGAAGAAATTCATGCAAGAACACTTGAAAAGTGGTTTTTACCAGATTATTTGTCTTTTGCTAAGGAAATGATGGCAGCCATAGAGGCTAGAAATCGAGTTTTCATCTAATCTTTGAGGTTGGAACTCTTCTTCCAAAGCTCTCAGCATGAAGTATGATGTAGTGCAGTTGCAGGTTGGGGTATGTCACGAGGATGGTAGACTGAGATGAAGCTCGAGCTCTGATATTACCATTCGAGATGCTTGCATTGTGCATCAAGCCACTAAGCTTACCCTTCCACGATTTTGGGATTATAAAGACAAACCACAATTCCCAAGATGAGACTTGGTGGAGTTAATGACTTAATAGCGAGGAGTGGTGGAAAAGAAGAGAAAGCGAAGAGAGGAGAAAGAGCATGTGGCCTTATATGCTGCTAGTCGTAAAAGGAAAAATAAGAGTTCAAAAGTCGAACTCATAAGGTGCTCAAACTACCGGTCAATCGACAATATGGGTCCAAAGGCATTCTTGAAAAGGATGGTGATATTTGCTTCTTTTGTAAGAAGAAAGGTCACGCTGAAGAGAAGAGCGTGCGAGAATTTAGCTTGGATGTCAGCGTGGAAACTACGGTAATGATTCTTTAATACTTGTTTGTGAATCAACCTATACGAGAAGCACCATCCGGTTCTTGGTGGCTCGATGGTGGAGCAACTAATCATGTTGCATTTACCATACGAGGGATTCATAAATGGAGGAAGCAGCAAGGATGAATCGAAAGCTCCTTATGGGAAACAGCGAAGGGTGATGTCATGTTAGAAATGGGAGATGTAATCTTAGTTTTTAGATGCAGTTTTTAAATTGATGTTGAAAGACATTTTATGTACCTTCCTTTAGACGAATTTAGTTTACCGTGATATCATGTTTGATTCATGCTTGAATTACTCTTTTGAAATTAAAAAGTAATGTTATTTTCAATATTTCTTAATTCGAATAAGGTTGAGTCTTTGTCATATGTCAGCGGATTATACGGATTAAGTTTGTCTCCCGATGACATATACGTCGCTTATACGTGAAAGGTTCTTTCTAAGAGACCACTACCTAAGGAAAGAGTCTTATGCATTATGGCATAAGCGACTTGGCCATATCTCCCCAAGGATAGAGTAGAAAGTGATAAAGACTAACATCTATACTCTTAAAAATGACTTAGAGATATCGTGAAGCTGACTAATGAGGGTAAAATGACCAGATAAGAGAAAGAAAGAAAGCTACTTGATCCAGGTAGTTCTGACTTGTTGGAAGTCATTCACCGTGTAAGTGGACCTTATGTGGAAACCTTGTGTAGAAATTTTATTTCATCACATTATTGATGACTATTCTCGATATGGTTATTTGTACTTGATTAAAGAAAAGTCTGAGTCTCTTGACAAGTTCAAGATTTTTCGGACTGAAGTCGAGAAACAATTGGGAAAAGTCATAAAGGTTGTTAGATCTGACCAAGGTGGAGAGTATTATGGCAAACATGGCAATCTTCGGACGACAAGGAGCCGGGTCGCCAAATACTTAGAGGACTCTGGGATAGTGGCACAATTTACTATGCCTGGGAGTCTGGCAAAATGGTATAAGCCCAGAAAGCGTATTCGATACTCTTATGGAAATGGTAAGGAGTATGATTAGTAGAGACAAAAGTACCGGTTTTCTATGGGGTGAAGCTTTATCAGAAATGACTTTGTACATTTTGAATCATTATTTACAAAAGTTTGTTCATTGACTCGCACGAGTTATGGTGGGGCGTAAGCCTAGCTTAAACCATCTTAAGGTTTGGGGATGTCTGTGAAGTAAAGTTATATAATCGACAACATTAGTAAGTTGGACTCGAGACCATTCGATGTTACTATGTATCTTACGGAACATTCGAAGGGATATAGGTTATAATCCCGATGGAGAGCACAGAATTGTGGAATCACGAGACGGTAAGTTTTTGGAGTTTGATGTGGCCCAGAAGAAAGTAGCGCTCCTGAGACTGACTGAAGGGATGATAGTACGGTGGGTAATGTGGTATCGTATCTCCTCCCATCGAGATAATTGTGAAACTTTCCACACGCCATGTTGAACTGTTGAGGCCCAGGATCTGTTAGAGACGGCTCCCAATGATGTTCATGGCTCGGTGCGGGATGTGGCGATTACTACTCCGGTAAGGAGATCCACTAGGGAGAAGCGATCGGTATACCCTGAGAGCCCATTTAGTCTATGGGAGAGACGAGTACGATGTCGGTTGTGGCCCGATCCCGATAACTTATGAGGAAGTTGTTTCTTGTCCTCAATCGAAGCGTGGTTAGATCGCGATGAGAGATGAAATTCAATCCATGAAGGGCATAATGGAGTTTGGGAACTTATTGAATTACACGAAGGTCATAGACCCGTTGAACATGAATGGGTGTATAAGACTAAAGGACCATAAAGGAAAAGATTGAGAAGTTTAAAGCGGTATTGCCAAGGTTTCACTTTCGAGAAGGAGTAGACTATGAAGCAACCTTTTCTCAGGTCTCTTCTAAAGATCTTCGAGAATGATCATGGCATTAGTTGCTCATTTGATATGGAGTTACACGGATGGATGTTAAAGCGCCTTTCTCGATGGAACCTTAATGAGAAGAAGTCTATGACCTGGCCAGAAGGTTTTGTGGCAAATGATTCGAGCAAACTTGTATGTAGGCCCGAAAAAGTCTATTTATGGTCTCAGCGACTTCTGAACAATGGTACTTAAAGTTTCATAGTGTTGTTGCTTCATACGGTTTTGTTGAGAACAAAGTGAATCAATGTATATCTTCTTGAGGTCGATTGGGAGGAAATTTATTTTCACTAATACTCACTGTAATGGATGATGTATCACCTTGCGGCAAGTGACCTTGGTTTGCTGCGTGAGGCAAGCGGATGTTGTCGAGAACTTTGATATGAAGGACCTTGGTGGCGTCTTTTGTCCTAGGAATTGAGATTCCACGGGGAATCGTTCTCATGGACTATTGGGTTTATCTCGGAGGGCATATGTTGATCGTATTTTAGAAGATTCAACATGCAACAATGTAAACGAGGAATTGCTCACAATCGTAAAGATGATAAGTTGGAGTACGTCGCGATGTGTCGCCCGTTGGATATTGAAAATACGAATAAAGAATGTACCTTATGCTAGTGCACTTGGGGAGTATTATGTATGCTCAAGTATGCACTAGACCAGGATGTGCGTTTGCAACGAGGACTTCTAGGCGGATATCGGTCAAACCCGAGGACATGATCATTGGAGTTCTTTGCCGAGGATTATGAGGTACTTAAAGAGAATAGTATATGTTGATTCTGAAAGCGTGTTCGGGACCTCTGACTAGTTGGGTATTCGGTTCGGACTTTTCTTTGGTGTCGGGATGAAAAGAGTCGACAAGCCCAGTTATGTATCTTTAAGTTAGCGGAGGTGCGATATCATGGAAAAGTGAGAAAGCAATCACGATTAAAGTCATCTCATGAAAGTCTTGGCGGGGTTTTCAACGTGCTTTTGGCGACTCTTTGGAAGCCAGTTTGGCTCCGAAACCTCATTGGGAGTTAGCAGGTGTTTGATTTTGTGGATAGGCCATACAGTTGTATTGTGGCGATAACTACAGAATTATTTGTTTAGTGCAACTGACGAGAGTCAAGTCTAAGCACATGGAGTCAGTATGACTATAAAGGAAAAGTTCAAAGCGGTGGCGTTGCGGTGGAGCACATATCAACGAGATGATATGATTGCGGGGAATCCCGTAACTAAAGGCCTTAACCCTTGTGTATTTGATCGACATGTAAATTAACATGGGCTTAGGAGTATCATAAGGATACTGTAAAATTGATGGGGCCTATTAAGTTTTTATGTTGCTCTTATGAAGGATGAATCGATTTCATTACATTTTTTGGTAATAATTGAATTTGTATCAACTCTTTACATTGATAAGGTATTTGTGAATGTAGGTTTATCGGAGTTGAGTACATATAATTATTCCCAATCTCGAGGCATTGTGTAAACCTTGAATACAGGCTGTGGGCATTCTTGGCATTAGCCTTAACGACATGTTTTGTTACACATAAAGTAAGTTACCTATTAAGGTAACACATATCTGATTAGATTGGGGCCATGATGGATATTCTCTGGTGACACACTAGGTTTGTGACATAAGAGAGAAGAATTTGGACTAACAAAATGGATAACACATGAAGTATCACTCATTATAAGTCTTTGTCAAACAGAAACACACTACCATATTGAATCCATATCAGTAAAGTTGAAAGCACTCGTGACCATGGAAGGGCTTGCGTGAGTACATGCAATTACCGCCATGATTCAGTGTTCGAGACTTTATGGGATCGGATTGACTATTAAGAATAATCTCTGAACCCGATATAAGGTGCGCACACAGGTTTTGTTTCAATTAATATGCTTGAGTGGGAGAATGTTAGATTTTCATAAAGTGGGCTTTTATTAATTGGATTTATTAAGCGGGATTTATTGATGCAGTGGTGAAGATTATTAGGATTCTTAATAAACCATATGGGGCTGGCAAGTGTGTGGGCTGAGTATGGCCCGGACCGTAATGAGAGGGCCCGTGGTCAGAACTCAATATATAAAGAAGGCTCAAGTCCCTCCCGAGCCTTTGGGATACGTATTATCATTCTCACATACGATTACGAGAGATATTTTCTCTAACCAAGTGAGAGGCATTCTCATTTAAGCCGGTGTCATCGAGATGTCGGAAGATCTTGAGATCTTGAGGTAGTTTTTCTTGCAGGTCTTCATCAATTCATCGAAGACATTCCATGGATTCCCGAATCGGTACATAATATTCATATTCTCTCCATTAAAATTATGTTTTGTATTCTAACATGGTGATCTAGGTTAATTAAATCATATCCTACATTGGGTGGATCAGAGCGGGTCACACGCTAGGAATACGAACTTCCATCCTCCACTAGTTATTTCCTTGTTTGAGACCACCAAATGGCATTTAGTTGAATGATTTGTTATTATGAAAGCGAATACCATGGAATTTTTCTAGAAATGAGATTTTGTTCTGCGCATGTTGTGTAATATGTTGTTTTGGTTTTTAAGACTGAAAATTCAGGTTGGTGTATTATTACTTGAATGAATGCCATGCAGAATTTTCTGGAACAAATCTAGTTACAACATGTTATTGTATATGTTGTTTCTCCTAGGTTTTAAGACTGAAAATATAGGTTGGTGTGTTATTACTTGCATGAATGTCATGCAGAATTTTCTAGAACAAATATGTAGATTCTTGCATATTTATTGTATATGTTCTTTTTAAGGTTTTAAGACTGAAAATCAGGTTAGTATGTTATTACTGAATGAATGCTGTACAAGAATTTTCTGGAACAAATCGAGTTCTTGCATGTTATTGCCATATGTTGTTTTTTACGGGTTTAAGACTGAAAATGCAAGTTGGTTTGTTATCCTTGATTGATTCTTGCATAATTTGAGTGTAGCCATGGTTGTTTAGGCCATAACGGCTCTGGGTCAGAACTCACGGTTGGGTGTTCTTGGACTACATGGAGAGCTCATGGAGTCGAATCTATCCATGGCAGTCGATGGCAATAGATCTTCACATTGGTGCTGAAAAAGCTGGTGTTGCACCAGAATTATGCGAATTGCTATCAATATGGGTGTTTAAACATTGGGTTATAATAATGTTTGTGCTTAAACATGGTCATTCTTGGCATCGCGAGGTTGTAAGGCCCGATACTATGTCAGCCTAGGAATATAATTATGGCATTACTAAGTAATGGTTGGAATTATATTAATACATGCTTGAATGATGTGTTGTTATGAATAGAGCGAATGCTAAAAAAAAAAAAAAAAAAATGTAGTGCATGCTTATGTGATGTACTGGTTTGAATGTGTGGAATATTAACATGATGGCATGTATGTTGATGTTGAACTGAATATATGAAATGTTGTGTGCATTAGACATGAGTGTGCCTGGTACACACCTAATGTACAAGGTAAAATGTCCATGTAGAGGTCTTCATACATTGGGCATGAGTTTGAGTGAGTTTGAGTGCAATGACACAATTGCATTACATTGATGTCTGACAATCACGCATAGTGTGTGTACTGATGCTTGATTTGGCACTCGTTTGGTGCCTTTAAATTGTGTGGAGGCTGGGGAGATAGGACAGTCAGTGAGTCTAGTGTTAAAATGAAATGGAAAATGAATAGTGTCGGACGTAGCAAGTGGGGATAGACACTCCTCGGTGCTAACGGCTTTGGTTAGGCAGCGTATCCATGTCGGTGGCTTCGAAAAATGTCGGAAGGTGTAAGAGACCCGTGGTGAGACGCCGGAAAGTTACATTTGCCCACGAAAGGCATGAGCGATTAAATAAATATCACGTAGACTCACAGATTTATATGATGGGGAGTCAGGGCCCGGAATCGGTATTGATTTCCCATTGGCACTTACGTGGGTGGTGGTGGAGGTTGGCCCGATTACGCGGACATGTAGAGTGTCATCATACATGCGTGTAGGTTTCTTTTTTTCATGATAGGGCGGCATGTGCGCATGGATTGTGTTGTTTGTGTGTTGTGAAATGATCATTTGCATGTGCACTAGGCGGGGAAGTGGCCACGATGGGTTTTGTTTCACGGCGTGGCTGCCCGGATTGTGGGACTCCTCTTTCGGTCTGAGTCATGTGCGACGGCCAGCGCTCCACTAGAGGCGACAATTGAGAAAAGGGTCGGGTTGTAGCCTTGATGTATTTTTTGTATATGTATGAGAACTGTTACTCGTAATACATATCTCGTTTTATATATTGGAACAACATTTGGTTCTAATGCACGTATTTATATCATATGTGTGAGTGAGGTGCTATAACTCTCACGTTTTGTATATGGACTGTATGAAGTTATTTTGTGTAGTTATGAATTTATTATGCAGGGATGAGTCTCGGTATACGAGACATGTGAGTGCGATATCGAGATACCCAATTTACATAGACTTCTACAGGCTGACAAATTGTCGACGAGACCCTCGGGTTTTAGGGCGTCACAAAGACCATATACCACTTAGTGGATCCCTATACCACTTAGTGGCCCTCCTCGGTGGCTGCTTGGTTCAGGGTTCAAAAAATCGGCTGAGTCGGTGCGATTTCGGCCGATTTATGTGCTTCGAGCCTAACATGTCGATACTGACCTGCGTATCTGAGACGGCGTTGAATTGGTTAAAACTCGGTAAAACTTAGTGAACTTCGTAGAGTTCCCGATGACTCTCGATCGACTCGGTGGAAATAATAAATCGAATCGATCACGAAGAGCAAAGAAGTTGAAAAAAATTTGACTTTTCAGGTCTACGAAGAAAGCGAAACACCACGTGATAATTTCATATCAAAACAACAACAATACAAATTTTTTGATAGGTTTTGAACCCCTGCCCTGCAAATGCTTTCTACAAAACCTAACAAAAAAACCGTTTTTCTTCTTCTTGGATCTGAGATTTTGACATCAAAATTTCAAGAAGAAACGAAGAACGGAAGAAGAGGAGGAAAGAAAATGACTAAAACCTAACTTACCTCCCTCGGGCTCAGAGTAGTCGACCCGTACTTAACTCACGAAACCTCGGGGGCAGGGAGGCTGAGCTCGAAGATCTCCATTGTAGTTGAGTAAAGCAGAGGAGCGACCAATGGTCAGCCATTCTTCTACTTCTTCTTCCCGACCCTAGTTCGATAGCTAATGGCTTAACATGATACAAATTTTTTGATAGGTTTTGAATAATTAACCTCTGAAATGCTTTCTACAAAACCTAACAAAAGCAGTTTTCTTGGCACTTGGATGCGAGATTTTGACATCGAAATTTCAAGAAGAGACGAAGAACGGAAGAAAAGGAGGAAAGAAAATGACTAAAACTAACACCTCCTCGGGCTCATCGACGTCGGCAGCCACTTGCTCGAAACCTCGGGGGGCAGAGCTCGAAGCTAGAAGATCTCCATTGTAGTTGAGTAGACGGAGGGAGCGACCGGCGGTCAACCATTCTTCACTTCTTCTTCCCGACCCTAGTTCCACCCCTTGCAATTTGCATTTACGCACGACCAGGAACGAGGGTTCACCTCTTTTTGGGACATGGGATCTGCAGAAGCAGCGTTGTTTCGTTGTTTGTTATTTTTATTTTTTTAAATACAACATAAAACAATGTCGTTTTGTATAAGTTATCATCAAGTTGGATAAGTGACAAGCGATTCAAAACAACGTTGTTTTGGTGTATGCAGAATTTAAAAAAAAAATAATTGAAGCCCTAAAACGAAGTCGTTTTGACTCTAAAAGGCAGCGGCCTTTAGTTTTGGTCTCAGCGTATTTAGCACCTCCCCAAACCCTCCGAGCCCATTTTTTGCCATGTTTCCAACCAGTTAGCAAACTGTGTTGGTAACTTCTAATTAAGTTCAATATATAATATTATAAATAAAATAAGAATAATAAATTATAATAATAAATCGTATTTTTTTGTGAACAATATAAAAATACAAATATAAATATTATTTTATTTATTTTATCAAACATAAATAAGATTAATTCAAAATTAATAATTATGAAAACAAGCATAAATAAAGAATAATGGAAAATTAATATGGTAACATATATTATTATTGATTGATTAATTAATCTAATTTAGTAATATTAAATGAATATGGTAATATATTATAAATAAAATAAGAATAATAAAGTAACAAAACCATAAATCATATTTTTGTGAACAATATAAATATACAAATAAATATTAATTTTATTTATTTTACCAAGCTTATAAACAAAGATTAACTCAGAATTAATAATTTTATGAAAAACAAGCATAAATAAGAATAATTAATCTAATTGTATTAATATTAAATGAATATGGTAATGTATTATAGAGATGTGGTGAGGATGGACGACGGGGTGCAGATATTATTTTATTTATTTTACCAAACATAAATAAAGATTAATTCAAAATTAATAATTTATGAAAAAAAAGCATAAATAAGAATAATTAATCTAATTGTTAACATTAAATGAATATGGTAATATATATTATAAATAAAATAAGAATAATCAATTAACAAACCATAAATCATATTTTTGTGAACAATATAAAAATACAAATACAAATATTATTTTATTTATTTTACCAAATATAAATAAGATTAATTCAAAATTAATAACTTATGAAAAACAAACATAAATAAGAATAATTAATCTAATTGTATTAATATTAAATGAATATGGTAATGTATTATAAATAAAATAAAGAATAATAAATTAACAAAACCTACTTAAATCATATTTTTGTAAGACAATATAAAATACAAATACAAATATTATTTTATTTATTTTTACCAAACATAAATAAGATTAATTCAAAATTAATAATTTATGAAAAACAAGGATAAATAAGAATAATTAATCTAATTGTATTAATATTAAATGAATATAGTAATATATTATAAATAAAATACAGATGAATAATTGTAAATATTTATTGATATTTTTTCTCCCATATTTCATTAATTTTGATTTAGCAAGTAAAAAATATTTATCTTTTAAAAAACAATATAGATACTTATTATAATTCTTCTTAAAATTAACTAAAATAACACTTTTAATTTGTAATTGAAAATGGAAATTATGTAAATTTATTTACCACTTGGTAGAAATTTAATTTTTGTTGAAGAATAATTATATTAGAAAATAATTTAATTGTATGATATTTTTTGTTTTACTTTTATACATGGTTAGGTGAACATTTTGGAATGGCTTCAAAACATAATATTGGTTGGGAGCATGCAGAACCATTCGGTGGTAATAAAAGAACCCCAAATAAGCTATGGAAGGAACTATTCGTGGGTATGTAGTTAAAGCAACACATTGCACATATTTCAGACGAAGTCTGAGGATGTCGAAATGTAGGTACGTAAAAAAGTGTCACAAAGCATTAGTTGTATATGTGTGTATACTTTATTATCTGCTAACAGTTTTTGAACATGTTTAGGGTATAAAATATAAGATTAAAATTGTATTCGTTCGAAAAAGCGTTTTTATGAAAAATGTGAAATGGTAAATTTTATTAAGCTGGAAAATTCTAGAAAAGGACTACAAATCTCGGATGACCAGCAGAACATCCTTGGATTGGAATCGTCTGTAATCTGATCGCCCGTCAAATTTAGTTGGTCGACGTTCGGTTACTACGAATTTCGAATACGGCGTCAGTGGACCACAAACGGGATTTTTAGAAAATCGAAAAATGTCGAATAGTTAAAGAATGTGCAATTTAAGATAAATGAAGCCCAAAATCGAACGAAATAAATTATTTTGGAACTGAAATGGACCGAGAGGGACAAAGGGGCATATGGGCCCCACCTTAAGCATATATATAAATATAGAAAATAAGGGGGTGGAGAGCGTAGAAAGAGAGGAGAGTGAGAGAGAGAAAATGTTATTTTATTTTTATTTTCTTCGTTTCTCTCTTCGATATACGGAGTTCAATGATCCGGTCGTCGGGCGAAGAGCGAGGATTCTCTATGACGAGGGGCTGCAGTGAGTACGAACGCGAATTTCGTAAATTGGTAAAGTTCGGAAAATCTTAAGTTTCGTTCTTTACCGGTCTACCGGCGTTGACGGTCGAGTGGTTGGACCCGAGAGCGGTTGATCCACGCGTAAGTATTGCAGCGTGGGTAGCCAATCTTGGGTTGGTCGAACTCCGCGGTAAGGAATTCCTCTTTGAATAAAGTCGTGTAATGGCGTAGGTTGTTTTTCGGGATCGTAATGAGGCGAAAGTGATTTAATAAAGTGTGGGACTGAATATTGGAACTTTTGGGAGGCGACTTTTGGCTTGATCTGACGCTGATGAATAATACAAATTAGATAAAGAATGTCGAATATATGACTAGATAATACGATGAATAATAAATGGTGAATACAATGAATAGTGATATGAATATGAATACATGAATGAATAGATGCCGCAATGATGGGCTTAGTTACATGTATGGAAAGTATGAATTAGTATGATTTTGGTATTGATTGTGGATGGTTTTATGTCGTGTTTTTGGCGTGTTTAGTGCAATGTTCGTGGTATGTTTTTGTGGCCTCGATTGGGAGGATATTATCGCCGTTGGACAAGGGTTGTTCCGGGATGGTTTCGGTGAAAACTAGCGTGTCTCAGGAGCTGCCAGGGCTCTACGGCTGTAGGGGCTTGGAAGCCACGCTATTGCGTGTTTGGAGTGTCTCAGTGTTATGGCGTGGGTTCAGCTATAGGCGTATTCCACACTGCAATGTCAGCCCTCGACTTAGGACGACCATAGCTTCTTTGTCAGAACCGTTTTGGAGTGTTCTTGGACTCTATGGAAATCCCTTTGAGTGCAGAATCGTCCGTATAGCTTGATACAATTTTGAGCTTATAATAAGTCGAAAATGACAAAATATAGTAGTTCTTCTTTCTTCTTTGCAAAGTGCTGAGATTCTTGATTTTCTTCACAGCTTGCCACTTGCATAACTCCTTCGTTAGGACTCCATTTTGGGTGTTCTTGGACTACATGGAAGCTCATTGAGTCTAGAATCTGTAGTATCTTTATTTAATGGCATTTGGTGCCCGCATATTAATGCGAAAATTGAATTCTTGTACCAAGTGTACTAACCCCGTGGTTAAAGTCAATTAGAATACGTGATAAGAAAAGAGATAGACATGACCAAGAAATAACAATATACGTAGATTTGATATGGAGAGGAGTATAGAAGAAAAAAATAAAATGATAAGTTCAGAGAACACGTATAATTGTATGGCGCCTAAAGCCCAGGATCTTAGATAATGAGACATATCTTATCGGTGCCCGGCACTCTCTGTTACGATGGGCGGGGCACGTATAGTGCCCGGTACTCTACGATTGGTCACGTGACACTCTGTCGGTGTGACATCTGCTGATAACTACGGCACCCACTCGGTATTATCTTGTACCTTCGGGTACTTATTGTGCTATGTTCTACTCATTCCGTATTACTAGTCTAGGCAATCCAACAGTTATATGATAAGACTCTGAATAAAGAATAAGAGGAAATAAATGAATATGGTAAAGATCTGAATGTACCTATGGGTACCTCGTGTCTGAGTGTAGTATGGGTACCTGCGTATACGTTCTATAGTACCTACGGGTGCTTTTGTATAAGTAAAAATCTTTGTCAGTACCTCTGGTACTTAGTATCGATAATATAAGTATAAGGATTACGTAATATAAGAATAAGTCTCAAATATGCGGGCACATGATGCACGTAAAACAAGTATAAGTTCCGTAAAACAAGTATAAGATCTGAAATACAAGTATAAGATCACAGAAATACAGAGTATGTGCTAAGAAATACAAGTATAAGTTCAAAGTAAAACTGAGTATAAGTTAAAGTAACACAAGTATAAGATCGTAAGACAAGTATAAGATCAAGTAATACAGAGTATAAGCTCCAAAAATATACAAGAATAAGATCTGAAGAATGAGAATAAGCTCAGTAATACTAGTATAAGATCCATTAGACAAGGATATGCTACGTAGTACAAGTATAAGATACAAAGTACTCTGTATAAGTATGAGTTAAGCAGTACCTCACGGGTATACATCCCGATTAATTTCTGTAGTACCTCTGGGTATACGTATCGATTAATCTTTGTAGTACCTCAGGTATAAGCTTGGATAATGATAAACTAGGTAGTACCTGCGGGTACTCCCCATGTGAGTATAAGTTAGTAGTACCTCTGGTGCTTTAATTAAAAATATATAAGTTTGATATAAACACCAAATATGTGTCTTTTTGGGACAGAATTTTAGACAAGTAGTACTTAAGGGTACTTGAAGTATGAGGATAGGATTACGCAATATCGGTATCTTAGTTCATTAATATCTCACGTAGTACTCTCTGGTGCCTCAAACAAGTATAATCTCCGTAGTATAAGTATAAATACATGGTATATAGTGTAAGGATTTGTGTAGTACCTAAGGGTACCTTTGTATAAGTATAAGTTCTGTAAACTCCCTCACGGGAGATGCGAGATAGATATAAATACCCGATGCGGGTATAAGTATCTACTGTATAATTGTAAAGCTGCGTGGCTCTGCGAGCTGAACCGATGTATGATAGATGAGAAGTGTAGTGCGTGATAAGCACCTCTAGATGCAAGTATATGTATAAGTTCGATCTTGTATATAAGAATTTGAATAATGTGTCTTACGGGAGATCGAGATAAGAATAAGTGCGCCATGAGTGTAAGATGCGAGTGAAGTATAAGATAGAATGTTATAAGTATAAGTTAGAATAAGAATAAGTCTCTTTATGGAGTATAAGATAGAATCTTTGTAAGTATAAGTTCAGAATAAGAATAGATTACGCTATAAGTGTAAGTTACGACGAGTATAAGATAAGAAGTACCAGTATAAGCTTTGTAGTAAGTACGAGTAATAAGCTTTGTAACTCCTATGGGAGATCTGAATAAGCATAAGTTTGTTATAAACTTAAGTAATTGTATAAGTTCATTATATGAATGCATGACAATTCTGATATTTGTTATTGTTTTATGATTTAAATGTGTATATGCATAAGACATATGTTTCCCACTAAGCGTAAAGCTTAGCACGGGTTTTTAATCCGTGTAGGTACAAGAAGAAGGCGTCAGAGCTTCACGCGCTATCTTGGGCTGACCTGCTTGTAGGGGTTCACTGCATATGGGATTCGCGCTCGATTTGTAAATGTAAAGTCTGATTTTGTGTTTAGCAAATGGGACTCGATGGTGTGTGTATGAATTTTGATGGACACCCCACTCAGGTGGTAGTTCTTTTGATAGTATATGATATTTTTGATTCTGTTATAAGATGTAGACCGTGCGCGTAGATGCAGAGTTCGACTTTGAAAAAAAGCAATTAAAGAGTCCTAGATTCGGTCTCGCGCCTCGAAACCGGTTGAGGATCCTGTCGGGTCAGGCAGGAATCGGGGTGTGACATAATGTTTCGAACGAAAAAATTTAAATGAAAAAAAAAAGGGACGACTTATAAGTTTTTTAAATGAAGAACATTTTCATGAAATTGATGATGTCGATTCTGATGAAGTTGAGGAAGTCGAGATATTTGATTCGAAAGAAGACAAATGAAACATCTGATGAAGATTGTGAATTTGCTTTTTCGAAGAGTGTTTCAGCGTGAGGGTGTTGCCTCTTCATTGTGGATATGATCTTAAAATGTGCGAATCTGACTTGTTTTGGGAAGGAACCCTTTTAGAGGATTGAATCACATGTAAGTAAGTGTAAAAGATTTGTTTTAGCTAAAAGGTGCAAGAAAATAGATGTTTTCATCCTCTAGTTTTTCTGCTCAATGGAGTCTGCTCAGATAGCTAGAGCAGTGGGACATACTATCAGTCTGGATTGGTGTTCATGAGAATCAGGTCAGGGCGTCCAGTCACAAAATGCCGAGCCAACGTATATCCGGAAGTACAAGTCTTGAAGTTGTATCAAACGATGAAACGATAACGTATGATCACGTCATGCGTGAGCCAGTTGAGTTCTGACAACTATCGTAATTTCATGGGTTTGTTGCTGGGTGGCTTTCATTTTACCTTTTCTTCAGTTGACACTACCAACATACTAAGACGACAGTTATTGCCACTGGATATGAGTGGCGGGGGTGGGGAGGGAAAGAATTATCTGGTAGTGTGATATTGGCATTTTAGCGTAGGTATGTTGTTGATGGAAAAGCGTAAGCATTTGTTCTGGTCTTCTTGTGCAGCACATTGTATTGATTTAATGCTTGAAGATATTGTAAACATGAAGCAGATTAAGGAGACTTTAGATCAAGCAAAGATGATCTGGCTTTGTTGCTAATGGCTTGAAAGTAGTGATTTGATGAAGTGGCTCACGAGGATAGAGATCTCTTGGCAGCCTCGGAATAACCCAGTTTGCCCACGAATTGTTTAACTTTGGTGTCGCCATATTGGGGGACGATTTGAAGATGATGTCCATAACAAATGAGTGGCGTGAATTCAGCAAGATCGGAGCATAAAAGAGTTTAAGAGATAATGTATCTAACCTTATCTTAAGCGATCGGTTTTGGAAGAGGCAAGGAAGTCGAATCATCATGGAACCTCACGGTGAAAGTTTTGAGATGGTTGATCAGATAAAAGCCCACATTGTCCAATTTTATGAGTAATGGATAGAGCTAAAGCGGCTATAAAGGCATCGGTGAAACATTGGGAAAGGTATTGGAAAGTCATTAACATAAGGTGGGCAAATCAATTGCATAGACATTTGCACGCTGCAGGTAATACAAAAAATTCCTTAAAAAGTTATTATTATTTTATTTAAAGGCAAATTATTATAAACTAATCTTTTTTTTTTTACTTCTGTAAGCATATTTTTTAAATCCAATGTTTCAATATTCAAAAACGATTCTCCGCCATCGAAGGAAGTTAAGAATTGGACTAAAAGGAGGTTATCGAAGATATTAGATAAGTTTGGATTAGCGATGAAATCTATGAGCAGGGTATAACAATAACTTGTGTTATTTTTATAATATATTTTGTATTTATAATGTGCATTAATAAAGTAAATAACATTACAATGTAGGTGAAATTATTTGTTGAAGGCCAAGGAGAATTTCGAAGTACACTAACTAGAAAAGCAATAAATCACTCTCTTCCAAGGACTCACTATATTTATTTCTTTTTAAAATAAAAATTGTCATCATTTTCTATTAAATATATATTTGTGCCTAATATGTTTTTCTTAATAATAGGCGAATGAGCTGGATCAATTATGGTGATGATGAAGGTCCACATCTTCAAATCGTCAAAGTTCTAAGTCAAACATGTTCTTCATCGAGTTGTGAAAGAAATTGGAGCACATGGTCATTGATTCACACAAGTTGTGCAATAGTTTGACAATGAAAAAGTTGCATAAGTTAGTTTATGTCCATTACACAGTAGTAGACTTAGGGGTGGGAATTTGATGCGAGAATGAGCGATGAATTTGTGCAATCGATTGACTTGAACCATATTTTTAATGATGATGATATATTAGATGAGTGGATACGGGAAGGAGAAGAACCTATTTTATCATCTGATAATTTGGATTGGCTGGATCAAGATCTTCCCTCTAGAGAATGTAGAGAAGCAGCTCATACTGATGATGGTGGCATAAGTTACAGGGTAAGTAGGCATGGAAGCAGTATTGCGCAAGGAAGAGACATTGGTTCTTCTCGTAAAGGTAAGGCTCCTCGAATAATTGTTTCAAATTCTAATAGTGATGATGGTAACGATAGAGCCAATAGAGGGGGTAGCAACATTGGTGGTGACAGTGAATGTAACACCCCAAATTATATCTTGACAGTTTTATAACATGTTTAGGGTATAATAAAAGTAAATATCTATTTTTTTCGGAATAAAATAATGCTAAAAATAAATTAAGCAAATATACGGAATTTATACAAGAGTTAAGGGTAAATTAGTAATTTATCAATTCAGGACCTAAAGGTCATATGATAAGAAGATTATATGTCAATATAGAAATATTGAGAAATTGAATTGCATTTAAAATGAAAATGAAGGACCAAATAGCAAAATGGAATTTGATGTCAAATTTGGGATAAAGCCAAACATAGCCTTAGCAAATATCTCATTTTTGGTATAGGAAGTTAGGGCATTAGGATAGAAAGAGATAAGAGAAGAGAAGAGAAAGAGAAGGAGGAAGAAAAGAAGAAGAGAAAAATAAGAGAAGTTCAAGAAATCGGGTATGGAAATGTATGAAATACTAGTATGGAAAAAGTGTAAGGAATGGTATGGAATTGATGTTTAGAAGTGTCGTTAGTTGGTATAAGATGAGTTTTATGGTTTATTTTGAGTTTTGGGTTGAGTTGGTTTTGGTTTTGAAGGAAATTTCCGATGAAAATGGCCAAATCTGGCCATTTCTGCATTCAACCTGACACCCCTACACCTAGGCGGTAGGGTACGCCTAGGCGGAAGTCCACATGCCTAAGAGCGAACCCTAAGCCCTGAGGATTTTCTTAATTTTCTGGTCACAAGCAGGCGTAGCAATGCTCTGCCTAGATGAACGCCTCTCCAGAAGTGAGCATCTTGCTACTGCAGGCAGTACTAACTAGTCTTGTTTTGGTTCATCTCTTCCGTTAATTCTAACAATCTTCACAATTGACTAATGAAGTCTATTAAGTGAATGAAATGGTTAAATGCAGTAAAGAATTATGAAAATGTTTTTTGCCTTTTATAAATCCTAATGAATGGTAGTTGAAGCGAAACATTGTTTCTTGCCCTCGTTGCTAATGTGTTTAAATACTGTGTTATTCCTTAATTAAGGGATGAAAAGATAAAATGTGTAATGAGGCATAGCAGAAAAACGTATAAATGTCTAAATAATACGAATAAGATATCACGAAAATGATAGAAAAATATACGCATATGATTTTGATAACAATGGATTATTCGGGGGATATGGGATATATCTTGTAAAATGAAATAAAAGAAAGCAGTTAATACCTTAGAACCTAGTAAAAGGATAAGACTGTTTTTATTAAGGAGAAAAAATTTGTGTACTTATTGTCAGTTGGCCTCGTTTGGGTCATTATAGCGCCTTCGGGTCCTTATAGATGGTCATTGTCTCGTACAATGATAACAGCGCATGTGGGCCCTTATAGATGGTCATTATCTCGTACAATGATAACAGCGCTTTCGGGCCCTTATAGATGGTAATTGTCTCGTACAATGATAATAGCACCTTCGGATCCTTATAGTTCATTGTCTCGTTCAATGATTATAGCACATTTGGGTCCTTGTAGTTGCCGTATCCACTTTTAAGGTATTTGCAGGCATGAAACATAAGATCAATGACAAGAATATGTAAATGACATGACATAATATGAGAAGCATAGTATTGCTATGTGATGATACGTATACAGTGATAAATCTGAAAGCGAAAATGTAAATGAAACATGATAAGGCAGGCCAAATATGAGCATATACAGTATAAAAATATCTACTTAATGATATCGTTCAAAACACAAATAACATCTATATATATATGATGAATATTACAAAATTATGCAATTTATCTATAGTGTGAGTGACCCTTATTAGAGTGTGCATGTATTATTCCTAAGCTATGGCTGCACTGGTGTTTCATCGGGTGTGAGTACGAAGAGAGCGGGGAACTGAAGTGCAGACGATCACATCAATGACCAGACGACACATACTAGGTGCTTGATAGAAGACCTTTTGGTCTATTTTTTGTATATATTTGCTTTTGTAAGCAATGTAAAGAGAATTTGTATATGTTGAACACTCCATTTATGGAGTTTTGAATATATTTTTTTAATCCGTTGCTACGGGATATATTTAGAGATAAATGTTTAACGATACGAATGAAACGATTAATGGTATGGTAAAAAGTAAAAAGTAGTTACAAGTTAGAGTGATGTCAGAGCACCGTGTTGGGCGCCACCAGTTGATGGTAAAAAGGCGTGACAAGTTAGTGGTATGGGAGCACCGTGTTGGGGCGTCCTGAAAGTTAGATGGTAATAGGCGTGGCGGTGAAGATAGTAGAAGACACCCGGTGGGGGACAATGGAAGCGGTGGTGGCATTGGAGGCAGCGGTATTGTCGATGAGTGGTTTATGTGAATCAAGTTGATCATGGCATGTCGTGGGCACGGGGAAATGAAAATTATTATGCCATCACAGTCGATCATGGATATAGAATTCGAGGCATATTAAGAGCAATAACACACAGAAGAGTAAACTACATTTCCTAGTGATGATGACTATTGATGAGTGTAAAACTCATCTATTTTTAATCCATTTTTTTTTACATGTTTTTAACAGTTTAAGATCTATTTTTATACCAAAATGTGAAATATTCATCAACTTTGTGTTTTGCAGACAATTATTGAAAAAGGAGAAAGTCCCGACATAAAGAGCGATGACAAGCAATGGAGTCGTGTCCGCGACCTGACATTTATATGTCAGCGACCTACTGGAATTCAAGCGGGCCCCAGGCAAAACTATGTCACAACCGGAGAAAATCTATGTCGCAGCAAAGATTGAGGTCGAACTAAAAAGGCTGAAAAGGGGGCTTCTTAGGTGCGCAGCTAGTAGGATTTTCTATCATGTGAGAACTTTAAGAAGATTTTGAAAGAAGTGTCGCGACGATACTGAACTGTCGCGACATACTTAAGGTCAATGGTGAAGGAATTGTGTCGCGACATTAATTTTTATGTCACAACATAAAAGCTGAAGACTAATGAATGAACTCTGTCACGACAAAAGACAATTTTGTCACGATAGAAAATATCAAAAAGGCAAAACAAGTCAGCTAAGACAAGTGTTTTTATGTTGCGACAAAGTTTCCATCATCAAACTGACTCAAAGGAAATTATGCGCTGACATATGATCGAAATTCCTGACGAAGGCAACCTGATCTGCATTAGCGATAGACAAAACATGAAGGAGATGAATTCCCTGTCGCGACAAGATGCTAAAGAGCAATACAAGAAGAATGGAAATAAAGAAATTCTTGTTGCGACAAAATCAAGAGTTCTGACCAAAACACATTGTGCGACAAAGAGGAACACGTCGCGACAATAAAGCTAAGGAATAATAAAGTGCGGCCATGACGAGAGAGAAAAGTAGGTGCGACGAGAAATTGAAGAAAGACGAGAATAGCCAAGGCAATTGTGCCATGACACATAATTCTGTAAAGCGACGAAACAGCTCGACAGTAGCGAGAACGAGATGAAAGTGCATGCATGACTTAGAGGTTTCTTGTCACGACAGAAAATTGCTAATGACTTAAGGAAATCCTATCGTGACAAAGTTGCAAGGTTGAAAAACAATTGTTTGTCGCGACAGACTCCAGAAGAACAAGACCATGAGTAGCCGGATGCAAACAGGTTTGGTGTCATGACACAAGGCATTTCTGTCGTGACAATAACAAGACTGCTGAAAGAAATTTATGTCGCGACATCAAAAAAGTATATCACAACACAAATCAAGAACAAGCCCAGAGAAATGGTCGCGACAGAAAAACGAGAAGCTACGACGGGAGAGCGGCAAAGGAGCTTGCGATTGCAATCGCGGCGGAACTTTCTGTAATCACGACAAAGAGACCAAGTGGGCGAAATTTTGGGATCCGCGTGCGATTAATGAAGTGAGGCTCCTTGATGACTTATAAATATATACGGCTTCTAGGGCAATGTGCTTGTGACTTTCGACTCGAGGATTACGGGTGGTTGAAGACTCTTGTACATTTTCTTTTCATTTTAGTAGATTTAACTTAGTATAATTTTCTTTAGTCGGGTTTATTTTCCTTTAGTTTTACGGATTTGGGTATTGTCTTGAGAAGTGCGACTTGTTTGGTATTTCTTTATAAATTCTTCTTTCTGTTCTTGTTTGATTTAAATGGATGCTAGAAGGTTTCTGGAGTTCATTTATTTCAATTTTTTTATAATTTCGATGAATTTTCTCGATCAGGTTAGTCATATATGGAATGCTTGATTTTGAGAAGATGAGCTCACTGGAAATGGGTCTTTGATGATAGTCATTTTGCTGCATAAGGAGGAAGGAAGATTTAATTAGAATTCTTGAATTTATTTGATTGTTATTATTCATAAATTTACTTGTTCTCAGTACTAGTATAGTGTACCCAATGCAAAGTACTGTGTCTCACTCTGATTTCCAAGAGGCCCTCTGAGTAACACAGAGATAGAGAATCCTGAGAGTGTAGACAGTTCCTTGTGGGTATGGTAAACTAATACTATGGAACTAATGAACTTTGAAGGATTACTCAGATAGATCACCAACTTACTTATAAGTTGAGTTAGGTTGAATGAAGTATCTGTCTAATCACTTAGAGGTTTCTCCTCTTTCTGATGAATTGATTATGATCCCGTGTTAGCTGAGATCTAATCAAGGAGATGAAGATTTGCATCAGAAGTGTAGGATGAGGTGTCAATCAAATTGGAGAGAAGCACACTTGAATCCTGTCTATAGAGAGACGAGAATTCTTTTAGTCTAAAATCTGAGTATGAAGTCTTGAAAAGGAAAAATGCCCAGTTCTTAGAAGATGGTTATATATTACAAGTAACTTATTATAATCATGTCTCAGAAATGAATATGAATCTTTAATCAATGAAAAGTATTGTTAGAACCCTTTTTACGCATCTTTGACAAACTCGTTTTCGATTTATGGTTGAGCTAAATTGTGATGATGCGAGGAAATTGATTATTATTATTAAGCGATCGAGAGATCGATTTGTCTCACTGAGTGAATCCTCGACCCGATTTTATTAAACTTTAACGCTTGTATATTTAATATTTAGTCTGAGACTACACATTAGATCCTCTTATTATCCATATCGGTGGAGTCAATGTGTCTTGGTAGTTAGAGGTAGTTAGTCTTTTAATTTATCATCTGTCCTTATGGGAATGATATCTGGACTTTAAATATCCACTTTTATTACTTGTACGACTTGTGCACTTGCAGTGATTGAGACCATAAACACAAATTTTAAATGAGTCATCTTACAAGAGAAAACAATTCCATTTTTTCATACATATGAAAAATGGTCTCAACAAGTTTAAGGTATTGTTGCCTGGGATTAGATAATATTTCTCTGGTGACAGTGTCATAAATTTGCATATATCATTTGGTTCTATCAACTATTCCGGTGGGCATGATTATAGATCGAATTGTAACCAGATTTATGAGCACTTCCAATCCTTGGCTCTAGGACCAATACCTCATTTCAGGGGAATGGGAGATAAATTCTATCATAACTTTGGAAGTAGTGATAATTCTTCCAATGCTTTTAATGGGTATGATTTTGATCAATATTGACCTCTTTGGGAACGGTGATGGGTTCACATGGATATATTGATCTTAATAAGCCGTGGCATTGCTTATCGAGGTTTTGGATACTATCAACATGGAGTTAAGCCCGAGCAGCTTCCAAGGTCAAATTTTCCTAATTATGGATCATCAACCCAATCATCTCAACCAACACATTCAAGTGATAAACAATTCTTTCAACCACATTCTCATTATGCAAATTATAAAGTACGATTTATATGTTCAATTCGTAGGATGAATAATGATAATGATTTACCAGACCCCCTCATCATTGACAGCGATGATGATTGATCATATTTGGTGACATTTTATTCAGGTTGTTTATACTTGATGTAAATATTCTTTTATTGGCATTGTATATCTTTTAAATACTTCATTAACTATTTAAATAATGTTAAATATAAAAATTTTGTTTTATTAAATTTTTAGCTTACTTACTTATATCATTTTTCTAATAATTTATATAATATTTTAGTAATTTTTAAATATTTTAATCATCTTATTTTGTGATGGGGTTTGAAAAATAGGTGTGCGAGGCCACTCACTGGAGGCTGAAGGAGGCGATGGCTGCAGGCCCCCAGCGTCGGCTAGCAGCCAGTCCACTTTTCATGTGATGATATGGATAGTGGGAAGGCTCATCTATGATCAGACTAAATCTCGCCAATAAAAAATGGATAATTCTCAATAGCGCTTATCACGCAAATCAAATTAAATCTCCTGAATAAGGAAAGTAGGATAATTCTCGATAGCTACAACATCTGCAATAAATCAAACCAAATCAAACCAAATCTCACCAATAAGGAAAGTAGAATAATTCTCAATAGCTGCTTATCACGTAAATCAAACCAAATCTTATCAATGAGAAATGAAGATATTACACCACCAATTATTACTTATTAATTTGGTTTCTGATGAAACAGTCATCTACCGTGGGAGAATCTTATAATAATCCTCGCATTGGAAACATCTTGTCGGTATTATCATCCGATTAGGAAACATGCTATTGATATCATAATCCAATTGGGGATTATTGTGATCATCCCTTATAAATACCGGGCCACGATGGGTGAAAGGTATGCGCGCAGACGCATGCTCATGCGAAACATATGTAACATTAGCCCTCTGGCGGTCTACCGATTTTCTCTCATAAAGCGACTTAGGCATCGAGGCCGACCGCGAGCCGACCTCGTAGACCCCGCCTCTTCCTTGTTTTTGTGAGGGTACTGCGTCCGGGAGCTTTCTTGATCAACGATTGCATGATCTACCTCGGCCAGACAATCTGAAGTGCGCATCGACCGCCCGGCAATCCAGTCGAAGGCGGCTGCCCCGCGCGCTCGGCGATTCGGTTGAAAAATGCATCATCAGTTGGCGGCGTGCGTAGGAACGGCGGTTCTTTACAAATATAAGCGATTTCTCGATTCTTGATGGTATCGACTCGGAACACCTGGCGGGAAACGGCGCTAATCACTCGAGGATGCGGGACCCGACCCGAACAACGCGAGGCAATGAGCCTCCGTACGTTAGAAGCGTCTGTGCTGCGAGCAGGTGGGCGCTCATACTCCTGGCGGGCGCACGATAGAAGAGTTAGAGCAACTTACGAGGCGGATGCAGCGCCTGAGAACACGACGAGTTCGAGAAGGTTACAACTTCCCTCCTCGTGAAGGATAACACAACTCCCATAGCGAGAAGTCGATAAAGCGAACGAAATCTTGGTGGATCCGGCCGAAGGCGATCAAACTTCGGCCTTCATCGGCGCGAATTTCGGTCACGCGCGAAGAAGGCGAATATCAGTATAAACTCCATGCTTGATAAACATCATTTATAAGAAGGCGGCTTTTCAGTCATCAGAACTTTCCAAATTCTCCTTAAATCAGCATTAAATACGTTCGCACCTTTCGAGAAAATCGAGTCGAATGGCCGCCTTGTGGCTGACTCACTTTGAGTTCGTCTACTACGGGCCAGTCCTTTACGAGGAGTCGGTCGGCTCGAGGCTACGTCGCCCTCGGCCCACGACACGAGCCGGCCGGCCGCTGACTGGATTAGTGCCACTGCGGGCCAGTGGCATTGCACGGAGTCGGTCGGCTCGGTATCGCCACTCGACCTCGGCGCCCGGGCCGTGACTCACTTTGTGAGGTTCGTCTGCTGCGCACAGTCCACGCTACGAGGGGGTCGAGATCGGCTCGAGTACACGCCACTCGACCCACGGCGCCGGAGCTCGGCTGACTCAACTTTGTGAAAGGTTCGTCACACTGCGCACGGTCATGGCCACGAGTCGGTCGGCTCGGTACATCGCCCGCTTTCATTCTGACGCGAGGCGACTCACTTTGGCGAGTTCGTCTACGCCTGGAATCCGCAGTACACGAAGTCCGAATCGGCTCGAGCCCCCACTGCCGTAGCTCGACCCGCGGCGAGCCGTGACTCACTTTGGCCGAGTTCGATACACTGCATGAATCGCAGTACGGTGATCGAATCGGGCTACGCCGCCCGCACCGACATGGCGCGGCCCGCGGCTGCACAGCGGGACCGTCTACTGCGCCACGAATCACGCTACCTGAGTCGAATCGGCTCGAGCCCCACGCCGCCGGCCGCGGAGCTCGGCGGCTCGCTGGCGGTTCGTCTACTGCGCGCAGTCCGGCCTGGTCGGATCCGGCGGCTCAGCTACATCAGCCACTTTCGACCCTGGCGGAACGGCCCGGCTCACTTTGGCGGTTCGTCTACTGCCGCGGTCACGCTACACGAGAATTCGGTCGGCTCGGGCTACATCGCCACTGGCCACGGCGCGGAGCCCGGCTCGCTTTGAGGAGTTGTGCCTCTTGCATAGATCACGCTACGGAGTCGGTCGGCTCGGGCTACATCGCCGCTCGGCCTGGCGGGCCAATGGCTCACTTTGTGGCGGTTGTCTGCTGCGCATGTCACGCTGCCAGGAGTCGGATCGGCAAGGTACATCGCCCACTTTCGGCCACGGCCTTTGGAACGCTGGCTACGCTGAAGAGTTCGTCTACTCGCCTGAGGTCACTGTTACTGAGAGTCGGATCATCTCGGGCTTCCCCATTGCCACTTAGCCACGCGCCGGGCCCGATGACTCACGTGAGTTCGTCTACTCTGCCCTGAGTCGCGCTGCACGAGTGGATCATTTCGGTACATGCGCCACTTTCGGCCGCGGCGCACGGGCTGGCCGGCTGGCGACGGGTTGTCTGCTCGCGCAGTCCGCGTACGCGAGGAGTCATATCGACTCGGTACGCGTAGCCGCTCGACCACGGCGCCGGAGCGGCTCACATTGGCGAGCTGAGCATTACCTGCGCGGCCATGCGGCTGAGAATCGATTCACTTTCATCGTGACCAGACCCCGGCGGTTCACATTGACGAGCTGACCATTCTACCTAGGCCATGCGGCCCTAAGAATCCAGTTCAGCTTTCGGGCAAATCGGTAAACGAAGACCCGTGACTCACGCGGCGAGCTCGACCATTCTCTGCCGCAGGTCCGCATGACCTAAGGAATCGGTTCGACTCGAGCCCGAATCGCGACGAGCGCGGTTCACATTGATGTGCTCGGCCACTACACCACGAGCCATACGTACAGGAGTCGGTTCATTTCGAACCGTCGGTAAACGAAGCCCAGTAGCTCACATTGACTAGCTTAACCATTCTACACAGGCCATGCGACTGGAATCGATTCGGCTTCGAGCGGAAATCAGCCGTGAGCCCGGCTCACATTGGCGTGCTCAGCCATTTCTGCGAGCATCTGGCGAAATTGGTCGGCTCGAGCGTTCGGCTGCCAAACCCACCAGGCCGATTGAAAGCTCGGCCACCTTCCGGGGCGTGTTACTCATGGTGATTGGCTCGAGCGTTGACCCTTTCGGCCTGGCGCGGGCAGCGGCTGAATGGCGAGCTCGGCCCCACTGCGCCGCGAGCCATGCGGCCTAGAAGCGATTCGGCTGAGCCATTCGGCTCACGAAGCCACCGGCTTCGATTAAAGAGCTCGGCCACCCGGCTTTCGGGCGTGTTACTCGGTAATTATTTCGGACGTTAAACGGCTCGGCCTGGCGCGAGCCCGGCCCGGCTTTCGATCGAGCGAGCCATGCGGCCCGCGGAGCCAAGTGCGTCGGGAACTGCTTATTTCGATCCCGAAGCGAGCCATGCGTACGGAGCAAGTAGCTCGGGGAGCTCGGCGGCTCGATCCCGAATAGGTGATGCGGCGGGCGAGTAGCTCGGGAGCTGCCGCGGCTTCGATCCCGAGAAGCCGAGCCCATGTAGCCCACGAAGCAGTAGCCTGGGAGCCCGGCTCGGTCGGCAGTGTGGAGCCCGCGGGCAATGGCTCGAGAGCGGCGACTCTGGCGGGGCCATACAGCCTAGAGTCGGTCGGCTCGGGCGTTCGGCGCCGGCCTCGGCGCCGGGCGGCGGCTCGAATGGCCGACTCGACTACTCTGCGCGGTAATGCGGCTGAAGGCGGCGGTTAAACCGAGCCGTTCGCTCACGAGCCCGCGGCTCGGTTAAAGAGGCTCGGCCGCAAGCCTCGGGGCGTGTTACTCGAGTCAATTCAGCTCAAGCGTTTACGTCTTTCGGCCTCGGTAGCGAACTGCGACTCGGTCCGAGAAGCAGTCATGGCATGGGCAGTAGCTCGAGGAGCTGGCGGCTCGGTCGGCAGGCCCGTACGGCCACGGGCGAAGTAGCTCGGGAGCCCGGCTTTCCGAGCCAGCCTTCACCGCTGAACAGGCCATCTGACTGGAAGTCCGATTCATCTCGAGGCCATACGGCCGGGAAACTGGCTGACTCGGCTACTCGGCGCGTACGTTGATCGATTGACTTAGGCATGCGACTGCAGACTCGGCGAGCCGGTTGAAGGCACCGACTACCGACTCGAGCCCGGCCAGCGAATCAAGGCCATTTCAGCGTCGGCCCATGAACTTTCAGGCTCATTTTGAAAAGAGCTTCTGGCCCCCGCTTTCAACTCGAACACTCAATTCGAGCCTTCGGTTCATCACGAGAACATCGCGAAAAACACGGTAGAAGGCAGTGGTGAGATAAAAAATGAATATACATTAAGGAAAAGGTTACGTATGTGCGGGTCCCCAGCCCCCGAAAAAAAAAAAGCTATCTCGGCGGAATGGCGAGAAAAAGGACTTCTGCTTGAAAGGTTCGGATGGAATACTAAGGGAAAGAAAGTCCGAACTCACTAAAAGCAAAGAAAAAGCTTGAGATCAAAGGGAACCGCAAGATGAGCGGTCGGAAGGATATTTTGGAAGAAAGGAGCGCGATAGCAGAAAAGTCATCATTATCCACTTAGGACATAAGGCGACATGAAAGCCCCAACTAATCGACCCAGTGACCGCGTGGAAATCACACCCGATATAAGAAACGTGCGACCACGCCCACGCTGCAGATTACCTGAGGGTACGGGCGTGATGATGGGGTTTGAAAAATAAGCCTTGTGAGCCGCATCACTAGGCGGAGGCGGGCCACATGAACACCTAAGCCCCTAGCGTGGCCCCCAACGAGAAAGCGATTCACTGCGTGAGGCGGAGTGGTGGATAATGACCAGGAAGGCCCACATCCTGCAAATCAGACTAAATCTCGCAAATAAGGAAAGTAGGATAATTCTGATAGCCTTATCTATGAATCGGTAAATCTCACCCGGTAAGGAAAATGGGATAGTTCTCGATAGCTACTTGATCACGTAAATCAAACCAAATCTTATCAATAAGGAAAGTAGGATAATTCTCGATAGCGCTTATCTGTAATCAAACCAAACTTATCAATAAGGAAAGTAAGATATTACCACCCCTCGATTATCCCTTATTAATTGGTTTACAATAAAATAAAATCTCCTACCCAATGAGAGAAATGTTATATTATCCTCGGTAGGAAACATCTTGATCGGTGTCATCATCGATTAGGAAGCATCTTGTCGTGTCATGTCGATTAAGGAAAGTTGTCATGATCATCCCTTATAAAGATCAGGTCACCCCATCGGTGAAAGGTACGCACTCTTAGACGCATACTCATACGCAAAAACATATGCAACACATTCGCCCTCTAAGCAGTCTCTGTTTTCTCTCGAGAGAAAGCCGACTTATGTCGGAGGCGGCCACGAGCGAAGCCCTCGCGGAGCCCGCCTTCCTTGTTTTTGCGGCGGGAAAGTGCTCGTGGGAGCACAGGATCAGCGGTGGCGGCGATCTATCTCAGCCGGACAATCGAGTGCGTCGTATGAAGCCAATCGGTCGGTGACGACCACGCGCGGCTCGACCCGGTTCAGGTTGAAAATCGTCATCGTATGTTGAGTCGATCATCGCGGCCCGTCGTCTGAGCCGTCCGAATCGATGATCGATACCGCGACTTTGAACCATGGCTTGGTTCCTCCTTTGCGCCGATTCTCGGTCTTCTTTAACCCTCGTTAGTATGATTTGTTTCCTTTCCATGTTCGGTTGCAATTGAATGAATGTGAGTTCTCTACGGGTGTGCCGGTGGTTGGAGGTTCCTATATTTGAACATTAACTTTCTTTTAATTTCTGCATATAGAGAAGAATATTAACCAATTATCTTTTAAATGGAAACAAAAATTTTATCCACTTAATTATTTTATATACAGATAAATATTTGAAATAAAAATTTGTTTTAATTTTATTTGTGATAATTATACAAAAATTTTTTTAATTTGATAATAATTTTTAAATTTTATTTTTAGTTATTTAATATAATAAAATCATAACTCAATAAAAATTACTTTCCTCTACTTCAAAATGAATGCTATAACATAATTATGAATTTTTTTATGACATGTTTTTATAAACTATATTGACTTGCCAAATAACCTTAATATTAATGTGACATCATGATAAAAATCATAATAATGCTGATTATTTAAAAAAACAATTTGTTAGAGATAGGATTAGAGTTTTTATTATACTTTAGTTTCTATTAATATTTTTGTCCCATGAAAATATAGGGTAGTGAAATCAAGCCAAAAGTTGAACAAAGTCCGGGTTCATGGATAGGAAAATAAATATTCTTTTAGAAGGGAGTGGGTATCACTTTATTTTTATACCAACAAAATTACAGAATTAAATCATTAGTCTTTCTTTGTATATTTGCATGAGTTATGAATGGAATTGTTGTGAGTGCAAAAACAACAATAAGTATGTCTCATAAGTTTGATTTTTCTCGTCTTATAATGACATAATCATTGTAAAAAATTTCTCCCTCTTCCTCATGCGACTCTTTCTAGTTCATGTCATGTGCATTGTTTTTATACATCTTTATCATATTTATATAAGATAAATTTGCTCTTAGATCAACTCTTTTCATGTTAATATATATAATCGGGTTGTCATTCTCGTCTAAACGTAGATCTTAATACTTAAAAGTAAAATCGAGTAATAAGTTTTAAGTCAACCCGACTTAAGAGTGTCGTGTTTAGTTTAAGTGGTAGGCGTTTATTAGTACTAAAGGGCATAAAGGCATGAGGAGGAGATTCAATGAGTCCTAAGTTCGAGTCTCAATATGAAAAATTTACTACTTTAAAATTAAAGTGTAATAAAAAAAAAAAAAGCCAACAACTTAAGAACAGCATAAAGACAACTTAAATAATTAAGTATTAAATTTTAAGTTTTACCTAACACCTCCATATCGTTTATGATAATTTATATGTGAGAATTGCTTACGTGTAGTAAATATTTAGAATAATATCTTTCAAAAAAATATATATATATTTAAGAATAATATCTATTAATCTTAACAAAGTGGTTTTTCGCTACTAGCAATAGTGGACTTGTTAGAATATTCTAAAATTAATATCTTTTAATCTTATTTAAAAAGACTCATTCTCGAGAGATGATCATAAAACTATATTTTTCTCAACTAGATAATTATTTTATTCTCTAAAAATCTGTACACCCAAATAAAGGCATGTAGTAACGATATTATTATCTCATGAAAAAAACCTTAATCCCTTCTTCCTTTCTTTTCGTCTTATTCTTTCCTAACCTTTTTAAGTAAGGAGGTGATTTCCTTGTGCAGCGATGTTTTTATCATTATTTTATGTGACGTGTGGTTTGTATCGTCTTAATACGATGGTTTGGTTTTCGTGATTCAAACAATAAAACATATTCGATTAGACGAGCTTGTCATATCAAATCGCTAGTCGTGATATATGGAAATTTAGGTCATGCCCATTTTAGTAAATCGTGAATCGTCGAATGTATAGGTGTTAAGTCGACTCATTTTGCTATTATCTTAGATGTTGTGTCATTTTTTAAAGTTTCTATTGAATGTATTGCTAATTTGAATCAATAAAATTATTCTCCTTTTAAAAAATAAAAAAATAAAGGGTATGTTTGGTTACAGTTTTTTGAAACAAGTTTTTGTTCTGAAAAATAAGGATAACAAGAATACGATTTTGGGTAATGTTTGTTTATAGTTTTTAAAAACAGTTTTTTATTCTTAAAAATAAGGAGAATAAGAAAAACACCTAAGGACATGTTTAGTTATAGTTTTCGAAAAATGTTTTTTTATTCTAAAAAACAAAAATAATAAGGAAAATATGAAGAATATGTTTGAAGCTTGTTTGTTTAGAGTTTTTGAAAAATGCTTTTTGTTTTAAAAACAAAAGAACAAGGAAAATACAAGGGAACATGTTTGGTTTATATATACATATATATATATATATATATATATATATATATATATATATATATATATATATATATATATATATATATATAACTATATATATATATTTTAAATCTTAAGAAGATAGAAAGCGATAAATTTAGGAAAACTTGTCAAGAACACTAAAATAATGTTATCTATATTTTCAAAACCCCACCTAATAACATTTTCAAAAGCAAAACCAAAAATATACTTAGTAAACTTTATTATAAAAAACGAATAGCATAAAAAATACTTAGTGCGAACAATATCAGTTTCAAAAAAAAACTATTCTCAATACAAATTTTAAAAAATAGGATATCAGTACAAATTTTAAAAAACATGAACTAAACAAATCGAAAATTTCTTTTTTATTTTATTTTATTCTTTAACATCTAATTCGTATCTATAAGATAAACATATAATAGATATAATACAGCCATCTCAATCTAAAACAGCCCAATTACAAACTAAAAAAAGCAAATTCAATGTAAGCAGACAAATGGTTCAAAAAAGATTGGAGAAGGAATAATCTTGAAGTTAGATGATTCTTCTCTATAAAGATTAAAGAGTTCAAATAACTTTGTCCTATGTTCTGCCTTGATAACATTATAAAATCTGAGCATATACTTTAATTAATTTATTTTTAAGAAAAAATGAAAAAGACTATGGTCCTGGCCACCCACCAATTTTAGACTACATCAAAATTAGATTCAGTGGGTGTTAGATTGTTTCAGTCATAAATGAAATTTAATGAACTGGACTCTGTAGCTATTCCCAACTTTCTTTTTATGGTAAAGTAGTCTACACACCTCACAAGCTTTTTTTTTTTTTTTTTTTATAAAAATAAAATAAAAAATATGTGAGGAAGAAAGTATTTGGAAGTTAACACACAAGACAAAGATGCATTAAGTCACTTTCTGCATAATTCTATTCATTTGAGTTTTGATGTACTTAGCCTTCTACTTTGCTAACAATGTCATTTCCCATCCATCATCTTAATTATTTTATGTGTTTTATTTTTTATTTTTAATTATTACTCTGAATAATTTTGGGGACACAAAAGGTTCAATGAAGTTTTAATGATTTTTTTCTGTGTGAAACAAAATTATAAAATAAAAATGAGATAATATTTTTAAATACATATTTTCATCAAATAAAATAATGGAAATTTGAATTAAAAAAATAAACCCCCCATTTTTAGTGTTTTCTAAAATAATTTTGAGAAATAATAACAATACAGGTCATATTTAAAAACTTCCCACATGGCATTTATTTCTTTTTAAATATATTCTAAAAATTATTTTTCATATGCATTTATATAATTATTTTAAAAATATTTTTAGTTTCTGCCAAAGAGACAGTCTTTTTTTCCTATTGTCTCAACATCTTTTTCAGAATAAAAGCCCAAAACAAATTCCCCAAATGATCTTTTAGAGAATGTTTGATTTAATCTAAAGAAAGATGATAATAGAAAGGCCAAAAAAAAATACAATATAATTAAATTTAATAATTATTTATAATACTAAATTTAAAATATAGAGTTTAGAACTAATTTTAATTATGTTTGATTTTTACAATGAAAAACTAATTTTCAATTTCCTTGCTTTGTAAATAGATCACTAAATAAACAAATAAATTAAGTTGTAATCAAATTATTTGTAAATGGGGTACTTAATTATGAGTTATCATAGATCAATTAGAAATCAAAATTGCTTAAAATGATATTTCAACCTTCCTAAATTTAAACTTCATTTTTACATTATATAGGTATACATCATCAAATTAATAATATGTCAAATAAATAGCATTTTTGATTATTTTTATTTTTAAATATTTTCCAGTTAAGAATCTTTCCCAAAAGATTAAAAATTAGATGTCAATAAGATTTGGTGTTGAAAAATATAAAGGAATTTAATTAAAATTGTAAAAAGTACTAAATTTTTTTGATATTACTAGAAAAATGATTTAAAAAACCAATAAAATCTATCAAAAATGATTAAAGAGCTTAGGGACACGGGGACGAGGATCAGGGTTAGTCCCCATTTAGGATATATTCCTTAAAATTGTGTGATGTATTTTTTAGATAGATAATTATGATGTATTAAGTGAATAAAATATAAAAAAAATTAGGTAAAAAAATCCTAAAGCCAGGAAATGAGCTCTTGTGGCGTGATAATTAAATTGCCTCCATTTGGCTCGTCATTATTGCTTTTCTTTACATTTTTATCTTTTAGGTTTTCTATATATATAATTTTTTCCATATAGCGTTAAAGACAATCCTTCCATATTGAATAACTTCTTCCTCTGGATAACTATGTATATTTTTATTTTTATCTTTTTGTTTTTTTTTCTAAAGATTTGTATCTTTTTGTTAGAATTCGGTGATGATTTAATAATGAATTTATCTATTAATATACATGGGTATTATTTTTTGAAGTGGCCAATGAAATAAATTGTTTTTTACATTGTAGTACTCATAATAACTTTCTAGATTCAGGGCTTCAAAATTAAGTCTGTGGAGTTAATGTAACACAATAATTTAATTATAAAAAATAAAAATAAAAATAAAAATAAAAACTTTATAGATTGTATTAACGGTTGTGAGGACACAATGCAAATTTATATTCATTTTTGATGGAAATAATTATTTTTAATTTTATATGAAAAATTCAAAAATACCTCGAAATTATTACTTATTAGGCAAGGTGTTATATATTGACAATAAATAATAATAATAATAATTTATTAAAAAGGTAGAATGAATTATTCTACTATTTTAATGGGGGGGAGAAAAGCATGGGAGTATTGCCATTGACATACGAAAAAGAACCGCAACAGGCAGTAACAGCTGCGACACCTTTCTGTGAGACAACCTTGAGAGAGAGGAAGGGAGAGAGAAAAGGAGAAGAGATTACCGAATGGAAGAATAGAGAATAACGAGGAAGGGAGAGAGGGGGGAGGGGAGAGGAAGGGGGGAAAAGGAGAGGGGCGGAGGGGCCTTGTGGAGGGGAGGGAGGAGGAGGAGAGCTGATCAGAAGATGCTGGAGAATCAGAAAGCGAGATGGTGTGAGCCGGAGGATGGTGTGCTTGGAGGAAGAAGTGGGGAAGAGGAGGCCTTTGAGCAGTTGTCAAGAGACGATGGAAGCCATTTCAGCGTCTCAAGTGGTATTCTTCCTTCTCTCGGCGCACGTAGCAACCGCAGAGTCAAACTCCGTCCCTTCGTTATCTGTCCTTTTGATGCTCGTTACAAGTACTCTCTCTCACAACATTCTTTTTTCCCCATTTTCTGGGATTTCATTTAATCTTTATTTTTCTGGGTTTCTTTGGAATGAAGGTATACAAGCGGATTGGAGGCTTTTGGTGTTTGTTTGTATGAATGATTGATTTTTCAATGTTTTCGGAATGAATGTATATTGTTTTGATGTTTATATGAATGATTATTTATCTGGGTTGTTGGAATAAATGTTGATGATTACTTTCGGTAGTATTTATTCAATGGAAACATCAGGCACACGAATTTGAGGTTTTTGGGGTTTATATCAACGATAATCTTTCTGGTTTTTTTGTTTTTGAATGCTTTTGTTATTGTTTGATTTTTGGTGATATTTGCTGACTTTTGAGATTCTATGTGTTGGGTCTTCAGACGGGAGCTCATGGAAGGGAAGGAATATGAATCTTTTAGGCTCACTTGGAAACCAGAAAGTGGTAAGGAAAAGAATAGAGAGGAAATGAAAATTTGAAGAAAAATAAAATATAGGATTAAACTTCATAAATTAATTTTATATGTTTATTAACCTTATTTTATTTGTTTCTTTCTATTATCGAGAATAAAAAATTAAAATTACAAAAAAAAAATTGTATATTTGATTTTCTTTTATTTTCATTGTGAAATCGCGTGAGAAAATCATTTTACTTAGCATTTTTTTCTTTCTCTAGTACTGTTTGGGTCCCAAACGGAGCTTAGGTATATGTTTGGCAATGGTATCTTGAACAAACTTGTTATTGCTTCGTTTCTGCTAAAGATTTGAAGAATCTCTTTTCTTGTCTTGTATAGTCTTGATTTTTTTTTGAATGTGATTCTCATTTCAATGGTTTGTTTTTTATTACAGCCTTGGGATCTAGAAAACCAAAGCAGAGAACATATTATTTTGCAAAAGCAGCATCCTTTTCTTTTTCCCCTTTCCCTTTATGTTTATTTTGATTTTTTTAATTTCATTACATTCTTGCATGTTTTCTGGGTCTTTTATGCTAAAATAACATGAGAAACCACTTTGGTCATTATTAATGATTTAGGTTAGTTGGTCGGTTGCATGCTTGTTATCATGGATGACTGAATTTTTCTTGGTAGGAATGATTATTATGAATCATTATTTTAATTTTAAATTATATTTCTTCGATGGAATGGCTGAATGAGATGAGAGTGATATCCGCAGATGCTTTTCTGATTTAATTTGCTTTGCATTATTTTTTTGAATGCTGAATATTGGATAATCATATTTTTGTGTTGTATAGCAAGCATAAATTCATTGATTTGGGCTTGACATTGTGAATGATTTGAATTAATTAACCCCACTATGCCAAAAATTACAATTGCAGACTTTGGGAGACATATCTGGTGTTTCTGGTCTTCTATACAGCATGGATATCTCCATTTGAGTTTGGATTTCTTGAAGAACCTAAGGGGCCTCTCTCCATTGCTGATAATGTAGTTAATGGGTTTTTTGCCATTGATATTATTTTGACCTTCTTTGTTGCTTACCTGGATAATCTACAGTTTAATATAATTTGATAATCTAAGCTAATTGCTTGGAGATGCAGCGAAAACATGGTTAGCCTTTGATGTCATTTCCACAATCCCTTCTGAATTTGCTCGGAATATTTTGCTATCACTCTAGAAGGATATGACTACTTGACTTGATGCCGTCTGTCTCCGAAGAGTCAGCTCAATGTTTGCCAGGTAAGCCAGTGGGCTTCCACCATCTCTATTTCTTGGATTGATATAACCTCTCTTATACAATGATAAGTTTTTAAGTTTCTGACAAGTTAAGCATCTCTGACTTTCTTGTCAGGGAAATTGTCTTGAAAAAAGCTTATATCATATCCATGTGTTTGGCAACAATTACTGTCCTATTTGTTTCCTTTGTTAGGAAGCGATCTTCGTTCTAATGATTGGATCTTCTTGATGATTTGGTTTTCCTGACAATGAAAGTTTGATTGTTCTTTGTATCATTACAGAATGGAGAAAGATAAGAATTTTAACTACTTTTGGGTTCGATGTGCAAAGCTTGTTTGTGTGAGTACCTCCTGGGATTATTTGTTTGTTTCCAAAAAATAATGGGGGACTCTTTGATAATGACTTGTCATGCTTGTGAGTTACTTGTAGGTTACACTATTTGCAGTTCATTGTGCTGGTTGCTTCTACTATCTTCTTGCTGCTCAAAACCATGATACAAAGGATACATGGCTTGGGTTGGTCATGGAGAACATTGGTTCCCAGAATTTGTGGGAACGATATGTGACATCAATGTACTGGTCAATCACCACTCTCACAACTACGGGCTATGGGGATTTGCATGCAGTGAATTCAAAGGAGATGATATTTGACATATTCTACGCCTCTTTAATCTTGGTTAACATCATGCCAATTGGGAATATGACCAACTTGGTTGTCCATGGCACCAGTCGAACTAGGAAATTTGTGAGTAAATTCTTTCTAATTGCTTAAGCTTAAAAGTGGGATGATCTTGGAGTTCTGCTCCAGAAAAGTTTTAAATTCACCACTTTTTAAGAAACTGAACCACCTTTTTGAATTGGTACTGCTTTTTCAATCGGTTAACATGGTTGTCCAAGTTCTGTTAACATAGAGGACAAATTTTCATCCAAAAACTCAAGGGCTTGCATCTTTGTTCTATCAGATTTTTTAGCTTTTCTCACTTCAACTTTTTCAATGGTACTTTCATGTGTAATTGTAGAGATAGTATTCAAGCTGCCTCAAGTTTTGCACAGAGGAACCAACTACCTGCCCGCCTGCAAGATCAAATGCTTGCTCACTTGAGTTTGAGGCATAGAACAAACTCAGAAGGGCTGCAACAGCAAGGGACCCTTGAAGCCCTTCCTAAAGCCATTCGATCAAGTATTTCACACTACCTCTTCTACTCACTCGTGGACAGGGTGTACTTGTTTCGTGGGGTATCAAATGACTTACTTTTTCAACTGGTAATCCTTCTCATTCTATCTGTCTTATTTGCACCGGATAGTACTTTAAGACATTTTCTAGAGTGTCAGCCTGATTTGCTTCATATGCAATACTAAAGCTGCCAAAGTTGCTCATATTGAATTAAGCATTACAAAAGTGAAAGAATCACATTTTCTTTGGACACATATAACAAGGCCCTAAGTCTCATACCATAAGGTGTTAAGAAAAGTGCTCACATTCAGACACCAAACATTCTTATTTTAGCTTTCCTTCCATGTCTTAAAATTTCAAGGTTTCAGAGATGAAGCCAGTCTTTTCCTCCCAAAGAAGATCTCATTTTGCAGAATGAAGCACCTACAGACTTGTATGTACTGGTTACTGGTGCTGTGGTAAGAACCTCTCTCTCTCTCTCTCTCTCTCTCTAACTATCTATCTATCTCCCCATCTCTCTCTCACTCTCTATCTATCTATTTCTCTATCTCTCTATCATCTATCTACTTATCTAATATATTTGTGTAGAAAACCTAGTAAAGCCGGTGTATTATACAAATAATTACATTACTATTCACAGCTCAAGAATTCTTCTGTTTTTGTTTTGTTTTTTGGTCTATCGGGGTTCTTATGCTGAAGTCTATCTGACAGGAGCTCATTGAACGCAGGAATGGGATAGAGCAGGTAAGTTTAAAGATCTAAACAGTCCTCTTAATATTATAAATTGTATGTTTTTAAGATCTTTCAGAAAAGAAGATTTGGAAACTCATTCACAATCATGAAAAGAATACTGTCTGCTATGGAGAATTGCAGGTTGTTGGAGAGATAAGGACAGGAGATGTCTGTGGTGAAATAGGTGTGCTATGTTACAGGCCGGCTGTTCACGAAGCTCGGACCAAACGACTGTGTCAGCTGCTCTGAACCGTACTACCTTTCTAAATCTTATTCAGGCAAATGTCTTGGAGATGGAGCAATGACGCAAACAATCTACTTCAGGTTTGTAATACCGGAAACTATAATGACATATCTTGGCTAGTCGTCTAAGGCTCCAATCTCTCCTCATTCCTACGGAAGTCATCTTGCTGTCTTTATGACTCATAAAGAAATGAAATTGCTTCCATTTTACAAAATAATCAGAGATAGTGACTTACAATGAACACTCTGTTTTTACCAAAAGTGTTCTCACGTGTTTGGCTAAGTTGGTGAGATGTTGAGGCACAGCACTTTGTATTTGGATCGATCCCCTTCTGAGCTTAATTATCTGCATGGTTCTTACAAATTAAAACGGAAAAAGGGTAGATATGAAGATGAAAGAGGCAGAGCAAGTTGAGATATGCTTGTTAAGGAATTTTATGTAGCTCTCTGAAATGAATGAAAGTGGCTTTGCCTTATGTTTTGTGGGCTGTAGGTTCTGAGAAGTAGGCTAACTTTATAATAATACTTGAGCTTACCTCAAACAATTATATTATTAAGTTATCATTTCTCTTCTTGTCAAAGTAAACAAATCCTACTTATTGTCAGAACGAAAATTTTAATTTTTTTTTTTACTTTTTTGGTTGATGCAGCATTTGAAAGAACACAAAAACCCAATCATGGAAGGAATTTTGGCTGACATAGAGAACATGGTAGCTCAGGGAAGAGTGGATTTGCCCCTCAGTTTGTGTTTGCAGTCTTGAGGGATGATGTATTGTTGCATCAGTTGCTGAGACGTGGTTTGGATCTAATGGTGGACAGCAATGGTGAGCTCCTCTGGTGCAATTCCCCCACTTTCTCTCTGCATATTACATGCAAACACACATATCCTTTGCTCAAAACTCATTTTAATCTCTATGCTACAGCATATTGCAGCATCCCAAGGAAGTGAAAAATGTGCAAACCTGCTTCTACAATATGGAGCAAACCCCAACAGCAAAGGTATCTGTTACCATGTTTTCCTAATCTCCATGGCTTCTTCTACACCTATAGCTTTTATCATCTCACTACCATAATTATTTTACTCTGCAGAATGAAAGGCTAGATTTGCTTCCTAGAATACGGGGCAAACCTTCACTGTATTTTATCTTATTCATACAGATTCTGAAGGAAATGTTCCTTTGTGGGATTCCCTTTTGGTGAGAAATGAATGCATGACCAAACTCCTCATGCACAATGGTGCAAAGATACCACAAAGCAATGCGGGTCAATATGCATGCATTGCTGTTGAACAAAATAGCCTAGACTTGCTCAAAGACATTGTTCGGTTTGGTGGTGATGTTACACAGCCCAGCAGCTATGGCACCACTGCACTTCATGCAGCAACCTGTGAAGCAAACATCCAAATAGTTAAGTTTCTGCTAGATCAAGGAGCTGACGCTGACCAGCCAGATAAAGACGGGTGGACTCCAAGGACTTTGGCCGATCAACAGGGCCATGAAGAAATAAAAGTTCTGTTCCAAACCAAGTGGGAGACTAACAAGCTAGCCTCTCTGCCAGTTACCAAGAAGCCAGGGGTCCCCCCCATGCTTGGCAAGTTCAAGAGTGAGCCATACCTACAGACCTTGCAGGAGACCGAATCATCAGGAGTTGAGCCATCATGGATAGATGATAACCGTCCTAGGCGAAGGGTCAACAACTTCAACAATTCACTCTTTGGGATCATGTCAACCGTCAGTATGCGTAAGCATGCCATCTTTTCTCCCAATTGTTTTATTTTTTTGGCAAATGCATGTCACTCACTTTTGTAGACATTGAACATTGAACATTGAACATATTCATCATGGTTCTTGATTGAGACTGTAAGTGATTGAACATATTCATCAATGATGCCAGGTGAGACGAAGAGCTTTATTCAATCTGCATCCAGTTTTGTTGCTTCCCCAAAACAAAAGGACTTTGCTGCAAGAGTGACACTGAGCTGCCCAGAAAAAGGCAAGGCAGCGGGGAAACTGGTTCTTCTGCCACAGTCCCAGCTAAAGGCTATAAGCATCGGTGGCAAGAAATTCAGTTTTACTCCTACAAAAGTTTTAACCAAAGAGGGAGCTGAAGTTGAAGACATAGAGCTTATCAGAGATGGTGATCATCTCATTCTGGTTAGTGAGGAAGGAAGTGAAAATTCTTAGCAAGAAGAGGCTAGGAATGATTTGGATCCTTTTTCACTGTAAAACATACAAATTGGGGGGCAGGAGGAGATAGTGTTGTTTTTAATTTCAAAATTTTGTTTATAGTTTTCCCTTTGTGGGAAATAATAGAAAATGATGAGTGACATGTTGAAAAATATATACCACCATTTTTTTGGGTTGTTGTTGTTGTTGGGGGGTGGGGTAATGAAAATTAGGAATATCTGCTTTGTGAAACAATACCGAATTACAGAGAGAATTAGAGGTTTGAGTAATTTTTCCTTTTCTTTATTTTATGAATAATTTAGTGCATAAGAATCACTACCTAGCCAAGATTTGTTTTAGTTTAAGTGTACTTTTTAAAAGTATTCAAGAAAGAAAAATATTAGAAAAATTTATTTTCTTGTTATTAATGTCTAATGAAAAATCTTGAGAACCGACATAATCATTAGAGCATATTTTAAAATTATTTAATCTGTATATGAATGAGTTAAGTCGTATTCACTTTATTATTATTATTTATTTTTTTGTTTCTACTTTTTCTCTTTATTTCTTTTCTTATTTTCTTCAGATTTTGAAACTAACATAGCCCTTAATGTCATCCATTCTTCATCATCAATATTCACAGTAAACTATATTGTTTTATTAATTTCTTTAAAAATAGAAAGTAGCATTTCTACTAAAAGTAACCTATTAAGATTTTCACTAATCCCCTATGTTTAAATGAATTTTTTTGTGAAAATAATTACTTATTTTTCTAAATTTACGTATAGATATTTGAAATGGTTAAAAGAGTACTTATTGTAACAATAAACTTATTCGTAAAACAAAAACGGAAAAGAGAGAAAAAAAGAAGAAAGAAAATCTCCACCACAATCAATTCAATAAAATCAAAGCAGATTGATGGTGACGGAGCTAGAGGCAAAATATATTTTTGAAGAAAACCAACATCGATGTCATTAAGTTTATGTGCCTGGAATGTTCTGGAATCTGGATGAATTGATTCAGAGTTGGCAAAATTTGAAACTATTTGCCAACACGACTTGAATCTTACATGAGTTTTGTAGATTTGGGTTGACGGTAATCGTATTTGAATTGAATTCAAGTCAACTTAAACGAGTTGTTTTCGTGTCAATTGCATAACCCAAATTTGACCCGAATTGATGCATTTTGTCTTGCCAAATTTTCATGGATTGGTTGTGTTTATAATCTTAAATGAGTTATTCATGCCAATAAAATCTTACTCAAATGATTAAGAGCTTTGATTGATATAAAATGTAAAGAGATCTAAGGTTGACAAATTTATAAAGAATAGAATAAAATAAAAAGTTAATTTTTATTAAGTTATATATGTCATGTCACCCAATTAATAATTAGGAATTGGTTCATGTTTGAATATGTTTTTATAACAAAATTATTATTTTTGTCGTGTTCAAATTTATCAATGTTGATGAGCCATAGAGTTTGACACAATGAAGTAAAAGAGGAAGCTAAGAGCCTATTAATTAAGATGTTTGTGATTTACTGAGTGCAAAAATGTAGTTAGTTATCCCCATACAATTCAATTATAACTTTAGAAAACTATATCTACTTCCAGATGGAAACAAAGAAGGAACAGAACATAGGTTTTTATTTTGGCCTAATGCTGTAGAAAATTGACAATTAATTCCAATCTAGAAAATGTAAAAATGAAAGAATTAATGGAATCTGTTGGGAATTATATATATATAATATATATATTTGTGGTGAATGGAAATAGGGGGTTTGTTATCACGTTGGTGTTCCGTCCAGAGCAGTTCTGATTTTGATTATGTTAGTTTTCACTGGTCAGGCCGCCGTTTAAAAAATATATATTTTCATGCGATTGAAAAATCGGACATTGCATTTTCACTGCCGATTCTTGAGATGCGTGTGATTCACTCATTTCTTCTGCGTTCGAAATTTCTGGCGTTTGGGAGAATGCCGTGCAGCGGTGGATTCTAGCAGATTATCACCGGGAGGAATTATTATTAGCCCAGGAGTGCAGAGGGATTAAAATTCTTAAGGAATTCCGCCGGTGAATGCAGTGGCTGGTTTGTTGTGCGTTTATAGCTGATATTTAATTTGTTGTTAAAAGCTTTATTATTTTAATTGCTTTAATTTTTTTTTTTTGGTTATAACTTTATTCATTTAATTGCTTTCAACTAATATAAGTTATAATATTATTTAATTGCTATAAATTAATATAAGTATTCTGGAGTTAACAATCTTTAAATTTTATTTCATTTATTTATTTAGTATTTTACGTCTACTTATTTAATTTCCTTTAGAGATTTCTAAAACCTTTGTGGTTTTCTACTTTACGAATTATTATTTGTTTCTTTATTTCATCGTTTCCAAGACTAAAACCTTTGTGGTTTTCTACTTGGTTTTATTTATTCATTTATTTAATTTCGGTTCTATTATTATTGTTATTTTGTTGGGGCCAAAATCCTTTGTGATTTTCTACTCTTACCGAGATTAAAACCTTTGTGGTTTTCTACTCAAAATTTAGGAGACTAAATCTTCGGATTTTCTACTCCTATTGAGATTAAAACCTTTGTGGTTTTTTACTCAGTAAATTTCATAAGAAGATTAAAATCTTTGTGATTTTCTACTCCAAGTTGATACTAGTAATTTTTTTTTTTACTAATAAAGTATTGGTTTTAATTTTTCGAAATGGGATGCGGGAAATGAACAGCATTCCAAACCAAGTTGCACCTTGCACACGCCGACGGAGAAACACAACTGTTTAGGTGTAGACTTCAAGATGGCAGATGTTGCTTACATCTAACAACTACAAATGCAAAAGTTCATCAAGAAGGAGTTAGAACAGAATGAACAAGTGCAGAAAAGATAGATTTCTTGTGATTGAAGCTTAGAAACATTCGAGCTTCCTTTGTGAAAATTATATTTTGAATCGGGTTAGATGATGATATATAATGTCTAAACCAATATTAATACTTCCAAAGAATTATGGGAAGCACTTGAGAAAAAGTATAAGTGAGAAGAAGCGATTGGTTTAAAAGAAATTTGTGGCGATGAGATTTCTGATTATAAATAGTTGATACCAAAGTATTGTGACGCAAATCCAAGAACTTCAAGTAATAATTCCACGTCTTCTTAACGAAGAATGATTATTAATGAAGCGTTCAAGTGGTTGCATTTATACGAAAAGACGTTACCTCCGCGCTGGAAGGACTTTAAAATTACTTGAAACCGCAATGAGCGTAAGGAGATGGCGCTTGAAAGGGCTGATTGTCCGTTAAAGTGGAAAGAAGGCAAACATGCATCTTTGAAAAAAGAAGCCTTAGAGCCCCGTTTGATTCACGAAAATTTTCAACTCTATCAATTCGAGAATATGAAAATTTTCAATGTATTCTAATCTTTAGTTTTCATTTTTCGGAAAAATACGTTTAAATGCTTGGGTAGTTGAAATACGTTTTCATTTTAATGCAATTTAGTTGAATTTGGTTGAGTAATTCGAAACAAGGAAAAGCGACTTTTACTGTTTTACGATTCATATATAAAATGTTGAAAATAGTGAATTAATTTTCTTTGTTTCAAAATTTGTTTCTTCTTATTCTACATTAACTAAACGCGTTTCGCTTGTTTCGAAAAGTTTGAATCGGAAGCGAGAAGAATTTTCTACCTACTAAGCGAGGGCCTTAAGCGATCATCCATGTCGAGAGCAAATATAGTTGAATGCTCTAATCACGAAGAAAATAAAGAAGAACTATGGTCCGAAGAACCCTGATAATACTTGATAAAAAAATTCAAAGGAAGTTGCTATAATTGTGTGCATCGAGGACATAGGTCCTGGAATGCATTTTAAAAATAAAAATAAGAATAAGGTCGAGTAATATTGTCCAAGCCGATGATATGGATATTGAAGATTTGTGTGCTTTTCTTTGGAGTGCAGCTTGGTAGGAAACCCGAAGGAATGGTGGATTGGCTCTCTTTGCTACCGCTTCATGTTTGTGCTATCAAATTGATGTTTTCTTCCTATATACTTTAAGTAGGACGCTGAGGAAAGAGGCGTATGGGAAGTGTGACTTCAAGATAGAGAGGAGCCCCGGAAATATTCTCTGAAAATGACATCGAGACGAACTACGACCCACTAAGAATGTCCTCCGTATTGCACGAAATCAGTAAATTTGGTCTAAACATCACTTACGGTCGAGCAGTTTAAGGTTGTATTTGTTTTTGATAAAGTTGTAATAAGTAAAAATGATATGTATGTTGGAAAGGAGGGTTATCTTGGCGATGGCCTTTGAGCTCAATGTAATGTGATCGAAGCGACAATGAAATAATGATTTCATACGCATTTACCCAGGTGAATAAATAATTTTATGGCATGCACGTTTGGGACATGTTAATTACAAATCTTCTGAGAAAAATGATAACATGGAAATATTGTCAAAGTTTGAATGTGTAAATCCAAATGTCAAATCTATAATGAATCAAAATTTGCAAAACATCCACATAATTAGTTGAAATGAATTACGAACCTTTGGACTTGGTCGTACGGACATTTGCGATGTAAAGTCCAGCTACCATCTCAGGTGGGAAAAGTATTTCTTAACTTTTATTGTGATTGCACTAGATATTGTTATGTATATTTTACTTAATAGCAAGATGAGAGCTGAGAATTGATGCATTCAAACAATATAAAATTAAGGTTAAAATCGACTTAAAAAGATTAAAATGATCGAGAAGTGATAGAGGTGGTGAATATGAATTTCCATTTCAAGAAATATGTCTGAAAATGGAATTATTCATCAAATGACGACTCTGTATACACCCTGAGTAGGAATGGAATTTGTTTGAAAGGGAAGAATCGAACATTGAAGAAATAATGAATGCTTTCTTTACTAAGTTACAGTTTATCTCGAGAACTTATTGAAGCGTCGCTACATTCACGGATACTCAATGAAGTACCTAGGTAGACACAAATCATTCCATATGAAAAATGGAAGGTAGAAAACCAAACTTGAATTACTTCAAAGTGTGGGGGGTCAATACATGATACGAGTTTCACTAGCAAAAGCAGTTCAAAAAATAGGACAGCGATAGATTGTATTTTTTATTGGATATGCTAACAATAGTAAAGCATATCGTTTTACGGTTTACTCATCGAAATTGATATTCATTCTAATACGATAATGAATGAATCTTGAATTCTTTGAAGACATTTTCAGTATAAGAATGAAGGCAAAACACTGGTGAAAGTTTCGGCGACCTCGAGGGTGCGAGGAAAATGTGCCAATATTGAGGAACACGGCGTAGTAAGCGTCAAGGGCACCTAAATCTTTTGATCAGATTTTCTAGCATTTACGTTGTTAAGTGACCTCGAGACTTTTAAGGTAATGAGAGTCTTACGACTGATATTGTAAAGAAGCGATCGATAGTGAAGTTGAATCCATATTGAATAACCATACGTGAGGAATTGGTTGATCTTCTCCGAGGGAAACAAGCCATTAGGATATAAATGGATTTTTAAAGAAAGCGAAAGATGATGGTATTTTATTGACAAGTATAAGGCAAGAGTAGTTGTCAAAGGGTTTAGGCAAGAAGGTCTGTGCTTTTTGATACATACTCATAGGTCACGAAATTACATCTATTCGATTGTTAATTACTTTAGGCTAGTAAGTGTATATGATCTTCCAAATCCATCAAATGGATGTGAAAACGACCTTTTAAATGGAAAATTGGAGGAAGAATTTATATGGAACAACACAGAAAGTTTATTGTCCTCGAACCAAGAAAATAAAATCTGTCGACTTATTTAAGTCTTTATAGCTAAGGACTTAAACAAGCACCTAAACAATGGCATGCAAAATTTGACAAAGTAATGTTGTCAAATGGATTCAAGATTAATGAGTGCGATAAATGTGTATATATAAAAAATACTCCTAATCATGAGGTCATTGTTTATCTATATGTGGATGACATGTTAATAATAAGCAAAAAATATTATTGAGCATGAATGCCCTGAAAGCGAATGCTATCAAATCATTTGATATGAAAGAGGCTTGGGAGTTCACGATTTTGATACAGGTATAAAAATCTTGAGCTCTCAGTCTATGTATCACGATCTCACTATATTAATAGTATGACAAATTCAAGTATTTGAATTTCAAAAGAGTGAAAACCTTGATAGACTTAAACCTTGCTCTTGCAAGAACAAGGTGAAAGTAGGTCTCAAGTGGATTACGCTAAAGTTTTAGGATGTCTATTAATGCATCGTGAATTGTCTTCGACCGGATATCGGCTTGTGCGATAAATGAAACTTAGTCGATACTGCAGGTAATCCAATGTAAAAACGCGTTGGATGGCAATGAGCGTGTTTTGGGGATATTAAAGCAGCTTACCAAAATTCGCTTTGCATTACAAAATTATCCGCGCCCATTGATTGAAGGTTATAGTGATGCAAATTGGATCATCGGTTCCAGCGAAAGCCGTGTAGTGGATATGTGTTTACGAGTTGGTGGGAAGCAGTGTCTTGGAAATCTTCATGAAACTTGCATCGCGGGTTCTGATGGAAAATTTGAATTCATAGCGTTGGATAATGGAATTGAAGAAGGCTGAATGGCTTCAATTTCTTAGAAGATATTAGTTAAGCTAACCAAAGTTAACTCAGAAGTAAACATACATTGTGATAATCAGCGGTATCGGAAGGAATTTGGAAGAAGTATTATGTACAATGGAAAATCTCGTCGCATCACGGCGAAGACACCAGCTCTTGGTAGACAATTAATCTCCCAGAGGAGTTATCTCAATTGATTACGTAAGATCAAAGATAGCGTGTCGAATCGGCGTTAACAAAAGGCTTTATCTAGAAGGGATTGGATTTGAAAAATCATCGAGAATGGGATGTGGCCTAGGACAAATCATCATGGCGGTAACTACACCTAGTAATTTGGAGATCCCCGAGATCAGGATTCGAAGAAAACAAAGTTGTGTTTCCCATTGATCCCATTGTCAAATTATTAAATTCATTCGTGATGAAGCAAATCTTCAGAAATAAGGATAAACCTAAAATGAAAAGGTTTTGCAGTGGAATTTCCTAAGTTTGACATAAGATTGATCAAATGGTGTGTTCTACGGAATACACGTTTAAGAATCACCATATGAGTGTAGTGCGGCAACTGAGAGAAGGGAATAAAGAAGGCCGATTCTCTAAGCTTAGCTGCGAGATTCAGGCGAGGTGTTAAATGGCCCAAAGCAAACACCATGATAAAGAGAACCAAAAGCGGATAAAGTTAGTTATGTGACTTATATTGTCTTAGTATACACCAAAAGTCGACGGTTCAAAGATAGCATCTCTGGGTGTAGTATACTTTCGATATATATTCATTCTGGAAAGTTGAAGAAACTACTTGTCGAGATCTTTGCTAGTTCTTAGTTGTGAATGGAGTTTTATGCATAGTTTTCAAAACTTGGCGTGCCAGGTCGTAATGGGGATTGTTTAGAGATTATATATATAACTATATATTTATTGGTGTGAATGGAAATGAGGGGTTTGTTATCCCACATTGGTCAACTCCGCCCCGACCAATTTGCGATTTTCGAGTTGCGGCGGTTTTAACATAAATTCGGACCCCCATTTAAAAATATATATTTTTCGTGCATTTGAAAAATGCGGACATTGCATTTTCCTTTCTAATTGTGGTCGTGTGATTCCTTTCGGCTCTTTGGATTCGAAATTCTGGCGTTTGAATGCGGGTTCTGCCGTGGGTTACAGCAGATTATATCTGGAGGAATTGTCCCTATTTGTCTTGCCCAGATGCAGGAGAGATAAAATTCACTTAAATTTATAGTGGAAGTCTGTTGGCTCGATTTATTTATTGCATTTGCTTATGATATTTAATTTATTTGTTAAAGCTTTATTATTTTTAATTGCTTTAATTTTTATTTTTATTTTTATTTTTTGTTATAACTTTATTCATTTTAATTGATTTCAATTAATATAATTTATAATATTATTTAATTGTTATAAATTAATATAAGTATTACGGAGTTAACAGAATCTAGAGAAAAATGTTAATGTTAGGGAAAAGAAGTATACAAATAGCCAAATAGCCTCTGCTGCTGCTGCTGCTGCTGCTATAATAGCTCGTATATTTCTCCTTAGTCGCATTCCCGTTGATGAACAGCAACAAAAAATATGAGCAATACCATCACCACCAGGCATTCTTTGGTTTCCTTTCTTTTTTCTTTTTTCTTTTTTTGGTTCTTTCAACTCCATATAAAATAAAATTCAAAATACTTCTTCCCTCAACTCTTTATCCTTTGTATGTTTTTTCCACCTCTTCCGTTTTTGCTTTTTATGCGTGTAGTCGGTTGACACACACTATACAAAGAAAACAACATTCTTTTTGCCACTTCTTCCTAATCAGAATTGTCACCATCTGTTATCATGGGCTCTGTCGCCTCACTACATCCGACTGGTGCTCTCTGGGAACACCTGAAAAAGAAGAAACCCATGACGTATGAATATTATTAGAATAGGTCTCAAATTCTTAATTAGTATTATTTATTTTTCATAAATAAATTTAGGTCATGAAGGAAAAAGTTATGAGAAATATGGACTTGTAAAAGCTATTGATGTGTGTATATAAGTAAAGTTTAAAGGATTAAGAGTATTTAAAAGTATTTTTTTAATATTGTGAACATTATAGGGTTTTGCGATTTTTTCCTAATCTTTGCAATATTTTAATACTTCAATCCTGTACTCTGTTTTGTCAGAACAGTGGAAAGATTATATAAGCATGATTGGTTAAACCAAGTTAAAACCTTGCTACACCATTAAGTAAATTACTTTATTTATATATTGTTTTTTATACAGATAAATATTTTAATTACAATGTGGCAAAATGTCTCCATTAGGACTCGAACTTAGGACCCCTCCCCTCCTCTCCCTATGTTATGTCTTTTTTAAACATGGAACATTTTATCACATGAGCTAGACATGATGGATTATTTATCTATATATCGTTGAATTAGTTATTTCATGGATAATAATAGCTTCCACTTTTATAACAAATATAATAAAAGCTTGTCTGAAATCTATGAACGGACCGGGAAGTGGGAAGCACAAAATAAGATTTTGAATCATACCTGGGGTCTATCTTCACGGAAACTTACAGTTCTGAACTTCAACTCCCCTCTACTGGTAGTCATTTCATCCAATATCTCCGCATCATAAAAATCTTCTTCAGTCCCTTGACTTTCACCACCACCTCTTCGAGCTCCTGCTGACACATGTTCCACGCCCCCATATGCACAAAATTTAGGCTTGTGAACTATATGACAATTAATTAAAGGATAAGAGTCATAAATGCCCCTGACTTTTTTAAAGTCGTATGTCTAATTTAGTCCCTGAGTTTTTTTTCGGTCCTAGGTGTCCCGATTTTAGTATCGAAACTCATCAGCTAATGCTGCGAATACGGGAGCTATCATACGATGCTGTATGGCTTTAAATGCTGTTTGTCAATTTGTATAAGTGCATGGCCAGTAAAACGTGAATGAGTTATATCTTAAAAGTTGAGTAATTATATAAACGAAAAGAAGCTGAGAGCTAATTGGGGACATATGGTTATAAGTCAAGCCATTCCTTGCACCTTTTTCCCAACTAATTAAACTAAATGATTGTACACTTGAGGAATTATTATCATCATCTGAAACTAAGTTACATACCCTGAGAGCTACGGTTGCGCTGTGGGGCTCCAGCTGTTCCTCGCCTCAGCGGCATCCAGTTCTCGAAGATGCTGGTTGGAACAGCTTGGGAAGAATGTATTGTCTGCCTTATGAGAAGAAGAATGGGACGGGAACAATATTCCAGCTATAGGTATCCATGTTATTCCAAAGCAAATCAAGAGGTACACCAATTGGAAGATTGTAAATGTTGCGATATGCTTGAATGGTACTGTCTCCACAAATGAAGCATGAACCCCTTCCAGGACTCTGTAAATCAGAATCAACAATTACACTTAAAATCAGTTTTCTATTAAATTATCACTGATTCATTCACTATCCTTTTGTATGACTTACTTGTAACGGCGGCCGGGGGTGATAAAGAGTAGCAAGAACCTTTCCCAGAATTGATTCCCGGGGAGACTATCAACAGCCATGTAGGCAAAGTATCCCCAAAGAACAGAGGTGGGTATAGCCTTGATTACAGGGATAGCAGCTACAGCTATGCCAACAAGGAGGACAGAGGTTGGTCACTCTTTGCTCGTTAACTCGAACAGGCAAGTATGGATCAATGTGCTTCTCAGGATCGAATTTGCCTTTTGTCTCACCTCCATCTTCTATATTCATTACAGCCTCCTTTAAGTCCTTCAACTCGTTGTTTACTGAACCATCCTGCGAGAGAATCCGAAATGCTATAGTTAGCCAAAGAGTATGAATGCAGATGATTGTACATAACTAGAGCACTTACAGTTGGTGGAGCTGTGTCCATTTCTATGAACACAGCTTTCATCCTTCCATACATTTCTGAGCTGCTGGCTTGCTCTTTTATACATTCCTTGGCGCTTTTAATCATCCTCTTCCGAATCAACTACAAAGCATAACCCAGTTTTGTCTAAGAATTCAAATCTCGGGTATTGACAGTACTGGCAATGAAGAGGAAATTATCTTCTAGGTAGAATAGCCCACCTGCCTCTTGAGAACTGCAAGACTCTTAGTGTGCATGGGGGATTGTGGGAGGACTCCATTTGAAGGAGGAATTCCAAGCAATCCACAAATTAAAGTCTGAAATGGAGAATTAGATATGGTGCACCGAAATAGAATGTCAGAAACATAAATAACAAAAAAGGTCAGGAAATACCATGATTCCTGAGCAAGAAAAGGTCATAATGGTAAGCAGGAGGGTTTTGAGATTGAACTCCGGCCGCTGCGCCAGCTGTGAAGCCACACTGTGGTCGAAAAGTATAAGCCGGCTATCATCACAGCTGGTATAAAGGCCGTAAAATTCTAATGGACCTTTCCCATGTCCTACAATTTCAGACCATGAAACACAAAATCAGCAGATTACCACTATTATATCTTTGCCAAGTTGTTAAATGTATTCAGAGAAATCTTTAATTCCCACTAAGAGATCCCTTTTAGGCCTTATGAGGTGCAGTTCCATTCTTTTGTGCATTATGAATAGAAAGACCATTCTTAGCTCAAGATAAGATTATATATGATCATAATGCAGTAGTAGCATATCCTCTATGGATGATGATTGTTATCATAAATCATTTCCATCCTAATAATACTATTATTTTCTAGCTGGGGTATCCTACTCAAGATCCACTCGTGAACTCAGGATAGATCCCATGCCAGGTCTCCACAAGAGACGCGGAAGGATATTTGCTCGGCGGCGCTTTCCTATCTATCAGTTCCGTCTTTGGGTCAGCTTTCTTATCGGGTGCCTTGGGCACTCCATCGAACTGACTTCCATCTACAAGGCCGCAGACACTCAGAGACATGACCTTTTTCCCTAAAAAAAGGACAAAAGAAAAGGAGTGCAGAAGGGCAGAATTCATCACAAAGATAATACCTGTACTACAGCCCATTGATAATTTGAATCATCATCCCATGGAACTTTACAATAGAGCCTCCTGGGAACTCCTGAAGGAAGTTTCTGTAGGTACACTGTAAGATAATGCTGTCCACAACAGGACCATAAGAGGAACCCCATAATCTGCAATGAACTCCCGGAGCCCTCCTGTACTCAGAAGCCAAATAGCGAAAAAAAATCAGGTCCCAAGAACAAGTCACAAAGATTTAAATCTCTAAACATCACTTGAACCTACCATTGCCATATCTCCATGATCTTGCTTTTCTGCTCTTCAGGGAACTAAAAAGTACACCAAAAGCAAAAATGGTCCCCAGTAGTCCATTAGTATAAAGCCACTGGAATTCATACTTAACTAATGATTTATCTTCATCCTTGGGAATATTAAATTCGCTCACTAGTCCCTGCAATTTGAATGTTTATCACGGTAATGACAATATCCTTTCTCTCTGCTAAATCCACAGATTATCATGTATTTTCTATCACATACCTTAATAGCCTCTTGAAAAAAAAGAACTGCAATCAACATGCCAAAAAGTTCCCCTGCAACCCTTGTAAACCTAGAGATGATGGAGCAAGCATCAAATATTGCAAGAAGACATAGCATTGCAGCTGTCCAGACACAAACCCTGTAAATAAAATAAATAAATAAAAAGATAAGTAGGTAAACATATGTTTTGATTCATGATGCTTCTTTGATAACATAGAACAATGGGGAAAATGATCAGATTGATTCTCTCACCACCCAGCCCAAGCTAGATACAGTTCCTTCCCCAAGTCTGACTTTCCTTTGGCGTAATCTCACAAGTAAGTGTAATATTATTACTGTGGGTCGCAACTCCTAAAATCAACAAAGGCTGGGACTAATAAAAATTGAGTGGATGATTCCACAGATAGCAGTAGAAGCTAGAGTTTGAACTGGGCTCAAGCGCCCATCTGACAAGAACAAAATATACTCCTTAGTTTCAATCATGATAAGCAATCGGACGCTTGGAAATGGAGACGATGAAAATTTTCATCCTTAGATTTTCGACGAGAAGTTGCATTATATCCTTTCTTCAGCCTCTGTTATCACTCCATGAAACCAACAAAAGCAGAAGAAAGCTACTCTCAACAAAGAGATTAGTTGAAGTAGGAAGTTCAGAATTTTGATTTTTTTCACACAAAAAGAAGCCTAAGCAATTTCTGCCTCCTATGCAGTTCTATGAAAAATTATGCTTTAAAGGAGAGAACAAATTACCTGTTTCCCTACTCATTTGCTCCCCAAAGGCAATGACAGGAAGAGCAGAAGCAAAGAATATATAGAAAGTTGGAGCAAATATCCTGACCGGTGTCCGAAAGAGAACAAATTAAAAAAAATGCATTACAGAAGAAGGGAATTCAAATAATGTAGTGTTATAAGCAAATATAAAATACTAGCACCAGAGCCATATGCGTCGGTCCAATCTTGCATATAGCATGGTGCTCTTCCTTTGATATCATCAATGACTCCTTTAAGAGGGGCTTTCATGTTTCCTATTTCTGATAATACAAAATAAGAGATATGTTAGTACATGGAAGAGGTTGACAAAGTCCTTGAAAATTAAAATCCCTTCAGTAATATTTGAAGAAAACCAGGCAATAGCTCACATAATTTTCTTGTACATGAGAGAAATAATAAACATTAAAATGATTCACAGAGTGGTAATACATGAATATATAATGACCACACAGGTTAAATCATTACCATATCTGTACATGAAATTGCTATCTAATTCAAGAGAGAAAGCAAAACATAATGCTCTGGTTTCATGTCAAGAATCTGAATCTGAATCTGAATGAGCAGAAAATTCCACTCGAGCTGGAGTTTGTCATTTTATCAATAATTGAATAGCAGAAAACGGAATAATTCAAAATCTCATTCTCCTGTTCGTTTCCTGAGGTTTCTCAAGAACCAAACAGAGGTGTTTGATTGCTAAGAAAGAGGAGAAGCAAACTGAACGAGTCACAATTTTATCTTCCTTCATACCCTCTTTATTTTCTAGGCAACAAATGCCGTTCTACTGCTCCCAGTGAGACATCCCTTCTTTTCTATCCATTAAAGTTGTGAGAATAAAACAAATACATTAGCGACAGGAATAGTTAAAATTCAGATCAGGTACTGAGCAAATTAAGCTAAGAAAACAGAGAATAACCTTCGAGTCTCATTTTGTTAGACTCAAAACCAGAAAACGAAAAAAAAAATGAAAAATTCTAACCTTTTCATTTCGGGAAATTTTCTGGGTTCAATTATACTGAAAGTAATAGATTTTTTTGTTTCAACAGAAAAAACACCCGTCTAAACCTTCATGTACGAACATACCTACCTCGCCCCTCGGTATCAGATCTATTACTCACTGAAGAAAGAAAACAATAATCCAAAAATCATCTAACCCAGTAACCCCAAAGCCCGCTCTCCTTGCAAGGTTTTTCTCACACGTGCATGAATGCTATGTTTGTTTCCAGAGAAACCGGAGAAATTCTACCATTTTTCTCAGAATGTAGAACATCAAACTACATTTTCTATCTCGTCCATTAATTTTCTCGCATCCAAACAAACTGTTCCTGTCAAGCTACCTCTTCATGCATCAGAACACCTTACTTCATATACATTAATCTTCATTAACGAAGAAAAAGAAAGAGGAAAAAAAAAAACGAACTGACTCTAACCAACCTGGAAACCTTATGTTCTAGCGGAAGAGCAATAGACGGAGACTCTAGAAAGCATATAAAGAAAGTAGAAAGGAAGAGTAAATAAATCGACAGGTGGGATGTGAGGCCCGCCGGAGTTTCAGAAATCGTATGATGAAATTCCACGCGAACCGGTAGGGGAAGGCAGCTTTCTTCTTTCTTTTTTTTTTTTTTTTGCGTTTTCTTGTATTTTTTTTTTCTCTCTTCTGTTTTTCTATTTGCCGGAGTCTCAGGGGCGGAGGGTGGGGTTCAAAACACTCTTCTGGGGGTGGTCCCCATTTCTTCTTCGCGCCAGATTCGGTTAACAAATGACACGTGGCTGTAAATGATTGGGTGGAGCTGACGGTTGTTTCGACTATCGCTGCTGTAAAGTTTTACTGTTTTAGAGCCGTTATCAAACCTATTTATATAAAAACATTAAGTATAGTTTGGGAAGGGAGTAATAAGGGGGAGAAAATAGAATCGAAAATGAATTGAAAGAAAATTTGTTTGAAACTAAAAGATAGATTTAAATTTAATTATTTATTTATTTATTTTATTATATAAGTACTAAGAAATAAAAATTAAAATTTTAAGAAATTTTGATTATATTTAATTTTTTTATATTTTCTAGTAAAAAAATTAAAGGTGTTGGAAAATGATGTTTCCATAACTCACCCAAAATCAATCACCAACCTATTTATTGTGATTCCTATTATTAGCTCATTGGCAACTTTTCTTGGACGTTTGTTTTCAATTTAATTTAGAATGCATAGTTATTGTTTTTTGGAAAAGAATCTATAGTTATGAAAATGCTTAATTTGTGGTTTTAAAAAAAAAAAGTATTAGATATTGAATAAAATTTATAAAACTATTTTTAAATTCGAAAAAGTCACCTACAATGTTCTCTAGAAAACCATTAAAAGGTGATTTTCTTAAAAATATTTATTACAAATAATTTAATATTTGACTTTTTTTTTTAACAGCAATTTGCTATTTGACTTGATAATACATTTTATAATTTTTGACCCAGGTTTTTAGAAAACTTGTTTTGAAAATGTGGTATTTTTAAAGGTGTGTTTTAGTTATTTCATTTATTTTTTTAGGGATTGTTTTAAAAGATATTGTATTTGAAAATAAGATTTTAAATATTTTAAAAGACAGAAAATAGATTCAAATTCCAACAAACCTTTTTTTTTTTTAGAAAAATCAAACAACTGTTTTTGAAACGATATCAAAGAAACCCCAAATGCCTACTGTAAATAAGAAAAATTTTGGAAGCAGTTGTTGGTCAATCAATCTTGTGGTCTTTGAATTAAAAGGCAGGCAGGGGAGAGAATGGAAAAATTATGACATGTTTGCTTCTTGTTTTTTAAAACTATTTTCTGTTTTTAAAATTAAGGAAACAAGTGATAATACGCTTAGTGCCCAATTTTATTTTATTTGATTTTTCTGGAAAACGCAGTAAACATTAAATTTAGAAAATAAGAATCGTTTTTTAAAAACAATAAAATGATGTTCTCTAAAGAACAATTTTCAAAAACAGGAACGAAACTGGCACTTAGTTTCCCACAAAAATAGACATTCTTCTAATTTACACATCATTCATCCAAACAAGCGTCAAAATCATTTGTAAGCTCAGAAGACCTCAAGCATTTACAAAAGAAGGATCACTAGAAATATTATACTAATGCTAAGAAAACACCAGTAAGGTAATATTCTCTGTGTCCAAACAACAAAAACACTTTCCACTTTATATTCAATGCCCTTCTTCAACTTCAATCAATCCTCCCTTCAGTCTGTTGTGTTGCTGCAACTGGTGGCCAGATCTCTACTGCATTAACAGGAGAGCTTCCCGGTTGCGGCCAAGAAGACATAGTACGGTTGCAGCAATGTGATGACCGGTGAGCCCTGCAAGAGCCAGCTGCTCCTCCGCCAGATGCTTGTTCCCATAGCTGTCAGGTAGAGCTATGGGTCGCCACTGCACAAGTTGGATTTGAAAATACCCAGAAACGAAAACCCGGTTAGTGTTCGGAATCTAAATCAAAACCAGAGATTGTTTTGGATTACATGCTCAGATTATTATACATTCCCACTGAATAAAAAGATGGTTTAGAGGAGTGAAGGAGCACATGACACATGAATACAACCAAACATTCTACCGATTATAAAATGTAACATTCAGGCTGCATTTTAACAAAATCTGGTTGCAGAGAACAGACAATACAATAGTACGGAAAAGTGAGACCACCTTGTATACCACAAACATCAAAATTCCAAGAAGATGACCACCACCACCACCCTCTGATGCTTTTTGCCTTTCTTCCTGCATTCGATGGATGATACTAGGGCAATCTAGGATTTTTTTAACCATTTTTATCCCAAGGGATATAAAGAGAGAATCCAGCTACCTATTCTATTCTACATTCTAGGGTAGGCGCTAGTCCGACTCAACTAACTACTGGATGACAAGAAGGTGACTCGTGATCTGCTTTCGTGGAAAAAGCCTGGTTAGCCACCAACTCAGTGCTGGTCACATGAGCTTGGCCAAGATTAGATTATGGGTAAGAGGATAGGGATTGAATCACTTTAGAAATAAATTATAATGAAGAAGAACAGGAAAAAGGGTACGGTACATGCAGGGTTGTTCAAAGGGTTCCCTGAGGCTCAAGACAAAAGAGCAAAATTATACAAAAGTAAAAGACGAAGATTTGACATTAGACAAAGATTGGAGCACCCAAGTAAAGGAGTTCAAGGATTAAATTTTGAAAAAGATACATATCCCTTTCCTTCTGCACTCCCCACATGGCGGAAAGGGCTGAGATTCTATAAAATAAAATAAATAAATAAAACCTACCATCTATTGTTAAACCTTGAAAGCAGTATCCCGGTACTCCACTTACAAATGATACCCAGTTGATACATTACAGAGATAAGAAAAACACAAAGCTGACCTGCCAATCACAGCTAGGTTGTTGATACACTGGACTCACCATTGCATTTACACACAAAAATATTCTTCTTGATGAGTCTATGAACTACCATGGTTAAAGATTGTTTTAAAAGATTTGGATATTAATGAGATGGTCCAATGAGACTTTACACTGATAATAAATTTGCAATCAATACTGCACATAATCCAGTACAACGTGATCAAGAATCGCATAGAGATAGACAAAAATTTTATGAAGGAGAAACTAGATAGTAGATTGATCTTTTACTCCTTATATATCTATTGACCACTAACTTGCAAATATTCTCAAAAAGGTTTGAGTAGTACAAAGTTTCAAGCAAGTGTATCCAAATTGGGAATGAAAACCTTTATTCACTAGCTTGAGGGGAAGTGTGGAAGAATAAAATTAGGAAAGTTACGATTTTGTAGAGAAAACTAGCTAATCCCATGATTAAATTTATTTGTTGTAAATGAGTTAGAAAAGTTTTCTATATAGGTTCTATATATATATATATGTAAACATAAAAAGAGAGAGAGAGAAAGGGGGAATTTGATCCCTTTTGTTCTTTAATCCCTCTTCTACACTTTCAATAACCCATCCCAGTCATTCTCACACTAGTTTTTGCTTTCTAATGCATATCCCTTAATGATGACAACATATTTATGTGAGGGGTCCCTTTTTATCCTATTAATCACCAACACACAAAAGAAGGGGAAAAGAAAAAAATAAAACAGTGTATAAATAAGGAAAGAAATTAAACATTCACTCTCTTCAGTGCATAAAATCCAAATTGTCTACTTCAATCACAAAGTTGCATTTATTTGAAAGCAGGTTAGCACGAAAAGAGTGAGATTTCAAATTGGCACATCTATTAAGGAACTAAATCCTATGGTGTTCAAAATTCTCAATCAAAGAGAACAATGCAGCATTATAACAGTTTCCATTCATAGGGTCAATGCCATATCTGACATTATGAATGAAGCTATTGGCTTATGGATCTGCTTCACACAGTTCTAAGGATGACTACTCTAGTAATGATCCATATGACAGTCACCCTTTTTCTTCACCTTTACTATAGATGGAAAATCTACAAAACTTCTCAACCTTAACTTGCTTGAGTTGATCATTTATATATGGACAGGATAGATTTCAAGACTCCTGGTTCAACAACAGAAAATGGTACACGTTTTCAGACTGGTCAGAGTTACAAAGAGTGAGAAATTACTCTTTACAACAACTCAGATTTGGAAAACAATGGAAAGGAAAAAATAACTGTTTTAAGCCCAGCATGGACATAAACTAATTGATAAAATGCTAAGATATGTACCTTGTTAAACGACCAACTCTCCTAAAAGCAAAAGCTTGTAGGATTTGGATTTAATATGAATATCATGCCTTTAACACCCTCCCTCACGTGCAGCCTCATACTTGCACATGGAGAGTCAAATAAACCTAGACTTTCAAATCAACAAATGGGGAATAAATTGCAAAGAGGTGGTTCGAACCCAGAACCTCTTGCCAAATTAGGCTATGATATCACGTTAAACGACCAACTCTCCTAAAAGCTCAAACTTGTAGAATTTGGATTTAATATGAATTTCATGCCTTTAACATACCTTAATTCTTCCGTCCAGCTTTCCATCAAGAGCAATGAATTGTGCAACATGTGATCCAAAGCCTCCAACAGAGCCTTCCTCAACAGTAATTAAGAAGGAATGATTTTCACAGAGCTCTCTAACAAGTTGGATGTCAAGAGGCTTGCAGAATCTCGCATCAGCAACAGTTACTCTAATTCCAAGCTTTGAAAGAAGTGACCAAGCCTTTAGGCAATTCTGAACCATAACTCCATACCCAAGCAGAGCAACATCTTTACCCTCTATGAGGACTCTACCTTTTCCAATCTGTACTACAAGTAAAAAAAATTGCATTAAAGACAAGCAAAGTGTAAATTTAAATTCGAAACCAGTATATAAAAGTTATAATTCTAAATTCAAATTTTACATGAGCATAAGGTAGGAGAAACAGAATAAATAGTACATAGATAATCTGGAAATCATTTCAGAATTTAAGATATTAATTATTAAAATGTCTCAAGACCAAAATTCATTGACACTTTGAGATGCACAAGTTCTGATCTAGTTCATTCATACACAAATATAAACATTTATGTACCAAGAAATCAGGAATAATTCAGTGAATTGACGTCTATTACAGAAATAGAGACCTAAAAAAAATGTCTGGACATAAATATCAGCACGGTACAAGTAGTTAATATGAGCAAAAGAAATATATAGGTTACATAGTGATTACCTCAATGGGGATTCCATTGCCTACAGAGTTCATTCCAGCAGTGGCGCCCCTAGGATATCGGAAGCAAATTGGTCTGTCATCAACATGGGCTGCAGTGGCCACCATGTCAATGAGCTCATCTTCATCAGATGGTGCCATGACAATCATGTTAGGTAAACAGGACATGAATGTTATGTCAAAAGCTCCACAGCGTGTGGGACCATCAGACCCTACCAACCCTGCACTTGTAATGGCAAAACGAACAGGAATTCTCTGCCGATCGACATCATGAACTACCTAAGGAGACCATAAGAGAAAGATAAACAATTTAGACTGATCATGCTTCTATTACCCAATTTGCAAAGTATGTAATTCATTATTTAATGCAAAACAGAGTCTCATTCCATATGAACTGATCTTGCTTAAAATCGCAATCCATTACAGTTGTAAACTATCCATTTGTAGAGCACACTGACAAGGCAAGTGTGTTCCATGTAGTCCTAAATAATTATCACTAAGTTTTACCTGAGCAAAGTGGATGACATGGTTAAAAATAATTATTGATCTCTTATGGATAAGTAAAAATAAGATGAAAACCACAATCAGATATTAATAAATTCAGAATCTTATCCAGGTCTGGACATTATGTCTGGACCTGGATAAGATTCAGAATCTTATCAGATATTAGTAAAAATGTAATTCATTTTTGTTTGTACGTATATGTCTGGACATTAGAGAACGATACACACGAGAAGTTAATGACATGCATGTATGAAACACTTGCAATAATAAGGCCTATTTGAAATCAACAGTGATTGAATGGTAGATAAGGGCTCAAAAGAGTGTGTGTGTGTGTGTGGATAGATAGATAGAGAGAGAGAGAGAGAGAACCTGATCATAAGCTCTCTGTAGGAAGGTTGATGGGATTATGCAAAATGGCTTCAATCCCCCACAAGACAAACCAGCAGAAAATGTTACTGCATGTTGCTCTGCCATTCCACATCAAAAAATTTGTCGGGAAATTTTTCCTGAAATAGTTGAAGTGGTGGTTCCATTCCCATTCCTGCATGAACTACCACAATGTCTTTGTCCTTCTCTGCCTCATTAACCAAAGCCTCCACAAAGCAATCACTATACATTCTCGGGAGAGGATTTGGTGATAATTCAGATGTGTAGAAACCTGCATTATCATTTAAAGGGAAAATGAGGGAAGCAAAGAGCAAACTAAAATGTGGTTCCTTGGATTCTAAATAATTAAATAACTAAAACCACCCATACAACTGTTTAATGGTGAGAATTCATAAGGATGGGGCAGGATGGAGGTGTTTACCCAGGAGAGCCCCAGCGAAACGGCTTGCTAACTTTGCAAGCTATGCCTGAGCTCTGTTTCTTAGGCTTGTCATATCTCAAGCTGAACCAAAATTAGACAATACTACGAGCTAGATAAAAACTTGATTCTGTTTTTATCACAGTCAATATCGAGTTTTCAAGAGTTTCAAAGAGGAAGCTCAAAGGGAATGAAGATCATAGAGGGAAAAGGGGAAAATAGTAGTGAAATACCTTCCAGATGTCCATTTGAAATCACACGCTTTTGGCTAGCTTCTACTCCCTGGTATTCCGTTGTTATTACATGAACCAACACAGGACCAGTTGGATCCAAAGATGCCACCCCTTGTAAAACAGAAATGAGCTCTTCAATGTTGTGTCCATCAACAGGGCCAATATAATATAAGCCAAGCTCTTCAAAGAGTGTTGATCCCAGTGGGCCCACCATACCACGGGCATACTCGTCCACTTTAGCAGCTAGTTCATGCATGCCTTTACCAATTCTCTTGGTAACTCCCTGGAAACAGAAGCCAAGACTGTGATGGTAATGAACACATAAATTTTAGCAGCCAGTTCATGACATAAATAACTCATGTAATGAACAAAATAAGAAAAATTAGATCAGGCTGATCACTGTACGAGAGTTGTTTAAGATCTTGAATAGAACCCAGTTATACACAAGTTCCTCATGCAACTAATGTAACATGAAGTCATACTTATAATACAACAATTTGTGGAATTATTCTTTAACACCAGAATCAGTAATCTTAAGTCCTGAAAGTTTGAGTTTACTTTCCAATATTTTCTCAAATCCTAACTTTTGCAAGTGCCACCCTTGAGGTTTGGCTCAAGTGGTAAGAGGTAGGGGCAGATTATGGGAGGTTCCAAATTTGAGTTCCAGTGGTGATACAAAAAGTAAAAAAAAAAGGTTTATCTATTAAAAAGTATATATGATACTGCTGAATATTCCTGAATACCAAATTGTTATGAAACTAACTCGACACAATAATCTGTGGATACTATACCCAGTGATTGTCCTATTGATCAGATACCAAGATCTTGCACAACACACATTCCCAAAAAAAAAAAAACTATAATCATGCCAATCATTCCATGTCCAACAATTTATCCTTATTCTCAAAACAACAGCCCCCTATAGATTTACTTATCTCATTGGAAGGAATATCAAAGGAATGCATACCTTAGCAGCTTCTCTAAATTTTCGGAAGGATTTACTTGACTGGAGCTTGGTTAGGGTACTAGATAGGGCATTAATTGGTGTAATCTGACCATCCTCGAGCTTTGGGTGTAAAGAATGACGACTATCATTTAATATTACTACCATATTTGAGTCCAAATAACCTGCATTGCCCATTGCCTCGTAAACCTGACCAGCCGTAGTTGATCCATTGCCAATCACCGTAACTATACGTTCCCGTTTCCCTTTCAAATCTCGAGCAACTGCCATGCCTGAAATGAGAACAGTTAATGGGGCTAGAAAACTCGTTTCTCAAGTCTAAAGATAGAAGCGAAACACAGCCAGGGAAATTTCTTTTCTAAATTTTCAGTCGGAGCCAGTAATAGAAGATTTGAAAAATCAAATCATCCAATTCATACGCAAGTAACTATAATAAATTCTAACTAGAAATGTATACAGAAAGCATGTGGATGATGTGTGATTCTGTAAATTAGATAACAAGGAAATTTTTTCAAGGAAAGCAAGCATGAGCTCTCAAAACTGGTCAGTTATCCTAAAGTAATGAGCAACTAAGAAGGAAAAATAGAGAAATCATACCAAGTCGACTTGAAATACTGCTGCATCCGCCCTAGACAATGATTACCATTCACTTTCTCAGAACGAGATGTAAAACCTGAAAGACCTTCCTTTTCTCTCAGTGTATGCATGAGAGCTCGCCTTCCAGTGAGAATTTTATGTGCGTATGTCTGCAAACCACGACTTTGAAACCATGTTCAGCTACCAATTAACAGAAAAGCTTAAGTTGTTGCCTATATATATATATATCGCCAACTTGGACTGAAGTCCTAAAATAGAGAGGTATTGATTAAAATCTTACCACTTCCCCCACATCCCAAAGTATCTTGTCCATTGGAGCATGGAAAATGTGGTGAATCGCAACTGTCAGCTCCACCACTGCCAGACTGGCTTTAAAGGTTTCACCGTTTTGACATCATAAACAACTCTAAGCAGTTTCATCAATAATTGAACAATACCTGCACAGACCCAGTTAATTGAGCAAATGTCACTACAACATGACAAAGAGTCTAAAATTTTGAGAAGAAAAAAAAATATCAAGGGAAAGCTCATAGTTTAACCTTAGGAGTCAAATTCTTCAAGTGAATAGGGTTTTCAACCATGTCAAGCATGGGGGTCGGGATTCTGTCCCAGAAGAAATCACCAAAGTCAGGTAGGGAACATATTTGACCAACATACCCCTGCATAAGAATCATATTTACACACTCATTAAACAATGGATTACTAAGAGCGCTCAACCACAAGGTTAAGTATTTTCAACAATCAAGATTTATTAAATGAAGGTAAAAGAGAGGGATACAAATATTTCTTTTTTCATGAGAAATGACCATAGTTTTTAAAAGCCTTTGGCAATGTGTGCACCTGGAAACTCCAGAGGCACCAACCTCCTAGTTATAGAGCCTCGCCTTCCAAGACATGCGCCTAATCGAAGAGGCACGCCTTATAGACTATAACTTCTTCTAAAACACTTTTATTCTTGAAATTTCTATTTATATATTGAAATTTATATAATTTCACTACATTTTTCATTGAAATTTTCTTTAAATTCTAGATTTTATTAATATAATTATACTTTGAATCATATTTTATAAAATTGTTGTGCATCTAAGGTCACATTTCACACCACAAAAGCCTGTGCCTTGTGCCTTAAGGCTCCAAGAGGCCTTTGCACCTTGCACTTTTAAAACAATGGACATGACATGGAATCATAAATCAACCATTGCAAACCTTGTTATTACCATGACTAGTTTTTGTCGCAACATGGTTGAAGAGCTTCAAAATTTTCTCTATTCAGAGATAAGAAAGAACGGTTCTCAACCATTCATATACAATCCCATTTAAGCCTTATATAAAATAGAGCACTGAATTTACAATCAAGATCATTTTCAAATAAACATGTTGGCTAAAATGGAACCAAGTCATGTGGGATTCAAATGGTTGAGCCTACTCAAACTTTTACATTCTCGGAGCAAAAACATTTGAAATTCAAGGAAATTAATGCCAAAATATCAAGTCTAGGCATTCTAGTTTAAGCACTCTACTTCACCATCCAACTCCTCCTAACAGATGATCATAAGGTTTATCTCAATGAATAGAATGGTCAACTGATAGTACATTTGGTTTGCTTTTGAAAAGTTTACTTGATAAAATCATATTAGTTGTGACCTACAAAGAGATACAATAAAATCTTTTTAAAAAACTAAAGACAGCCACAGTGGATAAAAGAATCACTGTGTCCTGACACCAGGAATGCCCACTGTGTCACACCTAGATCCACGCAGAACCTGTGCCTCTTAAAAAATAATTAATTTAAGATTCTAGATGGATTCGATATTCGAAGCATGTCAAACACATTGTTGCCAGTGATGCAACTCATTTATAGAAGCAACCATACTACCTACTAAATGGTGCTGATGGAGTAATGGAAACAAGCATCTATCTTTGTTTCTTTTCTTTTCCGGAGACTACTTATGGAAAATGGAGAAAGAAAAACCTTATCATTCCACTTCCTAGCTTATTCTCTAAAAGTTTCTTCCATAAATTGGACTTAAATTAAAACACCACCCTCCTTAATCACAACAAAAACATCTTTGGTATCTCATAATTCATTAAGGAGAAAACTCAAATTTAGAACAACAATTCCAACTCCAAACAAATAATTGGAAGATTCCAAACATCTTCCTAAGCCCAGCCGCCACACCCCCACCCACCTACCCACCCAAAACCAAATTCAAACATCTAAAAAAAGGGTTTGAACATGATGGAAATTATCACCATGATCACCAACCAAACAGACTTCTCACAAAAAAAAAATCTAGCAGTTCAGTAAGCAGATTTTTCATGTCAGAATAGGTTATATGCCAAAAAATATGCAAGTTACAATATCAATCAAAATGGGCTGTTATGAAACAAAAGAATAATTTCTGTGACACTCCCAGCATGAATTATAACATTTATTAACCTGGTCCTGTACATTTATGATCAATAATTTCCAGATGATCAGTCAGCCACTTTTCAACACGAAGGCATTCATTACATTTGCTGATGTGAATATAAATGACAGGAAATAGAGGGAAATTTTGAATACCCTGGAAGAGGTTGTGGAAGATGACCATGGGTATAATCTCTGTCTCGAACACTCCACTCTGAGTGGAAAATTATATCTTGAGAGCTTCGCTTTCGGATGTAAAGCCCTACATTTTTCTTGGAAACGGCGGTAACTTCAAATGGGTACTGAGCACAAGCAGTACCCATCAAGAAAAACAGAAACCCAACCCTCCAAATTCAAGAAAAATTCATCAAATCTAAAAAAAAACAATAACAGTAATAATTATGATAACAATTCAATCAACATGAACAGAAGGGTGGATTATGAAAGCCAATGTGGTAGATATGATGAATTACAGGGGGAAATTTGCATAGATATGGCGGAGAATTTGAAGGAATCTTGAAAAAGAGAAACAAATAAAAACCCAAAACCAGAAAAAAAGCTGGAATTCACGGAAAATGTGAGCGTTGGGTGGTGAGTGTCTGAATTGCATTACAGGAAGACAAATGAAGAATAACTTTCTATGTTCTGTAGTATGTGGGCCGCATCTGAGCATAGGCCCATGAACCCTTTTTTAATTAACTTCTCTTCAATTTTTTCTTTTTTTCTTTTCTTTTCTTTTTTTTACTTCTAAATACTTAATTTGAAATGCTCTACCACTAAGCTATGCATGATGGGTTTCAAATTTTTCTTATTTTTCTTTTTTGTCAAACCATGAAAGTCGAAATAATGAGAGCGTTTAAGATACTAAGTAAAAATAGAATTACCATGCAATAGGAAATGGATCGCGATGAAGGTAAAAAGCATTCTGCGTAATATAGGCTACGTTTTGTCTGAGCTGATATAGTGGTTGAAAGCTATGAAGTCCTCTTTCAAATTTTTTTCTTATTTTTATGAAACTAACTTAAATTTAAATTTAAAATTTTTAACTTTTATAACATCCCTTTATATTTACTTATATATATTTTTGCTTATTACAATTGTAATATTTTATTCTTACAAGTATTCGATGCTAATTATCTCGTATATCCATTACATCCCTTTGTCACTTGAACTATACCTCAAAAAAATATAATTAAATATCAATAAAATTAGTGTTTCCATTTATTTTTTGCTAAAATTAATTACTTAACATTTATATAGTTTTAGATCAATATCGCTTTAGAATATACATTTATAGATTAGTTTGTATTAAATTTTAAAATATATATGAGAGACTAAGATATAAAAAGAAAATATGTGAGAGATATGACATTACCCTTTATATTAATCATGGTGTTTGAACTTTCCCACTTTGTTCCAAACTAAAAAATATTACATACAATTTTCTATTTTTTAATATTTTCCTAAAATTCAAATTAAATATAAATTCATAATACCTCCATTTGTATTTTTTTTTTCCTTAAATTATTAAAGTTGACGTTTTTAATATGAACAATTTACTACATTGTAACAAAGAGTTTTATTTTCAAATAAAATATACTCAAGACAAAAAGGCTCCATCTTTATTTTAAACTAATGCATTGTTTATTTACAAAAATGAATTGCTTGATTCTGTTTGACCACTATTTTCAAAAACAGTTTTTATTCAGAATTAAAAATCAAAAACAAGTTTCTATTTTCTGTTTTTAAGAATAGAAATAATATATTTTATATGACATTTTTTTTTAGTTTTTTTGTATTGGTTTCTCCAATGTTCTGTAAAATATTTACATAAAAATGTTGGAAATTTTTGTGAGAGGGAGAATAATCAAATTGGTTTTGAGGCGTGTAGATACACAATTTTTTTTAAAATACATTCCTGAAGAAAGCTTTGAGGTTTTGTTGTATCCTGGGGTAACTTGTTTTTCTATTCTGATCCTTTGACTTCTCCTTGGTACAAATGATTCATCAATTTCTTTCCTCTTATTTCTATCAAGAGGGTCATTGGCATTAGATATATTTTGATCAACATCAATTTCTGATTCATGCACAATATGATCATATAAAAATTTATTTTCAAAGAATTCTACATGAACTGATTCTACAATAATATTAGACTCTATATTAAGAAGTCTATAATAACGCGGAATTCTATGCATAGCCAACAAAAACACTTTTAATTCCTCTAGGTCCTAGTTCAAATCTTTGAGAATCAGAAACTTTATAAAATGCTACACACCCCCACACTTTAAAATATTTTAGATTGGGCTTTCTTCCTTTCTAGACTTCATATGGTGATATATGAGTCTTCTTATAAGTTACCCTATTAAGAATGTGACAAGCAGAAAGTTAAGCTTCACCCCATAGGTTGTATGTCAATCTTGCATGTAAAATCATTGCATTTACCATATCCACTAAGGTCCTATTTTTTCTTTCTGCTAGTCCATTTTGTTTAGGGTGTAAATGGAGCAGATTTTGATGAATTATTCATGTTCTTCACAAAAATTGTCAAATTCTATAGAGAAATATTCACCACCTCTGTCACTTCTAATTGCTTTGATTTTCCTTTCCTTTTGATTCTCAACAATAGATTTAGAAGCTCTTTAAATTTGTCAAAAGCTTCATCATGGATTCTTAACAAATACACATATGTAAATCAGAAATCATCTATAAATGTGATGAAATATCTTTTACCATCTCTTGTTAATCTTCCATTTTAATTCACAAATATCATAATGAATTAATTATAACAATTGTGTTTACATTCTACACTTGAAATGATTTTTCTTGTTATTTTCATAGCTTGAACACATGTTTCACATTTATCTTTATAATCTTGCTTGCACATAATGTAGTCATTTGATACCATAAATTTAAGCATTCCATAATTTAAATGTCCTAACCTAGCATACATAAATCACGGATGACTCAACAATATAAGCCAGAACAAGCTTTAATTTCATTAATGCTAAGTTTGAACATATCAAGGGAATATCCTTTCCCTCTGAAATACACCATTTTTGATATAACAACTTTGCTCCAGTTTCTAAAAATAATCTTAAATCCCCTTTTGCACATAAGATTAAGCGATTCTTAGGTTCCTTTTTAATTTCGGGGAGCGTGGAACACATTGACAAGAGTGAGTTTTTGTCCAGAACTAGAAGTGAAGTTCATCATTCTTTGTTCCTTTTCCTAGGACATGGCGGAATCATGATTTCCGTAGGTACTTCCTCTGGTGTTTCCAATTCATTATATGAAGAAAATAGTGCTTTGTCATTACAGACATGCACTGTGGCACCAAAATCAAGGAACCAATATGAGATCGTGGATGCAGTAGCCATGTTTAATTCTGTCACCATAGCAACTAGTTCCTTCTCTTCTTTTTCAACCATGTTTATGATTTTAATTTCGAAGTGTTGCCTTTTCAGTGATGCGAATCTACATTCTTTAATGTAGTGACCTTAACTCCTGATAGAGCGAGATCCTATTCTTCTTCTTGGTCTTCATAGTTCACCATTTTTACGAACTTTAAGATTATTTTGAGTTTTTCAGTTGTTTCAGTACTTCCGAAGAAGCATTCACTTGGAAGGATTGCTGGTTCATATTGGTTTTCAAAAATAATTTTACTGCCTTGTCGATTTTAGTTAGATTTGCAGGATGATTTGAAAATTCCTCTATGGGTGAAACTTTGTGGGCTATCTTGAAGACTCACTTCTTTGTATTCATTCCCGAAGGAGGCAATTTTGAAAGAATTGCTCCTGACTGTAATGAATCGAGAACAACGTGTCTAAATCTCTTGTCACGGAAGCTATTTGTAGTTCATGGTTGATCCATGGCGGGCGATGTCGAGACAATTTGAAATCAAAATCGTTCATAGCGAAATTTGTCGGTACCTTTCTTCTCATTCTTATATTTCGTTTCAATCATCGAATCTCCTTTGGTGATTTCAGATTGGAATAGAGATCTGCCATCAAACTTGTTATTAGATCGAAGCTAGTCCGGTACGAAGCGGTATTGATGACAAACAAAATGAGTGCTAAGAAAGAAAGTCGGTGATCCTTCTGGCTTTGATGGACACAAACTACTTGAGCGACGAAAGGTAGGAGCTTAAGGCGTACGATAGTTTGCAAAACCCAGAAAAACAAGGGCAAACACTTCATTGAATGCCCGGTAGAGATTTATCTGCTGACGAACAGGTCAAGAAGAAGGGGAGGAAGGCATCACGAATACCGATTGATTCTGCGACGTTTAATTTTTTTAAGTTTAATAGCCGGCGTTGTGACGGAAAGCGCTAAAATCAATAGCGTGGATCACGAATGCGGCCATTGAAAATTTGTTTAATAGCCGGCGTTGTGAACGCCGGCCTTTGCCACCTGTTTCCAAACGCACTAGTTTGGTTATATTTTTGAAACCAACATTTGAGTTCGGATTTTTATTTTTAAAAGCATTACTTCCGTACAAAACTCTAAATTTATGGTATCAAATGACTACATTATGTGCAAGCAAGATTATAAAGATAAATGTGAAACATGTGTTCAAGCTAAAATATCAAGAAAATCATTTCCAAGTGTAGGCATTAAACCTGTTGTTGAAATTATTAATTTTGATATTTGTGAATTTAAATGGAAGATTAACAAGAGGTGGTAAAAGATATTTCATCACATTTATAAGATGATCTCTCTAGATTTACATATATTATTTGTTAAGAACTAAAGATGAAGCTTTTGACAAATTTAAGAGTTTAAATCTATTGTTGAGGAATCAAAGGAAAGAAAATCAAAGCAATTAGAAGTGGCGAGGAGGTGGTGAATATTTCTCTATAGAAATTTGACAATTTTTGTGAAGAACATGGAATAATTCATCAAAAATGCGCTCCATTTACACTGACAAATGGACTAGCGAGAAAGAAAAAATAGGACCTTAGTGGATATAGTAAATGCAGTGATTTTACATCTGAGATTGTCATCTGACCTATGGGGTGAAGCTTTTACTTTAAGCATCATTCTTAACAGGGTAACTTATAAGAAGACTCATATATCACCATATGAAGTCTAGAATGAAAGAAAACCCAATCTAAAATATTTTAAAGTGTGGGGGTGTGTAGCATTTTATAAAGTTCCTGATTCTCAAAGATTTGAACTAGGACCTAGAGGAATTAAAAGTGTTTTTGTTGGCTATGCACAGAATTCCAAAGCATATAGACTTCTTAATATAGAGTCTAATATTATTGTAGAATCGTTCATGTAAATTCTTTGAAAATAAATTTTATATGATCATATTATGCATGAATCGAAATTGATGTTGATCAAAATATATCTAATGCCAATGACCCTCTTGATAGAAATAAGAGGAAAGGGTGATGAATCATTTACCAAAGGAGAAGTCAAAGGATCGAATAGAAAAACATTTGGATCGACTTTGTATCATGATTCTATTACTTTTTGGTAGAAGTGTAGAGATAAGGTAATCAAAAGACACCACTATTAAACATTAATGATGAGCCCTAAAACCTTGGGTGAAACAATGGCTTGAGAGATGCGGCTTTATGGAAGAAGATTTGTGAATGATGAAATGGACTCGATAATGTTTAGATGCGTGAATATTGGTGGATTTGCCCTAAGGGATCAAAACCTATAGGCAACAAATGGGTATTTAAGAAAGAAATATAGTCGAATGGATCATTACAAACCTTTAAAGCAAGATTAGTTGCTAAGGTTTTACACAAAAACATGGAGTATTTTGATACACATGCGGTAGCTAGAATAACGTCCCGATAGAATTCTTTTTTCTTTAACTTCTATATTCAAATTACATGTGCATCAAATGGATGTAAAAGTACACATGCATTTTTAAATAGTAAGAAAGTATACATAAGACAATCTGAAAGCTTTATTACTAACGAGGAAATATAAAGTAAGTATGTAAACTTGTAAAATCTTTGTATGGTCTTAAACAAGCTCTAAACAATGGCATGAAAATTTATTCAACATTTATGTCCTTTGGTTTTCAAAACATATCTTGCTGATAAATGTATTTATATGAAGTTTACTAAAGTTATGGAGGTAATAGTTTGTCTATATGTTGATGATATACTTATATTTGGAACCAACATGCTTGGTATAAATGAAACTAAAAAGTTTATGATTTCAAAATTCAAAATGAAAGACCTAAAAGAGGTTGACACTATTTTAGGAATTAAAGTTACCAAGCATGAAAAGGGGTTCATTTTAAGCCAATCTCATTACATAGAAAAGATATTGAATAAGTTTCAATATCTTAAGATAAAAGAAGCTAGCACACCATGCGATCCTAGTAAAAAACTTGTTAAAAACAATGGTAGATCAATTGAGCAATTGAGTTATGCAAGTGCTATAGGAAAGCGATGTAATACTTATCGCATTGTACAAATTTTGACATTGCACATCTTTAATGTGCAAATTATCAAAGATTACAAATGTCTTAGTACGATGCATTTGGAAGGTATAGGAAGAGTTATCGAATTATCTAAAGAACTATAAGAATGAATCTATCATACAGTTTTCTGCTACATCTTAGAATGTTGTCGGATGCAAAAATTTGGATAAATGTGGCTGGTGATAGTGTTGCAACTTCGGGTTGGATATTTACACTAGCCGGTGGTGCTATAAGTTGGGCATCAAAGAAGCAAACCTGTATCTCACATTCTACAATGGAGAGCGAGTTGCAACGAAGCTTAACGAGGGTGGGAAACGAGTGGCTTAGAAACATGTTAGAGTTTGAATTGTGGCCTAACCTATGCCACCTATTTCCATCTGCTTGTGATAAGTGAGGCTACTATGTCTGAGTGACATAATAATGTTTATAACGAAAAGTATAGACATATTAGCCTAACACATGATTATGTTAGAGAATTAATCTCTAGTGGTACCATTACATTATTATATATTAAGTCTGCAGATAATTTGGCTGATCCTCTAACTAAATCATTATCAAGAGACAAAGTGTGGAGGACAACGAGGAGTATGGGACTAAGTGAAACCCATAAAGACACCAATAATGGGAACCCAACTTTTGATTACCAAAAGTGATCTTAAAGTTCAATGGGTAATAACAAGTTATTGTTGTGTCACATTTAAAGCACTTTGAAATGAGTTTCATACATAAAGGTTAGTGCTACTATTAAAAGCAGAGGATGAGTTATGCTCTTAATAGAATTCTTTTATGTCTAAAACAACGGGGACATTGGAAGAACATCTACTTATGTGAATATGAAATTGGTGCGCTTCAACAAAGAGTTTAAGGTTTTTATTCTTGTACATTTTCATAGATTATGGGTGTGAGAATTAGCATAGCCGTTATAAGTGCTAAGCAGTCATAAGCTTCTTTAGAAAATGAAATAAATATGATGTGTGTTGCATTTTTTCGATTATAATAAAAATAATGGTTCAATCTAAAAGACACTACTATTTCATTAGCATCTTAAAATGCTTACACTAATTGAAGGTTGAATCGATGAGATACCTTCATTTAAGCATCATTTAATGTGAATGTATTTTCCATATATTACACAAACTAGTGGGGATTGTTAGTAGTTTATTCAATATGGGAAAAATAAGAAGTCCCATTGAAAATATTAAAGTCATTTTAGTGCATATAAATAATAAAGTCACGCAAGTACAAATTAATAAAGAGTGCAGAGTGGATCGATTTCTATGCATCTCATATGAGAGTTATAAGGAATTATTAATAGTCTTGGACACTTAGGCATCTTGGGCTTTGAAATTAATAATTATTTTATAGAAATTAATTGTTATTAATTTCGAATTTAATAAACAGGTTATTAGGCTTTTAATTAAGCAGGTTATGTCGGGTTTATTTAAATAGTCATGTCTATTCAAATAAAAGGTCATGTCTGTTTAAATTAAAAGTCATGCCTATTTAATTAAATAGTCATGTCTATTTAATCATATGGTTATGTCTATTTATAAAAAAAAGGATGGGATAATTTTTTTTTAAAATACATTCCTGAAGAAAGTTTTGAGGTTTTGTTGTATCCTGGGGTAACTTGTTTCGAATAGAAACAATATTATACTCAAGATAGTGTATCTACACGCCTCAAAACAATTGGTGTCTCTTGCTCTCACAAAATTTCAACAAAAATGTAAACTCTAAAATAATAATTTTAAGATATGTTTAAAAAGATAAAAATAGGCTAAAACATTTAAGGTTTACTCACAAACATGTTTTTATTTTATAAAATATTTGGCTATAATTTTTGAAATATTTTATCTCAATAACTATTTTTAAAAATAATAATCTAACAGAGTCTTAACATTATGGTACTTAAATTTGTTTTTGCTTTAATGGTGGGCTATGAAATTGTGTTTCAACTTATTTATTTAATAACTTTCTTTTTTGTCAACTTTTTTTCTGTGCCATTTTTATTCTTTTAAGCAAATGGGGTGTTTTTTTTTTATAATTTTTTTTGCCTCAAATCACTAATTTACACCTATTTCTATATATTTATCTCTCAATAAAGCTTTTATTTGTTTTTTTATCATTTAATCATCGCTCTCATACGCATACGGCCATATCATCTGACGCTGATGCATACGCATATCTCAATACAACATTTATGGCTTCATCATCACAGATAACTTTTATTTGTGTTTTAACAATTCAAATAAGTAAATTATACAAATATATACGATTAAAGACAATAAATCAAATAAATGATCATCAAATATGCTATATAATTAAAGTAATGTGTATTATAGTCATAATAGTAATATCAAATTTATAAGTTCAACTATCAAATATATAAATTTTTAATCGATTCACTATGCTAGTTTTTAACGATGTTAATTTTTTGTTTCCATCAATATATTACTAGTTTGAATAAATAAAATTATTTTTCTCTTAAAAAAAAAACTTATTTCTTTAATAATTTTGAATGTTTTGAAATATCTTTTTAATAATTTTCACTTGTGCAAGTTCGATTAATTGAGGCGTGTGCAAGTTCGATTAATCGAGGTGTGTGCAATTTCACTCGATTATAAAAGGTAAATAAAACCCATTTATTATTTTCTTTAAATTTGAAAAACGATACTAACTCCCGTCTGAAATACAGCAAATCTTTGAAACATGTCTTGAAGAGACGGTGACCTTTAATTTTTTTAATATATAGAGTGATTAAAAATAAAATATTATAAATCAAATTTTATTTTTAAAATAGGTTAATAACGTTTCATATTTCAACTTATTTTAAGAATAGGTGCCAAATATGCTATAAAAGATTGCATAAACTTTAAATTATTTGTTTCATTATCTGTTTATTTTAAGTCAATGATTTATATCTTATAATCTTAACTCATTTTTTCACTTTACTCTGTCTATTTTTTCCCATAAAATTCAAATTATAGAAAACATAAGGCCATAAGGGTCTTATTCTAATGAAGCAAAATTCTTGTATTTTTTGTTTCTTTTATAAGATATTTTACATTCTCAATCCTACTCGTTTTTTATTTTAGGTTTTATATTTATGATGTTTTTCAATCTAATCACCGGAGCATACCGGATTTGCCGGGCCACCGTCGACTCAGACGCTGACTCAGAAAACGAAACAAAAAATAATCGACGGGCTCGCCTCATCATTTTCCGATGCCCAAGTCACTCTTTCCAAGAGTAAGATCAACTCGGCTTAGGGAATGAATCAGGCGTTAGTCCACAGATACCTTCACCGGGATGGGCAATTTCAGATTTATAAATTCGACGATCACGACAACTTTCCTAGCTGGCTGATGATACTCGACAGATGCTTCTGTTTGATAAACACACCGACAGTATGTTTCCTCGTTTGCGACGATACGATATTTCTCCCACTAGATGTATTTTCTTTCCTTATCAGAACCGATTAATAATGGATAATCAATGGGCACACCGGAAATAATTTACTTTCCCGACGGTGAAGATTTTGTGTTTTCTTCATCACGATTCCTCGGGCTACCAAATTTTTAGCCAAGCAAGTCGAGTCCTCGCTTTGGGGCCTGTTCTCGAGATACCATTGGCGCTTTATTGCTAATACTAGGCCCATTTTAACTCGACGCTTGTGCTTGTATCTGGGCTTCAGCCATTATTTCCTCAAACTCCCATCAATCTTCCAACCTTTGATTAAGCTAGCGTAGGCAAGGGTCAGACGCTGATCAAGCTGATACCCACGTGGCTACTCAGGAAGGGTTTGATTAGGGCTTCGCCGTTGTCCCACGACTTGTGATATGATGGCTTCTCGATTTCAAGGCGATTTCGGGCTATGACTCTAAATTTCCTTAAAAAGTCCCCCGATCGCTCGCACTTTGCTCCCTCGCTCTCAAAGCTTTTTCGCTTCCGTGCTCAGGCTTCCTTTTCCTTGAATCTCGTCTCGACTAGTGTTCAGATCGCTTTCATGGGTCCCCGGAGTATCTTGCTCAGTCAGGTCCTCGCCTTGCTTCTCGCCTCGGTGACGCCTTTCTTCTCCTTCGTCCTCGCTCGTCTCATGGCGGCTCGGCGTGCCTGGCCGGGTTCTACATTTCCCTTGATTTCCTCTTCTTCCCTCACTGACGTATCTCCACGGGTCCTGGGCCGCTCCTGCTTTCTACAAGATAGGAGTAACCCACCGAGGTGTCTAGTTCAGCCTGACCGACTGGGAACGACACCTGGATCAGGTGGTTCACCGGCCGCCTGGAGGCTTCTTTTCCCCGATATGGCAAGGAAAAATTAAAGAAATCTCAGATTCCACGGGCCTAAATATTCGAGGGCCATCATACAAAAACTGCGGACGCTGGGCCCTGGGCCCCAAGGTCGAACCCTTGTACTTGAGATCTTTGCGGTCCCAGATGGGCCCCCGCTTTGAGGTCCAGTTTGTGCCCCAACGTGTCGACCACCTACGCCGCTAGCGCCTAAGATGGTGTGCTTCGAGGGGCATTCAAACGACCTCCACTTCCCTTGCATCATTTTATAAAAAGGGTTCCGCAAAGATTTCAACGTCTCGCCTTAGCTTTTCCCCAACTTCCGTGTGTGTTCCTCAAAGGGTCATACGCTAGGACAAAGGCTCGGGTGTTCTCGCATTAGTCTCTACTTTTATACTCTTCAATGTAAAGGGAGGTCGTCAAGGCTTTTTATATCTCCAAGCGCTCCAAAGGTTTTATCATTTCACCTTCCATCTTCGCACAAGTTCTGGAAGGAACGTTATTTTTTTGTTAGTGGCCGTCATTGGGAGTACAATCCCTTTGATCGAGAGGACACACTTGGCGTTCCTGCCGTATGGACTACCCCCGAGAACTTACGTGAGCTCTCCTTTGTTTTGATTTGTTTTCGTTTTCAGAGGTCATAGGATATTCTTGACATTGCTTTGGTCGCATGGCCTTTAGGTGCTCGACCTGATCTCAGTCCTAAGGACAAGGAGGTGAAGTGGAAGCTGGTGAAGTGCGCCCCGCGTGCCTACTCCGAGCTCATCAGTCAATACTCGGGATCAGTCTGGGTGCGAGGCCCCGCCCAATCCCCATTTCGAGATCCTCTCCCTCTCCATCATGAAGCCGCACTGGCCCCAAATCTTCCCACCGGGTCTCAGCCAGAGCCCCCATCGCGGGGCTTCCACACGGAGAGCCCCTGGCCCCGCCTAGAGGTGCTAGCAAAGAAGAAGAAGAGCGTGAACCAAACCTCCGAGCTCGCGCAGGGCCGCCCCGCCGGGGCAAGACCCCAGCGTAGGGCCTCTCCTCCCTCGCCTCTCGTCCGCCGTCGGGCCGGAGGACTCTTCGTGGAGGGGCGATGAGCCCCCGGACGTTCTCCCTATCTCGGCCTGAGTCCCACGTCGCGGGCGTCCGCTCCTCCTACATGTCGACGAGGTGACGGGGAATCATGGATCAGCCCAGGCCATGCCAGGATGAGGACTCTCTACTTTCTCATGCGGAGCTCGCTGTCGGGGCTGTTTCCTCCATCCTGCCCAACTCCAACCTCAAGAGGGTGGGTGCCTCGCTCACGAGGGAGGCCTCCTGTCACGCCCGAAACCCACCCTAGGCAATGACCGTCAATTCGACACCCTCGCTTCTACCTAAAGGTTTGAAGTGAAACGACACTAACCTTCCTCAGAATCGGATTTTGTCAAATTACCAAGCACCTGTTCAAAGTAAATGCGCAACTTTCTAAATTCATCAATTCTCCAAATTCAAAATTTCATGCCAACAAAAATTACTTCTAAATATCTAAATCTCAATTATGAATGTCATATAAAGTCGTTTACTATAACAATATTTGGAATCTCCAAAATCCAACTGTGTACTAATATAAAAGAATGCTATTATCCAAGGCTGACTTTCTAATTAATCTTCTAAACCCAACATTTATATAAACAAGAACTTATTAGTTCAACATGATCCAACATAAAGTTCTAATCAAATCCTAATGATGACGATCCCCAACCTAATCCATCACTTCTCACAAAACTAAAAGACTCAAAATATGTCAACGAATGGGGAGTGGAGTTTCTAAAGTTCAATAGGAAACACTAATACATTTTCATTGATCAAAAAGTTTTCAATCATATAACAAATAGGAGATGTTTTTCATCAAACTTTAAATTCAAAAATAAGTTAGAACATTAACAAAATTTATTTCAAAACATTCTCACATCCATTTCAAATTAGTTTCATATCAAATGTGATCCAAACAATTTCATATCAAATTTCGATTCAAACACTTTTATATCAAGTCCAAAATCAAATACATTTTAAATATATTTTTCTCTGGTCATCACATATCAAATGATGTCCAGTTATGTGAGACTTTCAAATGGGTGGCTACCTGCAAATTGTTCCTTTATGCGACAAACTAAACACTACTAAGACAAGAATCCCTTAACTCGAAACCCCTGTGGCGCCAGGTTCAAATCACATATCCGCCACTACACGTAAAGTCAACTATTATTCACGACATGGGTCAATAGTCAATAACTATTATTCTGCTGACAAGACCGAACTAACCAGAGTCAAATATTTCATTCAAAAAATTCAAATTAAAAACATCATATTCCACATTTTATTACTTTAAACAAAACAAATCTTAAAAGCATAATCATACAAAACAAAACTACTTTTTGATCAATGAAATCAAATAAATAAAAAGTAAAACTTTTCATAAACCAAGATTATATATAATTAGGTTAAAGCAGTTTATTCGCCGAATGAGTAAAAACAAATAATTTTTTTAAAGATGCTGCGTGTCTCTCTTACCTCAAATACAGAGTACTCAAAAGCTTTGAAAGAAATCTAATTTGAAAGAATTACTCAATGAAATATTTCTCCTAAAATAATAAGGAAGAAACTATCATCATTACTTATTTATTCTTAAAACTTTCATAATTTGATATTTTTTAAATGATATTATTTTTAATTTTTTAATCCATAATAATAAAAGTTAATGGTTTCTAAATATTTTATAAATTTGTGATTTATAAGTTTATTATATCAACATGATTTTTGTTCTCAAACATATTGACAACTATTCAAATAATAACTATTTGAATTAGGTAGTTTCTAAATTTTATAAAACTCATATTCCTTCTAGATCTTATTTTAATAATTTATTTATTTTTATCTTTCTTGTCAAGTAATCTTTTCTTTAGAAAGAAATAATATTAATACTATTTTACAAATTATGTTATTACCTGTCTCATCCTTTTTACACAATTATCATACTTAACAACAAGTATTGATAACGGATCTTATTTCCTATAATTGCTATAAATAATTATTCTAATCATATTCTTTATTTAATAAATCTCAATCCTTAATAAAATATTTACTTGCCAAAATACATATATATTTAAATACTTATCAAATACATATATTTATACAAAATTCAGCCTTTTTCAAATTTATCTTATTTGTTTATTAGTATTTTCTTTCAAAAATGATCCTTAAATACTTTTTCATTCTCGTACTCAAAGTAATCCAGTATGACACCACCAATTCTTATTTTATTATTATTTTTAAGAGCAGTGAAATCTAATCGAGCTTGAGGTTGATAAGGCGAAAGAAAATTAAAGAATCTACATCAAATAAATCTAGAAAAATAAAATAAGGAATATCTTATCTAGATAAATTTGTTCTTCAAACCACTGAATCTAAGAAATTAGTCGTCTTCTTGAATTCTACCGCATAGAGAGAAATTCGAAGAATAGAAAGTTTTCTTCTTATTCAATTTATAACTAGGGTATCTATTAGGAAAGTACCTTTACCCATCTTCCCATTAAATTAATTAATTACTAATTAAAATTATATTCTTATTTTCATAATGTATCATATAAAAATTCGTAATTATTATTTTAACAATTTATTTCCTATGCAAATTCACATCATTATTATTTTAAAGTAACTTCTACCTATACAAATTTCTGTCATTATTATTTTCCCTAACTTATACCTATACAAATTCCTGGGTGTTACACTCTGGCTCTTCTGCTTCAAGGAACCACCTCTGTACATCCAAGTGCTTTCGTCGATATTTTTCTTTATTGTTTCAGCTCGGTTAGCTGACTCTTTTTTTTTTTTTTTGGCAGGTGGCTACTTATGCGAAGGCTTGTGATGAGGCGGGCTTGCCGAGGGAGCTCACTTGAGCGGCGAGTCTTCTGAGGCTAAGGTTGCTTCCTTGACCTCCCGGAGAATTTGGTCGCTGGCTGGATAAAGAGGCGGCGAGACTTGTGAAGCCTGGTCGAGCTGAAGCACCCTTCGGTGCGGCGCGGCCCAGAGGATAAGAAAATGAGGCCGGAAGGATCACGAGAGAGGTCGTTGAAGGCGAGTTGCGGCTGGCCCCGAAGGAGTTCTGAGGCCGTCAGGGTGACTGTGGGCGAGATGGCGACCTTGGGTGGAGCGCGAAGGCTGCGGCGGGTAACTCATGGAATGACGGAGGAGCTGAAGTCGAGCTTCGGATGGACCTTATGAGGGCGGGAGGCTTTGTTTGCCGGAGGGGCTAGTGATAGTGGAGCTTAAAGGCGAGGCTGTACCAGTGGGCTTTTCGGGTGGCTTGCCTTTCCAGCCCGGGCTTCCGGGCTTTCCCCGAGACTTGGGTTCAACATCAAACTTCGATGAGGAGGTTGAAGGATGCGCTTAGGCCAGGAGTAGATGCGGGCGCCGGGTGTTTTCGGGGCCCCTGATGGGTGCTCCTACCTAGCGGTCTCGGGTTCCTCAGGGCTTCAGTTCTTGCGCCGCTGCCCCGGGGCTCAGCTTTTGACTCCTGCCATGGCGGGGCCCAACGTCAGGCGTTTAGGCTCTTTTTTTTTTCTTTCTTTTTTAGTGTATCTTAGCGCGGAGCTTGGGTTTTTGTATTGCTTCTGATTTTGACTATTTGTTGATATACCTAGATTCATCGATTAATTCCTTCGATCCTTTTCCTGTTTCGTCGATTTGAGCTTCTTCGTTCTCAAGCCACGAGGTCTTCCTATAGTAGTTATGTTTCGCAATCTGAGCTATTGGGCTCCTGAGCGCTAAGATCCTAAGCTATTGGGCTCTTGAGCGCTAAGATCCTGAGCTATTAGGCTCCGAGCAACCCCAGGTCCTCCTCGCGAAGACAAGCTATTAGATGGCGTTAAGACCCTCTGGTGTTAAATACGAGGGTGCATTTAGAGGCTACTAGGCTCGGGCGCTAAGACCCTCTGTGTGGTGAGCTCTGCGGGTTGAAATTGTTGGGCTCTGAGTCTTCAAGATCCTCTTGTCTTGAGCTCTGCAATTTGAGCTATTGGGCTGAGGCGGCCTCCTTGAGGCTTGGGTTATGCTATGCAAAGCCCAGGCTATTGGGCTCTTGAGCTACATGGTTCCGCGGCTACTTGGCCTTTTTGAGTTGTTAAGCTCTGCAAATTGAGCTATTGGGCTCCTGAGCTACATGGCTCCGTGGCTACTTGGCCTTTTGGTACATTCGCTCTATTTGAAACTCTTGGGATCCACGAGCCACATGGCTCCAGTAATTTCTTGGCATTCACTGTTTGTTATCTTCACGCAAGCGAGCTCTGGGCTCTGAGCTACATGGCTCCGTGGCTGCCGGCCTTTTGAGGTGTTAAGCTGCGCAAAGCGAAACTCTTGGGATCCCGAGCTACATGGCTCAGTGGCTATAGCCTTCTGGCTGTTATACTCTGCCAGCGAGCTCTTGGGCTCTTGAGCTACATGCTTTCCGTGGCTATAGCCTTCACGAGTTGTTATGCTCTGTGGCCCGAGTTACTAGGTTCTTGAAATTTGTAACAAGTGGCTGCCCGACCTTTGATTGTTAAGCTCTGTGAGCTCTTGAGCTGCGGAATCTGATGGCTCGCGTGGCTACTTGGCCTTTTTGGTACATTAAGCTACACTGGCCCGAGCTCTTTGGGATCTGACTACATGGCTCTATGGCTACTTGACATTCCTGAGTTGTTATGCTCTACAAAATGAGCTACCAGGCTCTTGAGCTACATGGCTCGTGTTTCACTTGGCCTTTTGAATTTGTTAGATCTGCAAGGCGAGCTCTTGGGCTCTGAGCTACATGTGGCTCAAGTGGTTACTTAGCCTTCACGGTTGTTATGTACGCAAGTGAGCTACTAGGCTCTTGAGCTACATGGCTCCGTGGCTACTTGGCCTTTTTGAGTTGTTAAGCTCTGCAAACTAAGCTACTAGGCTCCATGGCTACTTGGCTTTCCTGAGCTGTTATGCTCTGCAAACTGAACTACTGGGCTTCTAAGCTACATGGCTCTGTGGCTACTTGGCCTTCCTAAGATGTTATGCTCTGCGAGCTGCGGGCTCTGAGCTACATGGCTCTGTGGCTACTGAGACCCTTTCGTCTTCCTTCCCTTGGAAAGGCACGTGTGGCTTTAATGCAGATTTATAGAGGGTGGAGCAGTTGCGTGACTTCGGCCATCTAGCTCCCTTATAAATGGGACCCGTGTGATGGATTAGCATGCTTCTAACTTTCATCCTTTCTTAGGCATAGTCGAAGTCCGCGGATGATGAAGCGTCAAGGTTTGGTCATCATTGCAGGGGGTCTGTCTAATGATCGTGAGCCGACGTTTGGTTCTGATGGTCTACTACTTGTTGGAGTTGTATTTTTCCCTAGTTCCTCCCTTGTGGGAGTTGTGTTGTTCCCTAGCTATGTCGATGATGTAAGCGTGCTGGGAGCGTGTATCGAGGAGCGGTGTATGAAAAACTTAGTCTGGCTTTCTCGTTTTCTTCTCTTTTTTCCCTTTCTCCTTTTCTTTCTCCTTTTCCTTCTCTTCCTCTCCCCTTCTCTTTCGCACTCTCTCTTCTTCTCTTTCTCTTTCCCTTTCTTGTGATTTTTTGGGTTTTTTGTCTTAACAGGGTGTAGGTCGATGTGAAGAACGATTTTTGCTTAACTATAATTTTTGAGATGCAAAGGGTGATTTTGTAATTCTCTGAGGTGGTTGTAACTTCTATGTAATGAAATTTTGTATTCAACTGTAGTTCCTTTAAAATAAAGAACAATATTTGTGAATTACGCACTTCTTCTACCCAGGCCCCTTTGAGCCGTGCTCCTGGCTTTATCATTGTAACTTATTGTTTGGTCCACCATAACATCAAACAACTTAAAAAATGGAAATAGAATGTTTTTTTGAAATTAGGATGGTGGATCTTTATTACAGACTACGTTCCGGGGTCTTATTGGTAGAATCGTTTGAGATGTTCAGCGTTCCATGAGTGGGGCAGGGTTTTTCCTTCTTCCGTTTGGAGCTCATAGTTGCTAAGTCGGATTATGCGAGATACGATATAGGGCCCTTCCCAATTAGGTCTCAGCTTCCCACATGTGCGTGAGGAGTCACTTCCCTTCTTGGTAGAGTTTTTTAGAACTAGGTCACCCAGACTTGTAACTCCTGGGCTTGACCCTTTGGTCATAATACCTCACTGTCTTCCTGTGATAGTCTTCCATACAGGACTTTCTCACGTTTTTCTTCTAGGAGATCCAAGTTAGGTGAAGGACCTCTCGTTGTCGATGTTTGCTAGTTCGATCCTTGGATATTTTAGTTGACCTCATTGGGTGCTGCTTTAGTGCCAAGGCCGGAATGACGAGGGTTCACTGGTCGTGACTTGCGCGTAGTTTTGTATGCCCATAAAGGGAGGTACTCTACCCATTTTCCTTTTAGGTCTTCCAGTTTGGTTTTCAGTGCTGCCTTTAAAGTCCTTATAGTAACCTCTACTTGTCCATTGGTGGATGGCTGAGGGCAGTGGTAGTTCTTGGTCCAGAGGCTCGTGAAATCTCTAAACTTAGGATTATTGGTGTTTCCCATTATCGGGACACGGGGACCTCGGGATCCCGAACACATAATATAGAAACGCCCGGGACGAAGTTGCGTACCTTCTGTTATGTGATTGTTGCTAAGAGTTCGGCTTTGGCCCATTTGGTAAAATGATCCATAGCCCTGTGATGATGAAATTGCATTGGCCCCTTCCAATGGGTAGAGGTCCCAATATGTCTAGCACCAATTGTTGAAAAGGCTAAGGGCTTGTGATTGTCGTTAGCAGCTCAGATGGGAGATGAGATATCTTGGCATGCTCCTGACAAGCTTTGCATTTTCTAACCAGTTCTGTCGCGTCTTTGAACATTTGTGAAGGCGGTAGTAGCCCCTGTAGTGGTTTCTGCGAGTGGAAGACTCCGATGTGGTTGCCACAGTAATGCCCTCGTGTACTTCTTTGAGTATGCGGGTTGGCGTCTTCCTTCCCTCTTGCATAGCAGAATGGGGCGCGAAAAGAAGCCTCGTTTATAAAGGGTCCCCCGATGAACGGTGAATCTTGCCAACCTCGCTCTGAGTTTGGACGCCTCCTTTGGGTCGCTTGGTAATTTACCATCTACCAAGTAATTCCAAATGGGGTCCATCATTTCGATTCGGACATCTGAGGAGACTTCTCCTTTGTCGCGCTTCTTGGGTTACGGAAGGTGCTCGATGGGTGTCGATCTGCCCGAGGTCTTCTTGTGAGGCTGTCGCGGTTTGCGAGCGTGCTTTCGGGAATTCTGCGATCTTGGTACATGTTGGCAGACATACGAACTGTCGGCTCGTACCTTTTGAGATATATCATCTTGCGCCTCGGCCTCGTAGGAGTCTTCTATCTGTTTTACCACCAGTTGGGAGTCACTGCTCACCTCTAGCTGATCTGCTTCCATGAAGTGGGCGAGTTGAGTCAATGGTATAGCGACTTCATGTCGGCCTCGTTATTAAAAGGCTTGACCGAATCACGAGGCGTATTCCGTATCTATCCCATCTGGAGAGGTAAGGATCAGCCCTGCACCGCTCCCTTGGGCGTTAGCGGCCCCGTCGACGGATAATTTCGGATAGAGGAAGTGGAATTTTCCGATTGGGTAGCCTCAGTAGATATCTTGAATTATGAATTCTATGATGAAATCTGCCCGAATCACGCCATTTACCGTTGTCCTCGGTTTGTATATGATGTCAAATTCACTCAGCTCTATAGCCCACTTCATCAGCCTTCCAGAGGTTTCTGGTTTATGCAGTATTTTCTTCATCAGATATTCGGTTGGGACTTCGACGGTATGAGCTTGGAAGTAAGGTCGAAGTTTTCTGGATGTGGTTACCAATGTGCTAGGATTAGCTTTTCCATCTTTAAGGTACCTCTCTTGCTTCTCTTAGAGCTCGGTACCGTAGTGGCGGTTCTTTGCACCCACGTCCCGTTCTCTTACCAAGGCGGCACTAGTTGCAAAGTCTGAAACAACCAAGTAGAGAGTGAGGAGTTCTCCCTCGGAAGGGCTTACCAGAATGGGGGGAGAGCTCAGGTAGGTTTTGAGCGCCATGAACTCCTCCTGGCAATGTGCGTCCCACTGGAAGGCCTTTTTCAAAACTTGAAAGAAAGGCAGACATTTGTCGCTGGGCCTAGATCTGACGGCTCAGCGCAGCTATTCTCCCTGTTAGGCGTTGAATGTCTTTAATGTTTGACGGAGGCAACATATCAAGCATGACCTTTATCTTATCTGGGTTTGCCTCTATTCCTCGGTTGTTGATTATAAAACCTAAGAACTTCCTAGCGGAGACTCCGAAAGCGCATTTGGCTGGGTTTAGCTTCATATTATAGCTTTTCAAGACCTAGAACGCCTCAGCTAAATGGGTTATGTGGAGCTCGGCTTTTATCGATTTATGGCGTACCGATACATATATACCTCACGTAAATGTCCCGATTTGTTTACGGAACATCTGTTCTGGCCTTTGGTAGGTGGCTCTGCATTCTTTAGCGAAGGGCGTTGCCGACTCTTGATGGGTTCCGCGACCCGGTGACAAATGAGGTCTTCTCTTGGTCGCTGGGGTCCATACTGATATGGTTGTAGCCCAAGAAGGCGTCCATGAAGTTGAGGAGTTCGTGACCGGCCATAGCGTCTACTATGAGATCAATCCAAGGTAGGGGGAAGCTATCCTTTGGGCAGGCCCTTTTATTATCTGTGAAATCGATGCAAAGCCGCCACTTACTATTTGCTTTTTTGACGAGAACAACGTTGACCAACCATTCCGGGTACTCTACTTCTCTGATTGCCTTTGCACGGAGGAACACGACCTCTTCGTGTCGCCTTACGTCTTTGCGGGGCAAAACTCCTTCTCTTTTGCTTGACCAGCTTAAAGGAGGGAATGGCATTTAACCTGTGGGTGATCACTGTCGGGTCAACCCCACCCATGTCTTTTTGTTTCGACGAATACTTTACATGTTACGCTCTAAGCGGATGAAACCCGTGTCTTATGCTAACTTAGACCCTATGTAGATGAGGTGTTAAAATTTCAGTCATAGAAGTACATGCGGCTCCTAATTCTTGAGGGCGCAGGTCGGGTGGTTACCTCGTCTTGCATGTCAAGCTCGTCCATGTAGATGTTGTTGACCGTGTTTTGCTTCATTGATGTTGAGTAACATTCCCTGGCTATGCGCTTGTTTCCTCGGACCATTCCTACTCCATTTGCAGTTGGAAATTTGATAACCATGTGATAAGCGGAGGGAAAGGCCATTATGGAATTGAGAGAGGGCCTACCTAGTAACATGTTGTAGGCAGACGGGGCGTTTACTATGAGGAATCTCCTTTGTTGGCACGACATGATCTCCTATAGTGACATAGCGTATCGATCCCAGGCGATACTCTCCCGAGGAACCCACGTGGTGAGCGTTGGCGGCTCTAGTTTCTCCTTCCAATTACCCATCTTGTCGAGTTGATGCAAAAGATGATATCGTTGAACTTAGTTGTCGAAGAGGGACCACAATGGATCATTTTATTAGCTACTATGGTTTATCACAAGCGGGTTGTCATGGGGATGTTAGCGACCTTCCATGTCGAGAATGCGAAAGGTTATGGTAGTATCCGTAGGAATCTTGGATCTTTTGTTTGTACTTTTAAGGTTTTCTTTGTCGATGCTGCGTAAAGTGGGCCTTCTGTTTGAAATTTGGACTCTCCACCACCATGAACCTCCCGGAGATTACATGGATTTCTCTTAAAGGCGACTTATGCTGAACTGGGGTTGGCTGACGAGGTGGCGGTGGTTGGACTCACTCCTACCCTTCTGAGGCCACGTATCTGATGAGATGTCTACGTCGGATCAAGTATTCAATCTCCTTTTAGGCCCGGATGCGGTCATGCATTTGGTGTCCGCGGTCCTTGTGGAACTCCACGGTATTTAGTGTCGTCTCTTCTAGCGAGTCGACTTCATGCGGGATGGCCACCTCGAGAACCTTTCATGTTGCGCCCGTAGGACTGCGACACTAAGGCTATCGAGAGGGTGTATTCTTGAGGTGAATACGGCCCTTTCTGACTCGGTAGTGGTCCCTGCGATCCCTGACATTCCCTCGTCTTGTTGGGGACTGTTCTCTGTTTTCTCTGCTCCTCCTTGGGGATCTATCCCTATCTGCCTGTCTCTTGGGACTTCGTTCTCTTTTTTTGTCGCCCCTACTCTTTTCCTTTTGAGCATAAGAAGTTCTTTACTTGGACATGAGGGCTTCTTCACCGTTGATGTACTTCTCTGTTTTGGCGAGGACCTCGGCCATGCTTGCCTAAGGGTTCTTTGAGATAGAGAACATTAGGTATTTCGACTACGCCCCAGGCCACGAGGTAAACTGATAGCAGCCAGACTACGTCGAGAGAGAGATATCACCTTTAAGCGACTCAGGTGTTAAACGCTTTGTTGTATGGCTCGAGAACTCTTAGAGGTTATGTTTTATGGTTAGAAGGTGATAACTCGGCTTCCTGTACGTTCTTGCTTCGATAAAGTGGGAGACGAATGCAATGGAAAGTTCTGTGAAAGATGAGATGGAAGACGGCGGGAGTCTGTTAAACCAGGCCAATGCTGGGCTCTTTAGTGTGATAGCGAAGGCTCTGCATCGTACGGGGTCTTGATATCTGTGTAGTTCCATATGATTTTTGTATGTATTGAGGTGGTCTATAGGGTCTTTTGTTCCGTCGAACGTCTCGATCACGAGGCATTACGAGACTTTGCCCTGAGGGAAGTGCAGCACCTCGGCAATGAATGGAGATTCGGTTTGTTGCACCAGGGCATCCATGGAGACTAGAGCTCGGCCTTTTACCGCTACAGCCATTGTGGGCGATTTGCTGCTTTGGATGTCACCGACATTTGCTCCCGACCTCTCCTCTTTGCGATCCTCTCCGGGGGGTTGGTAAGGATCATGTTCCCTGGTGTGGCTAGTTTCTCCTTCTCTATCTGCTTCTCGATGAGGGTCGAGATGTTGCTCTTCTCGGGTAACAGGGTTTGGTCGGACCTGTGCGTCTCTTGGGGCGTCGTGCCTGCACGGTAAGTTGTTCTGATTCCTTCGTGAGTGTTGGTTGGTGACACGGAGCGCCTCCACCTCATCCGTGTTGGCCTGCACAGTCTCTAACGCGCCTCCGGGAGATCAGCTGTCCACGTCGCCTGGTTAGTCTTGCATCCTTGGAAGATTGGCGTTGCTCCTACTTGTGTTCCGAGTTGACACCATCAATCGCTGAGAGGTCAGCTTTATTTGTAAAGGAACAGTTGTTCCCACAGGCAATCATGGCTGATATGCTTTTCAGCGAATTTGATTTGGGCGTGCTGGATTTTTGGGCGGTCAGATTGACTCCGTGCGATTGAGACTCCTTTGCAAAAAACAAAAACAAAAAAATGATCGGCGGGGCTTGTCAGTTGCCTCTCCGATACATAAGTCGGTTCAGGGAAGAGAAGATCAAGCGCTTAGGGAATGAATTTTAAATAGCGTTAGTGCGTGCCTTTCGCGATGGGGTGACTGGTATTTATAATTGATGATCATGATAACTCTAGTTGGATGATGACCTTTGAATAGTATGTTTCCTTGTTAGAGGATGATACGATATTTCTCCCATTGGGTAGGAGATTTTCTTTCATTATCGTAAATCGATTAATAAGGGATAATTGATGGGCAATAATTGAGAAATATCCGACTTTCCTGATTGGTGGAGATTGAGTGTTTTCCTCTAATATGGATTCTTTGGGCTACCAGTCTTCTAAAGGGGCGAGTTGGACCCTCGTTTTGGGTCTGCCTTTAAGGGATACCATTAAGGGCTTATTGCTAGTACTTGACCCATTTTTAATCCCGACGTTTGGGCTTGTATCTTGGGCTAGTGCGTCTATTATTTCAAACCCCATCATATATAAAGAAGAAAAATAGAAAATATCTTTATATTTAATTTAATAAATTAATTTTATATATGTTAAAGTTTATATATGTCTATTATAAAAAGTGAAGTAATTTAAAAATACATTAACTTTTTTTTTTTTAAAGACAAAAATACATGAACTTTTAATGTATGTTTTTGTACATTCATTTATAATACTTCAATTATTGTGATTTATATTCTATTAATAACCTTGGAAATTCCATTTTAATTATATATATTTTTTATTTTAGTTTTTCTATAAATAATTAATTTTATTCCTTTAAGCGAGGATTATTGATTTTTAGCCATTATTTCTATTATTTATCTGAAATCACCTATCTACACCTATATTCGTCAATTTATTTCTCAATATAGTGATTATTTCACAAAACCTAGGTTTTCATTTGTTTTTTCATGTTTTAATTATCGATCTTAGTGAGGCTTGTGGTTGTCATTATCTTGGTATAACGTTTGTTTGTCATTGTTGTAGTGCGACGTTTATTTGTGTGAGATATATTTAAATGAACAAAGCTATGTCGAATATGACAATAAATAAAATCGATATTTAAATGGCAAAAAGTATATCCGACCAGCCAACTGATAAATAAAATGTTCGTTGATATCTGCATCGCGAAATATAGGTATTATATTCATAATAGTAATATCAAATATGTAGACTAAACTATTAAATGTATAAACTTTAACCTGATTTATTATACTATTAATTTGGATGTTGCTTGATCCTTTATAGTTTATAACGATTTTAATCATGTGTTTTTATTGATATATTCATAGTTTGAATTAATAAATTTATTTTATCTTAAAATAATAAAAATAAAACAAAAATTGAAATTGAAATTGAAATTTAATAAATTATTTTTACATATTTTAAAATTTTGTCTATTTATTTCCATCTATTATATAAAATGAAGTAATTTAAAAATATATAAACTTTGAATGTATTTTTTTGTACATTCATTTATAATTCAATAATAGGTAATTTACCTTCCATCAATAACATATTTTTTCCATTTTATTTATTTTTTAATAAGGAAACCCATTTTAATTATATATATATTTTTTTTATATTTTATAGGGTTGGACATGGTTGATTAACCTAACTGTGCCACTAAAAGTAAATCAATCGACGGTTTTCGATTTATTATTTATAAAAACAAAAACCAAACCATAAACATAGTTAACCAAATATTCGGTTAACCATATATCGGTTTTTGGTTAACCATAATTAAAAAACAAATTTATAATTTCATAATTGTATATTAAAGTTCAAATTCCAATAATTACTATAAATATAATAAAAATGCATTTGCAATCCCGACACTTGGTTCATTTATGATACATCCAAATAATAAATGAAATGTATCTAATTAGATACTTTAATCACAATTTTTTTAATTAACCACATGCTTTAACAACTTCAATCACAAAGAAAGCTACGTAAAAATAATGCTTGTACATATCTTTGGGTTTGACGAGATTAGAGAGGTCAAAAGAATGTTTTGTATTATATATTATTATATACTACTAATATAAGTATATAACCATGAAATATGGTGCATAACGTCTTCCTCCAATTTAAAAAATAAATATAATATCAAAATATTAATGTAACTCGTCAAAAAAAAAATTATAATAATTCATCCATATATGTATACATATAATTTTAATTATACGATAATATTGACCCATATATAAATTTATTTTCATAATATATATTACATACATTATATTTTATAATTTTAGTATAATATTTGTATTTTTTTTTATTTTTTGGTCGGTTAATCGAAACCACGGTTTTGTATTTTGTAAACTTAAATATAAACCTAAATCAAAACCAATAATTGTATAAAAAAACCTAAAATCAAATTGATCGGTTCGATTAAATTATTATTCGATTCGGTTTCTGTTTGATTTCTCGATCGATTCGATTTCTTAAATTTTTTTCCCATCCCTATTTTATATAATTGAATTAAAACAAGAGAAAATAATTTTTCTTAATCTTCAGTACTTTGGGGACCAAATTTGGTTGACCAAGACGCTGTCGTTTCAATTTCCCCGTTCTCCGTTTCTTCCTGGGCGCCGATTTCAGCAGATTTTTGGCGTCGTCAATCCTCGGACATTTCGGGGGGAACTTTAAAAAATGTAGGGCTGATTAAATTGTCTGCAACTCCGATGAAAACAGTCTTCTTCCTCCCGAAGCCTCGCTATCTTCTCTCCCTCGCTTCACTCTTCCATACTTTCCCTAAACCTAACCCTAATTTTCAAAGACCACCGTCTCACAAGCTCGTCAATAGGCCTCCTCCATATCGCCATTGGGACCTGCCAATTCCCACTCCCAGACAAACCCTAAATCCTAACCCTAACCCTGACCCTAATTTTTCGCAGGCTGACTTCTCCAGCATTGCGCTCTCCTCGCTGACCCCGCTCTTTCTTCCGGTGCGTCTCTTGAAGATGCTTTGAGCCGGACAGGAATTAAGCCTTGTTCGGGTCTGTTGCAAGCCATTTTCGGCCATTTTGATTCATCTCCCAAGCCTTTGTTCACTCTCTTTTTGCTGGGCTGTGAAGCAGCCTGGGTTTGAATCCTCTGAGTCTCTCTTCAACTTCATGGTCTATGTGCTTGCGAAATCGCGGGCTTTTGATTCCGCGTGGTTACTGTTGCTTGATCATGCAGAAGCTGGAGAGCAACCTGATTTGGTTTCAAGCAATACATTTTCAATTCTGATAAGGCGTTATGCTCGCGCAGGTAATGCCTGAAACTCGTGATGCGAACTTTCTGAAAGAATATGTAATTTGTAATTCTGGAACAGAATTCAATCAAGTTTCTTATAATATTGGTGAAATTTCAGGGAAAATTGGAATTCAAATTGGAAAAGCAGGTCATTTTAAAACCTTTTCATGATCTTGACTGAAAATCCCGATAAAATAATATTAAAATTGGTGAAACATTAATGTACAGTTTTTTTTTTGTCCAAAAAATTGAAACTAGGTCAATTATTTCCCTCCGTTGTTTGAGATTTTATGTCCAGAATTGAAGTCATTTGAGCTTCTTTTAGATTTTGTAATCTTTGGGAGTTTACTTGTGCAGGTATGACCTTTTCTGCCATTCGGACATTTGAATTTGCCCGTAGCTTAGATTCAATTAGGGACCAAGACTCGGAATGGAGTTTGCTTGAGATTCTATTGGATTCTCTCTGTAAGGAAGGGCATGTTAGAGTAGCCTCTGAATATTTTGATCAACAAAAAGGACTTAACCTGAGTTGGGTTCCTTCAGTTCGAGTATATAATATATTATTGAATGGGTGGTTTCGATCAAGGAAGCTCAAACATGCAGAGCGGCTTTGGAGAACTATGAAAAAGGAGAATGTCATACCGACTGTTGTAACATATGGTACTCTTGTTGAAGGGTATTGCAGGATGCGACGATCTGAGAGGGCAATCGAATTAGTGGATGAGATGAGGGGGGAAGGAATCGAGCCAAATGCAATTGTATATAATCCAATAATTGATTCATTTTCAGAGGCAGGGAGATTTAAGGAGGCAATGGGGATGATGGAACGATGTTTGGTTTCAGAGACAGGCCCCACTTTTCAACATACAATTCTTTAGTGAAAGGTTTTTGCAAGGCAGGAGATCTAGTAGGTGCGAGTAAGGTACTCAAGATGATGATTAGTAGGGATGTTGCCCCAACTCTGACAACTTATAATTATTTCTTTAGGTACTTCTCAAGATATGGGAAAATTGAAGAGGGGATGAATCTTTATACCAAGATGATTGAATCTGGACATACACCAGATCGACTCACATACCATCTGTTGATTAAGATGATGTGTGAGGAGGAAAGATTGGACTTGGCAATGCAAGTTAGAAAGGAAATGAGAGTTAGGGGATGTGATCTAGACTTGGCTACAAGCACCATGCTGATCCATTTACTGTGCAAAATGCGTAGACTGGAAGAGGCTTTTGTAGAGTTTGAAGACATGATTAGAAGAGGAATTGTTCCTCAGTACCTTACTTTTGAGAGAATGAATAATGCGCTAAGAAAACGAGGATTGACTGAAATGGCTCGGAAATTATGTGAGATGATGACATATGTCCCTCACTCATCAAAGTTACCAAATACATACTCTGGAGATGGAGATGCATCACGTGAGAGGAAAACAAGCATAATACATAGGGCTGAAGCAATGTCTGATATTTTGAAGACTTGTAATGATCCAAGAGAACTAGTTAAACGTAGAAGTTCTTTTGAAAATACTATATCAGTTGCAGACCGGTTGATAGAGGATATCAAGAGAAGAGCTAACAAGACATGAGTTTTTTTTTTTTTTTGGGCCTCTTGAGTTCAAAATCTACATGAAAGGACTCTATAAATGCCTTCTCGAATCTGGCAATCCTAGTCAGTCACCTGTAGTTTGGTCTTGGAGAGGTTTATATGTTGTAACTTATGTGTTGGACTATGCAATGCATAAGGCTTCTGAAAGTTTAAGTTTTTTTATTTGTTAAAAAACATGATATTTATATTAAACCCAAATCCTACAAGTTTGAGCTTTTAGGAGAGTTGTTCGTTTAACATGGTATTAGAACTTGGTCCGGTAGAAGATCCTGCGTCTTTGCATTTTATTAAGATTTGTTAATTTGAAGTGTGGAGGTGTCATTTGGTTTGTTTATTTCTACATGTGTGGGTATGGTAGCGTATGAAGGAGGGTGTTAAAGCTTATGATATTTATATTAATGAAATTTAAAGCTTAAGCTTTTAGGAGAGTTGGTCGTTTAACATTTTTATTTGTACATTGAATCTGATGGAAATTAGTGTTGAAAGTGAGTATTAGTATGCAAAGACATCAATGAGTGCAAAACTGGGTTTGTGATGGAAAGAAAAGCTCAATGGAGTCAGAGGGTGGAAGTTGGAGGATACAAAGTAGCCATGAAGGTTGAACTCTAAATGTTTTGGGATACGGAATTTGCTTTGGGGAACTTTTCAGACTGCAACAACCTCTTTTCATTTCTTCATTCGAGGTTCAACTAATAACAGTAAATTTCTTGTGGAGGCCTGGTTACATAATCTTTTATTTCTGTATAAGGGAAAACACAAACCATTTTAACAGATCCCTTGATTTCTAGTGAAATTCTTTACTGTTCTTTTCCCTGGGTTTTGTATCTTTTTTGGTCCTCTGTTATAATGTTCAATTACTTATTGGCAGTTATCATTGATTTATTTATCTTAAGTTTCCATGTGCTGGTAGTTATTCACCATTTCGCAGCTATCGTTATAGTTTTAATTTCTGGAAATTTTTCAGAAATTTCTTTTGCCCTTCTCATTATATTTGTTTACGTTTTACATCTTTTCATACAATTGATTATTCTTCACATTTAAATAGACTCAATCCACAGTGTTAGTTGTTTCGTTCATCACTTCAGTTAAGAATTGGACGTTTCCTTCTCAAATAGAACATATGTAGTATTTTAGAGGATCATTAAGTACTTGAATCAGTTCTGCTTATACACCTAAAATTCACTGAAGAAAGCATTTTATGCCTTGATGGCATGGAGTTTTATTGAAGTTTCTTCAGTAAACTAACAGTATCTGGCATCAATCACACATGCATAGCTTTGGAATGGCTAGCAGGTAACAATATGTCATGAATTATAATTCCTTGTCCTGTCCTGTGCTTGAGGGGATGTGATTCTGAGAATACCAGAAAAAAAGGAAGTTGCTTGAAGGATATGATTTAAAAAGTCTGGTTGAAATTAGTGAAAGAAATAGCATATAATATGTACTGGGTATCTTTATTTTATCCATGACTCGATAAAATACAACCGCATGTGTGAAGTAGTTTGGATTTAAATATTCTTCTAGGGCTCTTCACCATATCTAGTTGCATTACAATTTTTAATGTATCAGGCATGCAACAAAAAAGACAAACTTGTTAAGGAGGAGGCAACTTCCTGGGAAGCAGAAGTCTATCTACCCTTCCTTGGTTCTAAGCGGCTTATGAATTATTGCGGGTCCACTGGTAGATTGGTCATGGTCCTCTTGAAGCCAATGAAGCCAAGTTTTACAGGTACACTTTGTTCTCATACTCCCTTACTAGAGTTGCCTCTCTCTATGTACTGACCATCTCTCTTTTCTCTCATGTGAAAGTGACTCTCATCGAGCTCAATATAGAGGTAGCTTTGTTGATGTAATTTTATACTAGCTTTATCCATCCAGCTGCCTGTTCTCAAATGTATATGAATGATTACCTAATTTTCTGTCACATCTCTTGCGAACCTCCCTGTTCTTTTTCTCGGTATTTGGAGAGAAAATGACACACCCAATTAGATATGCTTGAGGGCACACAATGGACGAGGGACCTCAAATTTACTCTATATCTGGTAATATCCCATTTGGGGTGTTTTTTCATTTTTTTCCCTTGTGGGAGAAGTAGATATTAGATAACATGCATGGGACTTTAGAATATGATCACCAATAACCTAAAGAATAGACAATGGAACAAAGGGTCCCACATGCTAAATCTTGCTCCTAATTTTTTTTGATAATACATGGATGTTCGGACCAGAACTATCTTTAAATCTCGGTAATTAATGGGGTCTAGAGACTAGAGAACAGCCGGGTAAATACTCAAGTGCCACCAAGGAGACTCCCGAGACACCTTAGCATGCGTCTCTGGTATAAAGGCTTTTATGCCGAAATGCGGCTCTCGCGGGGACAAATCTTCTTTGCTAATAAGCCATGGACTTTGAGAATTCCGTGTCATACCCGGTATAAAGTATTTGTTCATCTATAGATGATGCATTAGTGGGACCCTGAGTGACAAATGCGTGTCACCTACTGATTCCTTCCAATAAGAGCATTAGCTGAGGATTCTTGCAAGGTGGTAGTGATGAATTGGAGACATACCCCCATCAGTTTATGATCATGGATTTGGAGCTTAGTGGGTGAAACCTAAACTTGAAATTATTTAATAGCCTGGAACCCTATTATGTTATTTAGATTATTTTATAGATTGGTGAAAATGGGGATTAGTGATAGAACTGAATGATAAAGAAATGGTGGAGAGGGATGTAGATTTTGTTGAAAAATATTAGAGGATAGATTGTAGGATGATGAGGTAGTGGACTTTTTGCGCATGCAGAGAAAATTGGAAGAGGTATATTTGGATACTGCATCTTGCATTCCCACGCAACTCTTCATGTTGTCAACTTTCAATTTCTTTTAGTCACTTCAAATAAGTGGGATGTAGTAGGGTACACACAGGGCTTTTTTTTCTTCCTCATCCTTCCTTTTCTTCTTCTGTTTTGATAATGAGCCATCATTTTCTGCATTATTTCAGCTCCCCAGTCAGGTCAAGAAGAAAAAACAAAACAAAATTGCTTAAAATCATAGTGATTAATTCACTTCATTTGTTGAGGTTGAGATCAAAGTAAATTCATCAAACTTCTGATCATTATTTTTGGTTCTTGAAAGATTTAAGGTATGTTTATAATTTGTAAAAAAACTTATATAGTTCAAAATTATTTATCTTTTATTATAAAAAGAGGAAAAAGTAAAGTGTTTCTTTTGGAATTATTTCCTATCCTTTTTTTTAAGGAATAAATGATAAGAATAATCTCAATTTTCATTCATCTTCTTTAAATAATCTCGCATGATAATTTGAGAATAAACCCTAACTTTAGAGGTGTCTTATTTTGGTCCCGATTGATCGATGATTGGCTTAAATGAGTTAAAAAAAAATTCCTAGATGGCCTCTCTTCCCTTTCTCGTTACATGTCACTATCTAATTAGCTCTTTTAAATTTTAATTTTTTTTTAAAAAAATCAGTTTTATCAATCTTAAGAGAAATTAGAAAAAATCAGACTTTTTTCTTTTAGGTTTATATATTATTTATGGGATTCATTTGTTTTAGTCAGGAGAAAAATCATTTGTTATAGGATTCATCTCATAATCCGATCTTGAGATAAATTCCAACTTTTTTCTTCTATGTTCTGCTTTCATATACAAGTGAAGTTTGTAAATAAACCATGCCATTCTTTAGATTTTGAAAAATTCTCTCATCCCTATCTTCTTCCATGGGATTCTAATTTAACATTTGAATTTTCATACACGCAAGCAGTTGAGAAGGTTTTGTGGGCATTATTTTGCAAGCTGTTTAAGGAGAAGATCATCTTGAAGCCATTGTCGAAGACGATGTTGGAGGCAGAGCCACCGCTCTTCCCACCAATTTTTGGGTGGGGATAGAGAGAGGGGTGGAGATAACTAGAGCTGCAGACGGTGACAAGTGGATGCATATGGCCTTAATTATCAAGTATTCGTGGATAAGTTAACTATTAAGCTAATCCCGAGTGATAAGTCGAGGCCAGTAAAACGCTGAAAAGTTGGGCTTATTTTCAGATTATCGTAAGGTGAAATTTATTTAAAGAAGATGAGTGAAATTTGAGATTATTTATGTCGATTATTTATTTTTAATAAAAGCTTATCTATAAACATGAAGCACCTTATATTAAAATATAGGTCTTCCTTATATTTTAATTTTGAAAATTTAATATTCAAGAAAATAAAAACTTTCAATATCTCAATGAATTTAAATATTTAAAAAAAAAATTTATATTCTAAGAATTTTCTGTATTGAATATAAAGATATTAAGGGCATGTTTGGATCATGTTCTAAAAAACATGGAGAACACAATTTTGATATTATTTAAAAACTGTATTTGTAACAATGAATTTAGTATTTTTTATATTTTCCATAACAAAAAAGGAACCAAATGTATTATTCGATGTTTTCCTTGTTCTTTTTGTTTTTTAGAACAAAAAAATAGTTTTCGAAAACACAAATAGACCCTAATATTTTTTATTATTAAAACAAATAAAATATAATTAGAAAGATAATAGGGTGCAAACTTGGTAGATGCTTTCTCTATTAAACTCGTATGAGACAACTTTTAAAATTTGGAAAAGTGATTTTAGTAGTTTTTATAGCTGAGTATAGAAACCTTTGTATTTATTAAAATTATAAAAAAAAAAGACATTTAAATATAATTACAAAAAATAGATGTCATAATAAATAAAAAATTTATTACAAAAATACATAAACTCAAATATTGTATTAATTTTATCTATATTTTTATTTTATGATTATAAAAAAATTAAAAAAGTGAAATAATGAATAAACATGTATAAATATTGTATTTTAAGGAAAAATAAATACGGTATTTTTAGGAATGTTTAAAATTTTGGAAGTGTTTAAAGATTTTTTTATTTTTGAAAAAAGGTCTTTTAAAGAAAAATAAATATATATTTTAAGAATGTTTAAAAAATTTTTAAAGTACTTTTTTAAAACAACTTTCAAGTGCTTCTCAAAAAAAAAAATAAAATAAAAATAAAGTGTTTTTTAAAGTTTCAAATTATTTTTTAGAACTAGGGACACATTTAAAAAAAAAACACTGTAATTAGTACTTACTTTTTTTAATCTAAATGTAAAAAGTTTGAACTTGTTAAATATGCTTAAAATATTTATAAAGTATATTATAAGACTTTGAAAAGAGAAATATATTATGGGACCTAGTTGAGGTGGTTAAAAGCTTAGGCAGGTATAAGAATGGAACGGATGTATGTTGGATGAATTTGTAAGGGCTTCAAAGTGAATAGATGTTTAAAAAAGGCAGAAGAGATTATATTATCTAATATTACAAAATTAATTTTATTATATTTTGAGGACAAAATATCAAGTTACATATATTTTAAATTATTCAATGGGATCGACTCTAGCAATACGATGAATTTGAGGCTAAGTTCGTTAACTACGTGTCGAGTTAACTTCTTTCAGAAAAAATAAAAAATAATCGAGTGTTCGAGTTAACCATCGATTTAATAAATCAATCCAAGTTACAATTCTAAGTCAAGTTAACTTACTTTTAAGTTTTAAATCACATATAAAATAATTTATTTTTTAGATTTATTTGGAGATGCTCTTAGTAGCCGTCTTAAGGTTTCTGAAAGCAGTCTAAAAGCGCCATTTACAATGATGTTTTTAGCCTTTCTTAACAAAAACATGAATTTTTCATGACTGTTCTTAAATTTTTTTCAATATATATATATATACATATGTATTTTTAAATTGAAAATTTATTTTTCAGTAGAACTGAACTCTTTAACTTCATAAGCATGTTTGAAAATTTGTGAAGGTCTTTTTTGGATTATAGTAGATAATATATACAATTTTATGTACATATCATAAAATGTGAGTTCAATTTATTTAATATAGTATCTATATGATTGGAGTGCGGTGTTGTAACATTATTATTACAATATCATTAAAACTTCCCTTATATTATCAAAGGATATAAACCCTCCTTTGTAAAACAAAAAACCTCATTTCTCTTGATCCCTATTTATGAGTATATTCACAAATACATATACATATATTTGGAGATCGACATGGTATATGAAGGTATTTTAAGGTCATAAAAACATAGGATAATGATTATGAGAGAGACAATGAATAAAACCCCACAACATAAGCCAAAGTTAGGAAGCTCCTAATGTCATGTAAGTAAATAATTGTCCTAATTATATGGCATAAAGTTCCAAAACATATATTATTAACCAATGGTCATAACATAATCACACCTACCACAATTTGTCAATGGACATATATCTCACAATGAATGAGCATGTAGAAATTTCCAAAGATGAAACATATGAATAAAGGTGAAGGACAAAACTTGGATAGAATTGTCCAATTCTTACCCAAATAATAATAATATAAAATTATAAGGAGAAAGATATTTTTAAATTGAGAAAATTACCTCACGTGTCCTAGAATTAGAGGTTAGTGTCTTTCTCAAAAGAAAAACTGGGATAAAAATAAAGGAGGAGGTGGGGGCAAAGTGGAGGAAAAGGGAGGAGGGGGCAGACTGGAGTGGAGTCAACAAATGTACTTGAGAGAGAATCAATGCTCCAAAATTCCTCACTATTACTTCCATCCACTTGGCCTTGGCCTTGGCCTTGCCCTTGGTTGGTTGCTTCCTCTTGCTCTTGGTTCACTATCACTACTTAAGTATTCCTTCTTTCTATTATTTTCCCTTGTGCTTTCCTACTTTCACTTCCAATAATTTTTTATCTTTCTAAAACACCCCCCACCCCTCTATTTGATTCATCTCATTTATTGTTTCACTATGGTTCATGGGAAGTTGGAAACATTACCTAGTTTTTTTTTTTTACATTTATCTACTTTGCGTTACATCGTTGTTGTAGTATTTTGTCTTCATGGAGACTCAAAATTTTGGTCCATATCCGATGTCCCGTTTAACCCTTTGGCCACTGAACCAGATTTCATGGGTGGGAACATCATCTTATTGTTTTAAAAAATATGGATATTTGATGTCCTTAAGACCAAGCTCAAGTGATAAAGGGGTGAAGTGGAATATGCAAAAGTGAATAAAAGTAAAAAAAGTGAATCTTTAATTATAACTTCCCTTTTGTACTAATGATTCCCACATTTCCAAAATAGGAAAAAATGCTTTTTATTTTTCATTAGGGTGATTTGATTAAATAAACTTTAGAAAACTCAATTTTGGAAATTTGACCATTTATTAAATTTTGGCCTAATTTTGAAAAAAATATCCCTATTGTTTTCTTTTAAAAATAGTCTTTTATTTTAAGAGATAATGTAAATACATGAAATGAAAAATTGTATTTATATAGAAAATGAGTTATTTTTCAAGAAAAACATTAGAAAGGTTAGAACATTTGGTTCTTATTTTTTGTATTTTTTCTGTTATTAAAAACGAGGAGAGCATGTTTAGTTCGCTTATTATGAAAAGCGAAAGCAATTAAAAAACGATAATAGTTTTCTAAAGAACTTATGAAAAAAATGTTTATATATTTTCAAAAACTATTTTTAATAATAGTTTTCAAAAAATGAAACAAACATATCCTTAGATTTACATATTTGAGGTTTTAACCAAATATCTCTCTCCATGGTTAAAAATATTTTTATAAAATAATATAGAGTGTATTTTGGTTAATTTTAAAAATATCTTATAATTTCAAACACGAGGAATATTTTTTCTTTCATTGACAAAATATTCAAGATTATGAGCAAAAATATTCGTATTTATTTGCTAATAAATTCAATTTTCAATGATTCCACATCTATTTTTTTTATTTTAAAAGCGTTTTGTGGGCATCTTCAAAATGTTGGGGGTATGAAAGTGAGAATGAAAAATTCATTGATACGTCACTCGTTATCATGTTTCAATTACTTTAGGTTCCTAAAATTCAAAATCCACTATTACTAAATTTTGATTCTTATATTCTCAATTCTATTATTAGATTTTAGTGGACCACAACAATGACATTTAGCAAAATCATGGACAAACTTGTTTAGGAAAAAATATTTTAAAATTTGATTTGAATTATATTCATAGAAGTTGAAAATTCCCTATTTTCCATAATATAGTAAAAGAAAATTTTCATAGAAGTGTACCATCATTGTGATAGCATTTCTAATCTGATGTAAAATCAAAAACATATGTCAAATATATTTGAAGAAGGGAATCTAAGACCTTCTATTCAACATGTCTAGCCTCATTTAAGGAAAGGGAAATTGCTAACATCAAAGAGGAATTCATATAAAAGAGAAAAAAAAAAAAAAAGGTAAGTTCAGAATGACCTAATTTTAGAAATTACAGCAAAGGTGATGGGACATTACTCTAAAAAAAGGTGTCTCTTCTTACATGCCATTAAAAATTTAAAATCATCTGCTTTCTAAATTATGAGTTTCCCCTTTAAACTCATTCAACCTCCATTACTTTTATTTGGGGAGAAAGACTTCAAAAAAAAAAAACTAAAGACATTTTATTCAAGTTATTAAAAAGATGTTTTTAACTATTGAGAAAGTCAATTAAAGTAAATAACGAATTTGATGGCAGAAATTTTTTGGATTTTTTCAATTGATACTTCACAACATTTATAATATGAAGTGTTAGTAAGTATAAACATAATATGTGAATAGATTTGATTTTCAAATAAGGGTTGGCTTGCTTCAAAAAATACAATAAATAAGATAAAACAAGGGATAACAATCAATAGCCTCTTTAATTATAATGGTAACTTTTTTCTCTCATGGTCATTAGTTACCCCTTCAATTTTTATATTTTTTTATTAATTACCACTATTTTAAAAATTGGATCGATAATCCAATAAAAAAAAGTTATCATCATCAAACAATTTGATCCGATTTTAGAATATTGATAATTAATTAACTAATTATTAGCAAATGGTAGAACTCTCAACCTTTCAAAAAGTTAATGGAAAAAAGGTCCCGAATTCATATCCTCACAGGACAATTTACTAAGTAAAGAGTTACCCACCAATGTCTCAGTTATGCTTGTGCTACCTCTTTAGTTTTTATCATTTTTTTTATGAAATAATCATTTATGAATAATTTAATAAAATATAGAACAATTTTTTTTGGGGTTGAATTTAGGTATTTGATTGTAATGTCTCTTAGGGTTGGTGTCTCTTGTGATGTGGGTATTAATGGAGGTTGGAGAGAGCATCGAAAAACCTGAGTAAGGTAAAGAGAATGGCATTAGCAAATTAAAGGAAACAACTCAATCTGTATCCAATAAATTCTCTGAGAATTTTCCTTCATTTCTGAGTGTGCAAGAAACCAAGAAACTGCCAGAAAAACACACCTCTCCACAGTTCACACACATGCCTCTGTAATATATCTATATACATTTGAGTGAAGACATAGTAGGGAGGGACAGAGGGAGAATAGTAAACTGTGAGGAGTGACACAGAGAACCCCATTAACTTGAAACAGCAGCCACTGTGAAGCTTTTGCTTTTTAATGCTCTCTTTCTTTCACTCTCTCTCCACAACCCCCAAAAAAGTTTATCTTTCTTTCACTTTCTCTCTCCTCTCTCTTTATCTTTTCTGAAACTCGTGCTCTTTATTTCTCTATCTATCAACACTATGGTGTGGAGATGAAATGGCTGTGATGAGGATGGGTCACAGTAAGAGCATTGCCAGTGGCTGGGTACGCCCAGCAGCGAAATGAATTTTTCACGATTTTCTGGGTATGAGCTGCGCTTCTGATTCGCCCGTTGTTTTTGCTCCCAAGACTGCGGGGCATGGAGGGGATGCGAGGCGGTCGGAAGCGTCGCCTTCCGCCTCTGCTTCCGCCGGAGCTTCTTCCGGTGGCGGCCGTGGACCCATCTCCACTACCTCTGATCTGGGTTCCGGTGAGTTCTTTCAAATCCCCTCATTTTGGTTCGCAAATTTGTTGCTGCTGGTAGTTGAAATCAAGCTGGTGTTTTTTTTCTCTAGCTTTTGAGGAGAAATGCGTTTTTGGGCTTCTGAAAAGACCAAAGTTGCTAAAAACCTTGCCAAACGAAGACTAGTGAGTCTAGTTTAATGGGTACTTTTGATTTTCAGTTGGTGATGTAGAAAGTAGAAACTCTCTCTCCAGATGATTTAGTAATATTTCTTGTTTTTCTCCATAGATTAATGGGTAGTTTCGATATCTGAGAATGTAGACTCTCTATCTCTCTCTTAGTGGTGGGTGGGTATCTTGGTTATGGAGTAGTTTCAGTGAGGTCATTAATGGGTTTGGTAGCTATGTGGCTCTCTCTGTCCCTCTGTTTTTCTGTCTGTCTTTCTCTCCTCCATGGGTTTATTTATTTATTTTTCGTATACGTAGTTTTAACTTGCAAATTGCAATCAACTTTCTATTCTCTATGTTTTCAGGTTTCTTTATTTCATTATAGTTTTGTTTTGATTATTTCTCTGATGGAGCTTTTCTAATCCATTCCATGCTTTTATTCACTTGATGCTGCTGCTTCGCGGAAACTAAACCTACTCAGAATTAGCTTTGTTCACTTGCTGCTGCTGCTGCTGCATATATTTAGGCATTTATTTCTGTGAAGTGTCAACAATAATACTTTGTTTCTTATCTCCTCTGGAACTTAAATAGTTCGACATGACAACCACTGAAGCTAGCTGGTTGTAATTGTATTTGCATTTTTGGAAGTGCCAATATTTGAGAGTGCTCTTGTTTTCTGGGTTTTATTTTTAAATATTTTTTCTGATAACACCTCGACTAATCCCATGCACGGTACCTGAAGTTAATGGACGGACCGCCTGTTGGTATTAGTGGGTAAAACACCTGAGTCTTCCAACCAATTGAGCTACCCCTCATGGTTATGTTTTTTGGTCTTATGTTTGCTGGTGGATCCTAATTGGGGTTATTTATTTGCATGGGTATGTCGAATTTCTGAAGGAATTTAGTAAATTTGTTGGGCATTTGTTATTGCTTGATTTTGCTGCCTCATGGAACTGAGAAATTTGGATTTACTTATGATATGGACAGTATATTGGTTTTCCTTGTCAAGGAATTAAAAAGTTAGATTTGTGCATATTGTCCAGTCTTATTAATTCTTTTAATTTTCTTTCTATGGACCAAAAACTTGACTCATCATATCTTTTCCTCCATAACTCCCTTTGTGTTTGATTGTGATAGGTATAATTTCTATTGGGTTTTGCTCTTTCAATAGATTGAGCTGAATATGTGTAACTGTGTTCCTGAAACTGCTTGATTTTAATTGTCTCTCAAATTGAAATTGAAGTTTGATTGTTTTCTCATAAATTTTGGTAGAAAGACAGGCTGGAGATCATTTTGATGGAGTTCCATATCATGGGCCAAAGAGTGATATTTCTGGCCCTGAGATAAGCAACCGACTTGCGGGTAGTAAGCGAGGTAATTCTGATTCTTTTATGGGGTCATCCAGAGATGGGATCCCTCAAATTGGACCAGAATCCCTTGAGAGCTCACACTTAATGAAGGTGTGCTTTGACATTATTTTTCCTGGTTTTCCTAAAATTCAATTCTTGATTGGCTGAAGGGCCCCACATATGGTGATAGACTGATAATTATTTATATCTTTGGATAGTGCTTTTCATGTTTTAATTCAGTAGGGTGTTAGTCATTCGATTCTCATACTTCTAATCATGCTTCAAATTCAGATACTACGGAATGGAACTGGAGGAGATCGGCCTAGAAGGCTCAGTGATGAGGAGCTTTTCTTGGGTATGCAGTCTATGAGGCCGACTTCTGCCTCACTCATATTACAGCCACCCACTGGCAGTAGAACTGATGTCAATCTTTCCAAATGGGATCGATCTGGTACCATGAATGTGAACCCTGCAGTGCAGTACCCTCTACGCGCCAGTCAATTTGCGCCTTTCTTGCATCAAGTATCTCCAAACAGATTTAAGGATGCTGGTACTGGGAATGCTGGTCCTTCAAATTTATCTCAACCAGCTGCCGATGAAGGTTCTAGAACTGGAATTGGGATCTGGAATCTTGAGGTTCCATTACTGCCAATGCCAGTGGCAGTGCCTCTGATAGAAACCCATCGGGGTTGCTACCAGGTGGCAACAGACCAAAGTCTAGGACCCATATTTCGGAGCCAGAGTCTTCTAATCCTCCGAGGTAAATGCCATATGTTTTTCTGTTCCAATTGTTATACTAAGGAAAGAAAGAAAAATTGATGCCCTGCATTGTAATCTATTTGGTGGCAGTGGGCTTGGACCAACATCTTCCGAGTCGGCAAATGACTATATTTGATGGTGGTCAAGCTCATGTTTTTGATGATGTTCACTGAGCAAAGGTTTGCTTTCTGGTTCTTTGTGACTGATAGACATCATTGCCTTCTGCATATTTAACACAAGTGAACTGGTGTATGTATTTGAATCACATAAATGAGGAATTGATTGAATTTATACCAAAATTAGTTGATTCGCTTCCTAATATCTTAAGTTGCAGCTGTGTGGAACCAGATGCAATTCATTTTAAATTTCTATCAGGTATGGCAACACTTGTACCCTCATGTAGGCGCTTGTGAATCATAATATTGACTTCTGCATTTGGTTATATCCATTAGGACGATGCAGTTTTTTTTTTTTTTTTTTTTGAGATATCTTATATTCGAATTCCTGTTGTATGAGTAACATGGAGGATTATGTTAGATAATTGTCATATTCCAAATCTTTCAAGGTTTCAGTGTTGGACAATTTACAAAATCAAAGTGCCTATATATATATTTTTTGATAAATAAACAAAGCGTATATTATAAACAAAACAAGAGCAGGCAGATCCCACGATATCTGAGGGAAGTATACAGGGAGAGGCTAGCCTATACAAAAAAAGAAGCCAAAGCAACTCCCACCCGCTAGCAAACCCTAGAGAATACACAAAAGAATCCTAATCAAAGCATCCTCCTCAACCTCAATCCCAGCCCACAAAGTGAGCATGCTTACAAAAGAGGATTTAAGTCTTGAGAAAGAGAAATGCATATTGTCGAAAAGAATATCTGTTCTTTCCTTCAAAGTACTTGAGATAAGACACGGCGTCGCCCTCCCACAACTTTCTAGCCCTCTTCACGATAGGGAACCTGAGGCAAACCCAGCAGATCTTATTACCCGGTAGGGTAGACCAGGGAATAACCGAGGGGATAGAGATGAGGCCCTCCCATGACCTCAATGAGGCGTGAATTAGGAGATGGTTCAACTCCTCATCAGTTTCACCACACAAGGGACATCTGCTAGCCATCTATAAACCCCTTTTTTTAAGGTGCATCATCGTAAGCACTCTCCTCTACCAAGGCTTCCCACGCAAAAAAAACACACTTTAGGGGGCACGCGGCTGTTCCAAAGCATATTCGGGGGGTTGTCCTTCCCGAATTAGCCTCAAGAAGAGCCACATTGGCGACGGGTATAGACACCCTTCTTATCCCCTTTCCAGAAAAGTCTATCTTTCTCCTTCTAGTATAATTTCCTGTCATACAGTAGGCTTAAAAAGTGCTGAACTTCATCGACTTCCCAATCGTTTAGGGGTCTAATAAAAATGGGGTTCCAAGCTCCCTCACCTCTCTCATTATCCCAAACATCAGTGACCCTTGGCCCTTTTGGATCTGCCCAGGTGTGCAGTTAGGGAACACTTCACCTGAGCACCAAAAATTTTGTATGTCATTCTTGATCTCAAAGATCTTTGAATCCCAAACGCTTGGGAGTTGAGATAAGCTAAATAATCTCTTTCTTGCCAATAGGACCATCAAAATTCTTTCTACTAGACCTTGGAAGCTTATTTGTTGGGTTACTAAGCGGCTATCTACATAACTATTGGTTGCTTTTGTTTTAGTAACGATATGATCAAGATTGTCTGTGGCTTATTTCATGCCTCACACATGTAGGTTTATGCGATTGGCTGAGTACCCTTAATATTACCTCCTTTTTTGGAGATGATTTTGTTTAATATAAGTCAAATTTATAAGCCAATAAGAAAGAGCATTGTAAGACTGTTACATGAGATAATGTATTAGACAGTCAATTCTTGTTTCTTGTGTGGGAGATCAACAATAGAAGGGGTGTGTATATGGGTGTTTAATGTGTTTTTCTTTTTTTATATATTAGAAGAAATTAGGTTGTCAGTGTCAAGTTTTTTGGGAAGAATATTCTTTATATGGTATTTCATTTGAACTAAAAAAATGCATTCAAAGGGTTCTTGGTAAGATGGTATAGTCTGTCTTAGAAAGAAAAGGTATTAGCTAAATACATGGAGTCAAGTGACCCTATTTAAGGAAATGAACAGAGGAAGACTAGTAGAAGATAGAAGCAATTTCCAGTCATGATAGGCTTATATCAGAGGTTAGCATGAAGAGACCATCTATTTGCTCTGTTCATGGGTGAATTTACAAGCCATAATCAACAAGACTGCTGTAGGAACAAATTACGGACATTTAAGTATAGCAATACTAGGAATGAAGATCAGGGAATTCTGAATGTCAAAAACTAATAAAAAAACTGGTTGCTTAGTTATTCAAATCGCTCATCCAAAAGGAAGAGTGGAGGGATGTTATGGATGTTGTGGGCCTTTTGGCCACATAGATGAGGAAAAGAAACAGTTAAAGTGACCCCTGAATATGGCTCAAATTTGATGTTGGTCATTATTATTGAGTGGTCCTTGGATGTGTAAAGCAGTTCGATTCACTTACTGAAAGAGTAAGCAAGTATTTTAGTCAACTTCTAATGTTGTTTGCTAGTTGTCAAGTGCCAGCAACACCATCCAAAACTCTGACAGGGCTATCGTGGATGGTGTTAAATTCACCATGTCTGTTGATGTCATTGATTCTGAAAAAGGTGTTGAAAAGATTTTTAAGCTCTTAACCTCTTTCCCCATGCCCTCCTTACTTTTGTTGAGACATGAAAGATATGATAAATTCCCAGTAAGTTACTTGATCTCCATCTAACCATCTCTATATTGGTCTCAGCAACATCCCATCTAGGTAATCTAGTTGCCACTTATTGAGAATCATAGGATATTCTTTGGTTTATTTTCCTTCTTTTTTGTACTTTATTTGTTTACTTTTTTGTGTCTTCCTGATGTATATAAATAGGTAGGACCTATGCTGTATTTTATCTTACTCATTCAATAAAGCAAAATATTCTTTTCTTCTCTCATTTCACATGGTATCAGAGCCATGGAAGATTAGAGTTAGGGTTTCATCTCGGAAGCTCATGACGCCGTCAGATCTGCTCGGCCAAATTTTTCGGTGGCTTTTCGACAACCTCAACTCCGATAGGTGATCACTCCCTCCCAGATCGCCGGAGCCTGATCTCCCCGCCGGTGGAAGAATCTCCAACGACAAACTCCACACGTGTCGCCACTCACTGCCACAAACTCCGCCACTATCCCTCACTCGCCAGCGTGGCCCACTTTTCGTCGACACAATTTCACCTAGAAGGTTGTTGGATGCCGATCTACACTTCTATGCCCCCGCATCTCTCATTCAATACCTGCATCACTGACTTTTGGCCCCTTTTCTCTCCAACACTGGTAAACAACCCCTGTTCCTTTCTTTTCTTCTGACCCGGCTTTATCGGAGACTCTTCTGTCTGCGGGACTTCGAAGAGACCTTGTGGCGCCCCGATAACCGTATTTTGTTGATTCAGTTGACTTTGTTGCCTTTCTCACTTCTATGGCCTGCAAAGGGAGCTCATTCACATCTTTGGGAATTATTCTTACGCCCAACCAATATAAGGGTATCATCTTACTTAAGCGACCAAATCGCATCATTTTTTTTTGATCAGTAAAGTTTTGAAATCTGCATCCATTTCATTTGTTGCCTAGACCGGTTAATGCCTTTGCTTGCCTTTCCCATTCATTTGGATCTTGGATTCTTGATTCTGGAGCCTTTGATCATCATTCCGGTAATAAGGACATTTTTTCTTCCCTTACCCTTGCTTCTCCTCTACCCACAATTACTTTAGCTAATGGATCTCAAACCATAGCTAAAATGGGATATGCCCCTCTTCCTTCCTTACCCACTTATACGTCACGAATGTTCTTGATTCTCCTTTTATCGATTTCCATCGATAAGTTATTCGTGAGCCTTAATTGTTTGATTTCCTTTTGATAACTCTGTCACATTGCGGGGCCGGGAGTATGGGAGAGCGGTGGCATAGGGCATTCAAGTCACATGGCCTCTTTCTTCTCCTTCGCTTTCATCTTCCATTGCTTCCACTTCCATGGATACTCCTCTCTTTATTCATAGTCACCTTGGTCATCCGAATATTTCCAAGTTTCGTATAATGGTTCCTCGTTTTTCTAGTTTGTCTTCAATTGAGTGTGAGTGATGTTAGATTGGGAAACATACTCATGTCCCATTCCCTAAGCGCCTAGATCAACGAACAAAATATCTTTTCGAGCTCGTTCACACTAATGTTTGGGGTCCTTCCCGGACTAAGTCTACCTTGGGGTTTCGGTACTTTGTCACTTTTATAGATGATTATTCTTGTTGTACTTGACTATTTTTAATGGCTTCGGCCCGAGTTATTCTTTATTTTCGAAATTCTATGTTTGATTCGGGTCAATTTAATGCTTTGATTAGTATCATGAGTGATAATGCCAAGGAATATTTTAGATGTCTCCTCATTTATGTCCTCATCAGTCCTCTTGAAGCACACTCCTCAGAATGGAGTGGCGAAGCCCTTGAAGCAATCATTTAGTTGAAACTGCTCGTACTCTTCTACTCCATCATAAGGTTCCTCAACATTTTTAGGGGGATGCTATCTTAGCCGCTTGTTATTTGATTAATTGTATGCCATCATACGTCTTATATGATCAAATTCCTTATTCCATAATTTTTCCAAATCAACCCCTCTTCTGCCTTCCCTCTCTTGTCTTTGGTTGTGTCTGTTTTGTCCATATTCTTACTCTGAGCAGATAAGATCTCGACGAGCCACGAATGTCTTCCTCGGTTATTGGGCTTCTTTCTGAGTTATCTTGCTACTCTTGATACACATCGATACTTTGTGCTCTGGCGATGTCACTTTTTTTAGAACTCTCCTATGTTTCTACCACCCACCCTCCCGGGTTACGATGTCATGTTCTACCCTTATTTATCCCGTCGAATACCTCCTCTTGTATCTCATTACTCCACCTCGACCATTGCGGGTTTATACTCGTCCTTGTGTATTGACATTGGGCCTCAGGTTGACTCATCTCTATAGCGCCTTCCTCGCGGCGTCCAGTCTTGTCGTCTCAGTGATTTTCCCATTGCCATTCGAGAAGATTTTTCGTTCCTCTCATAACCCCACGTCCTGTTATAGTTTCTTGACTTATCACAAGCTTATCTTACTTCATATTACGCTTTTATTTCTACATTGTCTTGTTTCTCTTCCCCAAGCGTGCATGGGGCCCTCTTTCATCATTTGAAACATGCAATGGTTGCAAAAATGGCTGCTCTGCATTCTACTGGCACATGGGACCTAGTCACCTTATATGCTGGCAAGTCTCCTGTTGGTTGTCGTTGGGTTTATACTGTTAAGGTTGGTTCGGATGGCCGGGTGGACCATCTTAAGGCTCGTTTAGTTGGCAATGTATATTATACAGATATATGGCTTGACTACTATGACATTTTCTCTGTTGCGAGATGGCTTGGTTAAATCTTCTCTTATTTATGGCTACGATGAGATCTTGTGCCCTATATCAACTGGACATCAAGAATGTATTTCTTCATGGCGACCTCATCAATGAGGTATATATGGAGCAACCACTTGGATTTGTTTCTCAAGGGGAGTCTGGTTTGGTATGTAGGCTACACCTTTCCTTATATGGCCTAAAGCAGTCCCCTTGAGTCTGGTTTGGTCGCTTTGGCTCAGTGGTACAGGAGTTTGGTATAACTTGGAGTATATCAGACCACTCCGTCTTCTATCATCATACATCCTTAGGGCAGTGCATCTATCTTATTGTTTATATGGACGACATTGTTATAACAGACAGTGATCAAGATGGTATTCGAAAACTTAAACAATATCTCTTCAGCCACTTTCAAACAAAAGACTTGGGGAAACTCAAGTACTTTCTTGGGATTGAGATAACTCAATCTAAATCTGGCGTGGTTATGTCTCAGAGGAAGTATGTCTTGGATATATTGGAGGAAATTGGTATGTTAGATCGTAAACCGGTAGACACTTCTATGGATTCGAATGTCAAGCTTGTACCTGGACATGGGGAGCCTCTACGAGATTCAGGGAGATAACGACAACTAGTGAGGAGACTGAACTACCTCACCATCATCGGACCGGATATTTCCTTTCCTGTGAGCGTAGTTAGTCAATTTCTGCAGTCACCATGTGATAATCACTGGGATGCTGTGATTTATATCCTCCGTTATATCAAAAGAACATCGGGTTAAGGGGTGTTATATGAAAACAGAGGTCACACCCCAATTGTTGGATATTGTGATGCAGCTAGGGCAGGCTTGCTCATAGACAGACGCTCCACTTCCCGTTATTGTGTATTTATTGGAGGCAACTTAATATCCTGGAAGTGTAAGAAATAGGATGTAGTGGTCAGGTCTAGTGCTGAAGCTAAGTATCTAGCTATGACTTTGACAACTTGTGAACTCATATGGCTCAAATAGCTTCTTTAGGAGCTAAGATTTAGTAAGGATGAACAAATGATGCTTGTGTGTGATAACCAAGCGGCTATACACATTGCCTTCAATCCAGTCTTTCATGAGAGGACCAAACATATTGAAGTGGATTGTCACTTCATTCGAGAGAAGATTGCCTTAGGATGCATGACTACTAGTTTCGTCAACTCAAGTGACCAACTAGCAAACATTTTCACTAAGTCTCTCTGAGGTTTGAGGATTCAATACATTTGTAACAAGCTTGGTGCATATGACCTATATGCTCCAGCTTAAGGGGAGTGTTGAGAATCATAGGATATTCTCTAGTTTATTTTCCTTCATTTTTGAACTTTATTTGTTTCCTTTTCTGTGTCTTCCTGATGTATATAAATAGGTAGGATGTATGCTATATTTTAACTCGCTCATTCAATAAAGAAAATCATTCTTTTCTTCTCTCATTTCACACCACTCATGCCTGGATTCTCCCTTTGAATGAGGCTTGATGTTTGCACCTCTTCAAGGTGAAAAGTTGTAAACAGCTTTAAATAATTTAGTTCATCATCAACAGAAGTACAAATGATGGTATTTCCACATTGTATACCATACAGTATATATTCACAACAGCTATTTGTGGATAGCATGCCAGTAAAGGTAGATAGCTGCATCATGCTGTGTGATAACTAGACAACAAAAGGGATGATAGAATTTGAAACACTGTCAATCTGTCACACCTTAATATTTCCAAAAATCTATAATGATTATCGCATATGATGGAAATGACATGCTTAAATGTTTTGCTTCATAGGGGAAGTTTGAGATTATGACATCTTGTTCAATTCATTGGATCTGTCACACCTTAATATTTCCAAAAATCCATAATGATTATCGCATATGATGACATAGTCATAGGGTAAGTTGAGATTATGACATCTTTGTTCAATTCAGTGGATCAGTCCTATATACAGCATAAAATTTTGCCCTTTTCTAGTTCAAGATTTTTGGAAAGGAAAAAAAAAGTGAGAGCTTGGCCTCTGATGTTTTTTCTGGTAAATGCTTGAGTAGTTTTGAGTTCTACTGTCTTATAAGTTTTTGGTTTTGAAGGTTCCTCTCTTTCTTAGAAGTGATATTTGAGATATCCTTATGAATTAATGTGTGTCTTCTCTGATCAATTCTGCTGTAATTTCACAGAAGCATGATTTGGCTTTGAAAAACTACTAAACAAGAGACATGATGTTCATAGTGATGGAGTTTAATTATTCATTCTACAAAGAGAGTCTATTCTTCTCTGATTTGTCTGTCTATGGAGAAAATTTGTGCATGGATATTTTATGCGTTCTTCTTTGATTTTACATGGTTAATGAAACTGATATGATCGCAGATGGCATATCATAACTAATGTTGGTCTTGTAGGGTCTTGATTTTTAGGTTCTATGTATAACTGATTACACATACATTATATAAGGCTCACCACCACTGTTTGCCTCATGGGCTGTTTCAGGCTCACGCATACATCATATATGGTTCACCGTAACCACTGTTTGCCTCATGGGTTGTTTCAGGCAGATGTAATAATGGCCTTAGCTGGGTCGAATGGAGGATCCTGGTCCACAACCTTTTCTCCAAAATCTACTGTAAAGCCGGTTGGTGAGAGCACACCTAATGGAGAAAATGAAACTGTTGTGGCTGGCAACTCCATGTTCCCAAGAGAATTTCGAGGGAGGTTGTCTCTTGCTGGAAATCCTAGTCAAGGGTTTGGCTCTGGTGACCGAATCTTGACATACAGGTACTGCCCTATACTTATCCAGGAAGCATGTAGCTTGATCATCCCCATTTGGTGCTTTCTTGTTGAAGCGGATATCTGACTTAAGTATCAAGAGGAGAGAATTTTATTTTGCATTAATGAGTTTATTTTGTTTCCCATGTCCTGGAAATAGATTGTATTTGCTTCCATACATTACTCTTCCCAAATACAATTTTCTTTTGCAGGATTTTAGAATGGCCTCACACACACACATATATGGTGATAAGTCTGTAAAGCATCTATATACTCAAATGCTATGGACATTGAATCATTTCATTTTCATGTGTCTACTGAATCCTCATGAATAATTTACTGATAACAATTGTGGGATATGGTCGATAGGAGCCCCTCAAGGTGTCAATATACCTAAAGATACAAGAAATCCAGTCAAAGCAGCAGAACCGAGTACTGAAGAAAAACGAAGGGAGGTATGATGTGGAAGAGTCTGGATTTGCATTATTTAGTCAGCACCATTGATAGCCTTTTTGAGGCGGAAAAAGAGTTTGTTTTGTCTTCTTTTTGTTCTTTTCCCCACCTCTGGTATCCTTTAGGCCTATTTTTCTCTTGGGGGTTTTCCTTGTTTTGTTTATATAGACCTGATTAGACAGTCCAAGGCACAAGCAGAGACAATGTTATGAACTTCACATCTGCTTATGATTAGTATTTGTCATTTTTTTTCCTCTTTAAATTTGAATATTCTTTCCTTTTATCGAACTCGTGTTTCATTGCAAAATAGAGGCCGATTGAACCGTGACCATCCATGCGAGAAAGACGGCATATCTGAACAATCCAAGGGGCTTTTGAGGTGCTCTTGTGATATAGCACTGTCCAAAGGTCACAATGAATCATCATTTCAATGAGATACCATATTTTTCTGTGCTTAGAAATGGAGATTCCATTCTGAAATCTAAATGGTTTCATTTCAAAAGTGGGGTATGACCATAAACTCTTATCTAAATCATATGGCAAAAAACAATCTATGCATACAGTTTGAAAACATTATGAAATGAGATTGTTTGTTGAATGAGTTATCTGAATTGCCTTCAGAGTGGGGTACATGTGTGTGTATGGTATTAAGGTCGGGTTGAGACTTGAGATGGGGACAGGATTGGGCCTCCTGCTCCCCACCCCATTCTTTGTTGATAGGGTTTGCTTTGGAGTCCAAAATATAATACATCTTGTCCATTTAGGAGGCATAAATACAAGACATATCACATTTTGATGGTACCACTTTTGGGATATGTCATGCTTTGGGATCATATTTCTCTCATCCTCAACTTGTGTCCAATCCTATCCTCATAATCTTTATTATCAACCCAACCATATTTATCTCATCATTATTTTTTTTTTTCATTTGCTTGTTAAATTAGATGTCTATAAACTTAGTAGGTTTTTATTTTTATTTTATTTTTATTTTGGGGTGGATGGCCTCTAATTGAGGGGTGGTGAGGCTTTTTCTTTTGCTTGTCTTTTTGCTTTTTTGGCTGCCTACTTCTTGTTTTCTTTGTAGGCTTGTAGCTAGCTTCTGGCTATATATCTTTCTATCTATCAAAAAAGAAAAAAAAAAGAAAAAAAAAAGATGTCTTATGCTTGATAAAACATTTATCAATTCCTTTTATCCCCCCTTTTTTCCCTTACAAAAATTTCTTGTAGTGAGTTTACCATCCCCCCTAAAGTGGAAGGTACCTAATACAAATATCATGTATTAAAATGGAGGATATGTTTTGTATTTTATTTTTTTCATTTTCCCTTATTGGTTTTAGTTTATTCTTCTTTGTTTTTACTCAATTTTATTTTTATATATTTTTGCTAGATTTGATATTTGAATGGAATGAATTGAGTTGATATGGAACAAGAGCTTCTTTGACAGTGATCCCATAAAATGTTTCTAGTCTTTCTAATTCTTAAAAATAACTTTTTTGATAAAAAATTTTAAATTCTAGAAACATTGGTAACACTTTCTGGAGTTATAGTTAAAATAGACTTTAATTTGGACAATACCTTCAACGAGTCAGAAGTTTGCTTATTATATTCATTGTGTAGTACTTTTCTTATAGAGACTTGAGCCTAAGGCCATCCCAAATCAATTTTTAATCTAATATAAGGCATTCAACCGGCCTAAATTGAGTTTAATTTAAAAAAAAATCAACTTAAGATTAAATTGATTAGGGTCTGTTTAATTCTTATTTTTGAAAACTGTTCTTGAAGACAATTTTTAAAAACATATGTTCTTATAACTGTTTTTGATCTCTAAATTTAGTTTTTTAGTATTTTTATTTTTAAAAGAATAAATCACGTTTTCTATGTTTTGATTCTTCTGTTTTTTGACAACTTGTTTCATTATTGTTAACTTTAGTGAAATTAGTTTGTGTAACCAAAACAGGCGCGTAACTTCCCACAAGTGGGATTAGGGTCAAGTTGAAACGATCAACTCATACAAATGACACCCCTACTTTTCATCAAAATTATCAACCCACAACAAAAACTGAGAATCAAGATTGCAGGTTTTCAAATGTTATGGGACCACTAACATAGAATTTTCCTTACATGGTACAAAATAATCAAACCCTTTTATCCTTTCCTTGTCCTCAATCTTTTCCCATGGTCATATTGTCATATTGTTAGCATAAATTAATGAACAGATAGGCCATATCTATGTGCAAGATGGAATCTAACAAATGACAGAAATTTCAGAGACCATAATTATTAGAGAAGCCATTAGTCTTTACGTTTTTTTGTTTCACCATCTTCAATTCTACTTGTCCATGCTTCACTTTTGGGCACTCTTTTTTTTATCTCTCTTTTATCCCTTTTAAAAAATCTCATAAAGATACCTCCAGATTCCTAATATGTCTTTAGCTTTGACTATTCTTAGAGTAATCTGCCACAACTTGACCTCAGCATATGGAAAAATATGGCCACCCTCTTAATGTAATTTTTGGACCATTGGAAACCTCCAAAAAAATAAAAGTCAAATTTGGGACGCTAGTACTATATTCAACAGATGAGATTGGGTACCACTTGTGTGTGTCTCACAAAAAATTTCCCATTTTTCCATGCCCCTCCACTCCCTTTCAACTCCTAATGGTTGTACATGTAGGAAATGATTTCTAGGGCAACCAGTCAAGGGTTGGTAAATTGTTGGAAAATATGGCAGCATAAAATTTTAGTGACCTCTCTAAACTCACCCATTTTAGGTTTTATTTTTTGAACGATCATGGGTGTTCATTCGGATCAACTTATGCACACCTCGACGTAGCCAAACAAATTCGCCGATGGTTTGGGTTAGCTTACGCATAGATCGACTAATTCCATGGGGTTCTAAAGTAAGCGGTCAAACAAATCCTACGATGGATTCGAATCGGTTCTGCCTGCTGTGGTAATTCCGTAGGGCGCCCAAAAGTAATGGTCGAGACCTTGAAATCCTCAGTGACCCAGACGACTTACGCCTTGATTAATCTTAGAAGGCGGCTTGTGTGGCCTTCACAGTCTCGGGGTCGGGTTGACAACCCGTCGACAGTGAAATACACATTGTCTCATATTATGAGACATACGTAGTAAAAATAACGGCGAGAACCATGCGTAATCTTTCACCAAAATCTAACCAACTATATTACAATAGTTTAAGAGTTGATTACATCACTCTTAATACAACATATATTAAAATTTAGAATTATGATACATGTTTTACAAAATAAATACCAAAGCCACATGTCGGCTTTCTTATCAAAGCGGCCTCTATTGAGCACCTTCTTCTCGAACACTCCTTGTACTTGAAATAATGTTCAGCTGATGAGGGTGAAGCGATCGCGGAGTGGATTGAATTATCTACGTGGAGTTCTTTCGCTTTAAGTGCGCGTCTGATGATTATCGCAGCATTGTGAATACATGATCACTGCTTGAATGTCTACGTGATGTGGATGAGAATGTGGCTCATGTTCCATTTTCTTGGCCTCATTTGTTTCGCCAGCGTACAAGCAGTGTGAGAAAAATCTCATTTCAAAACAAAAGTTTTGTTCTTGAAAACACATTCACGGATTCGGTAAATATGTTAGACGACCACGAGGCGAATTCTTCGGGTAATTTTCAGCTTGATTATGGAGTCAGCCTCGAGATGGCTTTGTTAGACAACTCTCAGCGATTATTCGGAAAATGTTTCTTGAAATTCGTTTCACAACCGTTTAAATTTTCTTTTATGTCATGCGCTCCACTGTTATACAGGTTCTTGGTGCATGTAAATGCGTTATGCCCGTTTAAAGCGATTAGTAATATCTCTGATCGATACGTATATTAACAAATTCACGTACTAATCACATGTTATTTAATTCATATCAATAACATCAATATTAGCTCACTTGAGCTAATCAACGATCAACTTAATTCGATGGCACTCACAATTATATTTTTATATAATTCAACACTCATGTTAACACACTAGATTTTCATGCATTAACAATTTCTTTCCACACAATTCAAGCCATTCATTTCAAGCAATTTCATGCAAATAACACATAGACATTTATGGTCCAATCATGCAAACCGGAATTTGTTTTTAACGAGTCCCTGGTAACAATGGGTAGGTCAGTGATGACCTCTCAAAGCGCATCGGTCCAGCTTTGTGGAAAGACAGAAATCCATAACCCGTTTAGGCCCATGACACACGTAATTTATTTCATAAATTATAACACATGGACCAATAACGATCCGTGTCAGTCCGGGAGCGCTGCGAGTCAAAATTATAACAATTCGATCCCGAGTTTTGGGGCCAGGCCCAGTGGCCATTACACGGCCTTAAACGCACTCAAACCATTTAAGCAGAAAATAGCTGGTAGGAGAAGACCCACCTCCGGAGTTGTCGAAACTCCGCAAGCAGTAAAATGCGTAGCCGCTTGCGATAGAATAACTTTGCTTCTTGGCGGCGAACCAAACGAGTTCGAACATCGAAATCCCAGAAGAAGAGTTAGACTGCTTTCTCTAGAATTTGATTTCCCTCAGCGGGATCTAGCAAAATGAGAGGTAACTTTTCTCTTTGTTTATTCTCTTGTGTCCTCTGTTGCGCGTGTCCGGTGCAGATTTGGTTGATAGGATTCTGCTTCTGTTTTATCCACCCGACCTTTGATTTTCTATGAGTAGGAGATGCCGCGCTGTCATGGGCCCCACCGCAAACTCAAGATTAAGCTCATTTGCATCGACATGTACCTTTGTGAACCATTCAAAATGCGAATGTCCTTAATACGCTCGTTGTCTCAGCGTCATAGTCCGTGTCTGAGGTCGGCGAGGTGACGTGGTAGCTAGATTTCGCGAGACGATTCCAGCAGTGAAGTGTTTAGGTAAATACGAGATCACAGGCGATTTTCGGTTGATCGAAATTACCATTTTGTCATTTTTTAGAAAATTAGATTTTCTCGGGGTTTCACACCTTGAAGTTAACAACCGAGCAAATTCTCACAGTGGTCCCGGACGAACACAGCGCCTGACTAATCTGTAGAGGCTGTAAAATTAATGGATGGGCAAATCCTCAAGTGATCATGCACATATCGATTAATCCCATAAGACCATGAAGTTATGATTAGGCGAATCATCGGTAGTCGGATTAGTTTTCTTGTATACTTTCATTGTCTGTGGACGTTAAAATTAATGATTGGACAAATCCTCAAGTGATCCAAGCTAGCTTACAAACATCTCTACTAATTCCATAAGACCATGAAATTAACAATCGGATGGATCCTCTAATAAGCCTAAGAGAACTCGAACCGATGACGGTTAGGTGCTTTTTACGTGAACCAACGGAATAAGCCATTGCAAGGACATAAAACTATTGGATCAAAACAGGTGGTATGGATGATATGAAGTATGAACTGCCTGGTATGGTTCAATGTCAAACTAGTCATATTCATGTTGGGGACTAACCAAGAGCTTAATCAAAACACCACAGAACACATCCAATCTCAGGACCAGATTCTTGTCTGAGCTTTATACAAGTGTTTAATCATCTTTAGCCTTCACATAATCATTCTAAGATCTTTTTTTTCCTTGTCAGGAAATAGCATTAATGTTTCATACCTACCACTCCCCTATATCAGACAACTTTCTATTAATAATAGATGTAAATCCTTTGGATGAGACTCTGTCTTTATGGTTATGGCGACAGGGTTTGATTAGTTATTAACTCATGAAAGATTGGAACCTAACAAACTGATGAAAAGTAGGATGGGAAGTCAATTCAAAGTGGAACTCGATATTGCAATTTATCTTTTCAATTGATATTGCTGATGTTGTGAAAAAGAATTGGATGATATATATATATATATATATATATATATATATATATATATATATATATATATATATATATATATATATATATATATATATATATGGGAAGTCAATTCAAAGTGGAACTCGATATCGCAATTCATCTTTTCAATTGATATTGCTGATGTTGTGAAAAAGAATTGGATGATATATATATCACCGTTTTGAAGAAATGTTGATAAGGCCCTATTGGATCATTGTTCTTGAAAAGAATTATCGTTCTCTAATGTTGTGTAATGGATGCTTGTTAGGAGATCTAACATATTTTTAGTCTACTTTGTATATTTTATAAATAACTTTTGTATATAATTCTTTATTTTTAATCAATCTTTATATTTTATAGGTATTTTAAAACATTATTTTTAAAGAATAAGTGAAAATAATTGTGATAATTAAAGATGTTTTTTAGAAAAGATCGGTAAGGGAGATAAGTGTTGGGAGGTCCCGAACTAGAGTAACAGAGTACTACAATAAAACGACCAAAGTTGATAGGTGTTAAAAAGAAGAAAGAAATACCATTCTTTTATTTATTTATCATTCTTTTTTTGTTTCTCATAAATAGTTAATGAAAATCAATAGGTGTAAAAATAGAAAAAGAAATACCATTCTTTTATTTATTCATCGTTCTTTTTTTTTTCTCTATTATATAGAAATTGCTAATGAAAATATCATTTTTACGTAGGATAAGTAATCATGTTTTTCTTTTTAACTTTTGAAAGTAAGGAATTAGAAATTTGAAAAATAAAGATTGGGTTGTCATACATACGATAGAGTATACAAAATAATAATGTATTTGGCAAATTAAACATCATGATCTAATAATGAACCATTATGATTACTTGATAATATCAATTAAATATTTTGGGAAAGATTCTTATAAAAGGTTTCATTAATACTTAATTCATGTTGAGTAGACCAACAAAATTATTGAAAACTATGGTATGGGGTCTTAATTGATTTATTTGAAAGTTAGGATCAAAAAGGCGCAAGCGAAATTGATCGTTGATTTTGAAAATATATGATAAAAAGGATAGAATATTTGATAAAAGGTCTAGAAAGCGTACTTCTGACATAAATGTCGCCTTAGGTAGGAATTCGTACTGAAAATGCAGTGGTACCAAACTTTAGGGTTATCTAAGGTTTATTAGACCATTTATAATCAAATATTTTTCAAATCAGGTGATCTGATATTGATTTAAGGTCTTTTGATCCTAATTTTTTAAATAAATTGAAATTACTACCCATAACATAGTTTTCTCAAATTATTTAAAAAAAAAAAGTTACCAAGGAAACCAAATCCAGATGTTGCACTTACAAGTTGACAGCATGAAAAAACCTATGTCCCAGGAGGTGGATGGAGGTGGGTTCTATTTATTTATTTTTTGGCCATATTATTTAATTTCTGATCATCACTTGAGGACAAAGCATGTCCATGCATTTGTCCACAAAAGCAAAGAAAGCAAGGCATGAGACATGAGAACTCTTTTATTAAATTGGAAGATAGAGATGCCCTCCCACAACACTTGATTCGTGTGTGTGGTCTTTGTTTCTTCCTTTGTCTCCTTCCTCCCTCCTAAAATCACTACCAAACATCACTTCTTCAAATGCCAACCAGCTCTTTTTTTCATCCCCATCCTCCCCACAATATTCTTTCACATATATATTAATAATAAGTATATACCTCCATTTCTTCCTAAACCAAGACCACTAACATCATCAATGCTTTTCATTTGTACCCAAAGATCTTTAGCAGACTCTTGCTAGTACTTACTACTTCTTTCTCCTCCTTACTCTCTCACAGTACTGACTATGGCTTCCACTCTCTCACAAGTCTATATGGACAACCCTTTACCTCTCAACCATATCATCCCTCTGGATTTCGATTCTGTTCATTCTCTGCCTGAATCTCGTTTGGCCTCATTTTGATGATTATCATTTGGGACCTACTCCCGATAATCAAACTCAAAACTTCTCAATACCTGTCATAGATTACTTATGGACCCCAATGCTGCTCAACGGTGGCCATGCATGCCAGCAATGGGGAGCTTTCCAGCTTACTAGCCATGGACTTCCTTCTTCACTTGTCAATCATGTCGAGTCTCAGACTCGAAGGCTTTTCGCCCTCCCGGCTCACGAGAAGATGAAGGCCTTACGCCTCCCAGGTGGAGGCGCCGGGTATCTTAAGCTCGGATATCGCCGTTCTATCCCAAGTTCATGTGGCATAGGCTTCACCATCATGGGGTCTGCGGTTGATCATGCTAGCAAGCTTTGGCCTGATGACTACAATGGGTTTTGGTAATATTTCCATGCATTTCCATGCACGTATCTATCTATCTATAGAAAAGAAATCAACCTGATCGATCACCTGAAAGTGAGTTAGCTAGCTCCTACCTAAATTAGTATATGAATTTAAAAAAAAAAAAAATCATAGAAGTATGTGAGGTCATTGAGCTGAAATTTTGAAGCTCTCAAGTAAGAAATTAAGTCCTAGTTGAATAAAGTAGAGATAGATCTTAACTTAATTCTAGTTTCATCAACAGTGATGCAATGGAGGATTATCAGAAGAAGATGAAGGAGCTTGCAGAGAAACTCTTACTTATCGGCTAGAATCATTGGACATCTCGGAAGAAGATTACCGGACGACTTCAGTTCAGCGCGGCCCCGACGCCTGTAGTTCTGCACTGCAGCTGGTCATATCCTCCATGCCCCGGACCTGGCGAGCCATGGGACCCCAGCCCCATACAGACTCACTACTGTTCACTCTTAATTACCCAAAGCCATACGAGTGGCCTCCAAATCTTGAGAGAAGGAGTTGGATGGATAACAGCGTTTCCTCTTGAAGGGGCACTTGTAATCAACGTTGGAGATCTCCTTCATGTTCTCTCTAATGGCCGGTACCGGAGTGTTCTTCACCGGGCGGTGGTGAACCGGGCCGAGCATCGGATATCTGCTGCATACTTCTATGGCCCTCCACGGTCCAGTGATTTCACCTCTCTCCGGCCAGCAAGAAGGTGGTTCCTTGTTCTATAGATCAGTGTCTGTTAAGGGTATGCTGGTTAAAGGCAAAGCACAAGGAGAAGGCACTTTCTTTGTTAAGATTATGAGATGTTTGTGCCTTCTGACAATGAATGAAGGGCTCTTTGAGAAGGAAATGTAAAAGAAACTAAACTATATTTTCATCAAATATAAAATTTATATAAATTTGAAGAATTTATTCGACTTATTTGAAGGTAATTCAAGGTCTAACTTAAGTGGGGTGAGATTTGGGAATTTAAAAGTTACCCAAAAAGATAAAGAAAAAAAACACAAAAGAAATCATGAATCTAGTGAAACTCAAAAACAAAAAGATTCGATAATCAATAATGAGATTCGATCAATGATTCTCAATGTTAGTGTCGGCCCAATAGAGTGTTTTTTTGCTGTTGGTCATTCTTTTCTGATCTCTACACATAAAAAGGACATGAAAATGTTTTTCTTCACTTCATGGAGAAGCTACTGTAAGAGTAGAGTTAAAGAAGAAAGAGAGAGAGAGAGAGAGGATAAAGAAAGGAAATGGCGGATGGTATATTTTAAACTCAGAACCTGATAAAAACAGTAGTATAGATTTTAGAGAGCAGAAGTCGTGGACGAAACATAAGAAAGATGGGGTCCCTAGGGATTCTCCAATAATATTTCTGAAAAATTGCCAGCTTATTACATATGGAAGGAATCCATGGTTGCGTACTGGGTTGCAATTCTTTTTTGATAATAAGGGATGTTCGGATAAACTTATATGCATGTTGACTAATTTTACAGGATTTGCGATCGTGTAAAACCTTTAGTAACCTTGAAGGGACTCGACCGAGTTGCTATTACCTTATAATGAGTCTAAATGCAACCTTATTTAATCCTATAAAATATTAAGTTAACTATTGAGTAAAACCTTTAATGACTTTAAAGGGAACTCGATCGAGTTGTAATTACCTTATGATGAGTCAAATGCATCCTCGATTGAAGTTGCTTGATTGAATAAAGCCTTGAGGGACTCTACCGAGTTGCAATTACTTTATAATAAGTCCAAATGCAACCCCTCCTTCCATCTCCGCCAATGCATTTCGTCCTTCTACACTCCCCCCAGAATAAAGGGCCTAATCATGCATATTTTCAACAAAGGGAAAAAAGTTCACCAAAAAAAAAGAAAAAAGAAACAACAAAACAAAAGCATTAAGCATTTCTCACTGCTGGTTTCTTTTTCTCTGATGAAATGGTTCATGAATCCAGAGGTAGAGAGTTACACTATGATGGAGAGAACATGTGATAAATGAAGATGTTTTTTCCTTCCCTTTTTGGATGTTTGTCGTCCAAAACCCCATCTCTTAGATCATATTTTCTGACAATTATGGGGAAGAAAATTGGTCCATGTGCCGTGAACAAGATTCTTTCCTCCCAAACGCCTGAACCTACCCAATCTTGCTACAGTACATGTGCATCTTCTTCAACCACGTGCCCACCCCCATCAACATTGATTGCTGGACATGAGGTTACCATGAATACTATGTTGGATTATTGGGAATTATTAAAATCATGAAAGAAAAAAGTAAAATATAAATCCTACCAACTTTTCCTTAATCAAACAAAACATACATTTTATAAATTTTTCTTACTTTTTTTTTTTCATTTAATATTCAATAATTCAACATTGTTGAAATATAAACATTGAAAAAAAACATGAGACAAAAATTATAGAAGATATTTTATGGATAAGTTACACAAATGTCCCTTATGTTAGGTCATATGTTCAACTTGACCATTAAGCTTTTAATGTTGTTTCATATCACAAATATATCCCTATAATCAACAAAGTGAAAAGTTGGGTAAATGGATGTTTAACGTCGTTGACATGTCACTCACAAATGGGCATTAACATTAGCGAATTATGTCATGTATAGGTGACACATCAACGATCAATGGAATTAGATGCTCATTGATCTGTTTGCTCATTCCATTAATGGTAAAAACATAGTTGAGCTACGAAATAAATGTTAGGAGTAACATTGGAACTAAAAAAAATTTAACGATTAAGTTAAACATACAACCAAACAAGAGCATTTATAGACCTTATCCCGATATTGCATCTTATTCTTAGCCTACGAACCTAGAAAAGTATAACATCTTTAGTGGAACCAAGAATTTCATATGGATTATATATTCTACCACTATTTTCCTGAATTTGTCGTATTATCATAGTCATCATCACCCCTTGACTAACCAGAACCCACAAATGACTATTTCATAAGTCCAGATAATTTTGAATCCGTCAAATTAAAGCTAAATTAGTGGATCATTTGGGACTGTCTATAGGGTGGAAAAAAACCAAGATCAAAGTGCTATTAATTCTATAAATTAACTTATGTCCCAACTAGAGTGATAAAAATTGGGTGTGGGGCAGTGTAAACATATGTTTTACGGGTCTCAAACAAAATGTCAGTGATGCTTTCTTTGTTTGGTTGTGAGGGAAAAAGAAAGAGAAATTGAGAAGGACAGCCATTTGGGCATTCAAAGAAAAAGGACAAACTGAGATCATTTTTAATCATTCCCTATATGTATCAAGCAAGATCTTGCTCCAAATAAGAGAGAAAGACAAAGATGATGTCTAGTCATCGTGTCCAATTATTCTTATTCATCTCGAATGCAATAAAATAAGAATGCAAAAAATTCTTCATATACTGTGTAGTGAAAAATAGAAATACCTCATTTTTATGTTGAAGGGAGTAATCGGGCTTATTTGGTTCATGTTTTTTAAAATTGTTCTTAAGAGCAGTTTTGAAAACTCAAAAAATACAAAATGATATTATCTGAAAACCTGTTTGTTGTCAAATTTAGTGTTTTCTATTTTTAGAATTAAGAAAAGCCAAAGCAAGGGTTCTATGTGTTTTCCTTATTTTTCAATGTTAAATAACCAATTCTCTTAAAAGTGCAAACTTATAGAATTTTGATTTAATACGAATATCATGTCTTTTAACATTCTCCGTCACGTTTGCCTCATACCCATATGTGGAGGTTCAAATAAACCAAATATTCCTCTATAGGCTTTCAAATCAACAAATAAGGGTTCAAATTATAAAAAGAAATCTCAAATCCAGGACCTATGTCAGACCAAACCCGATACCATGATAAACAACTCTCTAAAAACTCAAGTTGGTTGGATATGAGTTTACTTCGATCATCATGTCTTTTCTTATTTCAAAATAAAAATAGTTTTGTGATAAGCAAACGAGCCTTAATATCTCGATAATAACTCAATCTTGTTACGTTACATAGATAGATAAGAAGGCAACTCATTCAACACAGTTTATTATTATTTTTTAAAATTTATTAAATGAGGTGCTTCTAAAAATAGGGAAATTAGAATGCGACCATAATAAGTAAGAAGAGGATGGAGAGTCTTCACCATTACATCCCTTCTTTGCGTATGATAAATGAATTCTTGAGTGCTGACAAACTCCGCAGACATAAGGATCATATTGATAATTGAACTATGCTCCCTATACATCCAGATCATGTTGACTATCGAACCATGCTAAACTCTTGTTTCTTTATATCTATCTGCTCTCAAAATTACATTATAAAATTGTCTTTTAACAATGAATCAAAGTGGCTAGAGGTTACAGTTGCAATTTGTCATACGTTATTATTTTTAAATTACAATTAAAAATAGAAAAAGAAAAAGTTATTTTAGTATAAATCAAAGTCTGCCAAAACAGAATTCTAGTGCCTAGTTGATTATTTTCTCAAAAACAAGAACAAGGGAAACAAGGAGAATACGTTTGTTTCCTTTTTTTTTTTTGGAAAACTCAATGAACATAGAAAATACTAAATTCAGATAACAAGAACAGTTTTTCGAAGACACCAAAATGATATTCTATGTGTTTTCAAAAATAGGAACCAAAACAAACCCTTCAATTTCCCATTTCTCTATTCACCCTAGGGACGGTCGGTTGGTCGGCCATGGGGTGCTCCCCATCAGTCACGGTCGTTTCCTCATAGAGCCCCTTTGGAGATTCTGGTTGTGCTTCCAAGATTCCATGGGATTAGTCTCAATGTGCACGTCGGTCTGAACAGCCACGGTTATCCCAAAAAGGGAAAAAAAAAAAATCCTATTCTCTATTACATGGAACTACGACTTGTTAAAGAAAGAAAGCAAAGTCTCTAATCAGAAGAGTAAAGAGTTTTCTGGAGGTGGTTGAGCTGCTACAACAGGCCATCAAATTGCTAGTAGTCCTAGCTAATTCGATGTGAGAATTCCAACACATTTGGAGAAAGTATTTCAATTATTGACCGACCATGAGTAACCACAAATAATAGATATCAAAGGGCTAAGATTCTTAGTTTGAAATTGCCAAACACATCATTTCCTAGTGTCTTTTCTCTTAAGATATTTTCCTTTCTCCCAAACACTACATTTCATTTGATTTGACCTCCATTTTCATTTTTACTACTACTGCCATCTGTTTTGAACTGGCATTGTGTAAATGGCAAATAGAAGTCAGAGTTCTACAGAACTTAAATTCCACCATAATTGGATCAATTCTTTGCAGAAGAATATGGATACAAAACTTGGAGTAGCTGGCAGGTAATCTTTTAATTCAAACACAGAATCAAGAAAGAAAAAGCATAAAGGTGATGGTAGTATATGAATATAACCGAGTGTCACAACTTACTACTTCATTACCATAGTTCAAACTGACCTGGCTTGCAATTTAAGATTAAAACTGCATGTGAATGGTGGGTTTGATTTGAGAATAACTGAATGTTAATGGAGCTTCAACATCGTATATGAGGGAGTGTGTTTCTACATGGAAGTTTGCCTCCGAAGTCTCTCATTCTTTGTGCATTCCTCCTGGAAAATTGACCAAACTAATTAGGGAATTTAAGTGAGAGCCAACCAAAAACAATAGGAAGAAAAAAAACACTAACAGGAATTGGATCATTTCAAAAGTCCAAAAATCCAGTATCATGTAAGAATCAGGTTGAGCTTACACTTAACCTAGTGCCACCACCTTTGCAATCCCCATGGAAGGCAGAAGAATGAAATGAAACATAGGTACTCCGTTTTCTTTTTGCTATTTGTGTAACTGGAAGTAACACTTTCTAGTTGTAATATCATTGTTGGTAAGTACTTGCCTGGAAGCTTTTAAGGGAATAGCAGTGCCTTTGCTCGGCAATTGCTGCAGCATGCCTCTCCTTGAGGGCATCGCAAACCTTCTGCTCTGCTTGAAGTCCAAGTTGCACCTTTTCCAGTTTCTGTGAAATGGATGCAGCCGTAAACAATCTCAAAAATTTATGCATCAATAAATAAAGCAAGCAATGGCACGAGTTAAAGGAAGTCCCAGTAACTTTACAATACTCCATAATGAAATATAACAAACGGCATTTGAAGAACCAGCCTTCTCCCTACTATTTGGATTCATTCAAAATTACAAATTTCCCCTTTTGGTTGAAAGAGGAAAATAAAAACAATGGAAGGCTTTCAGGAATTCTACTGATCTGTCTTGCTTAAGTATAAAACAGAACCCCAACATAATAAGAACCCTGAATGATGCAAATTTTGCAGCTACAACTTCTTAGATATTTGAACTATCCGTGTAGTTAGGAAATATGTGGACACAAAACCAAAGGTGTTGCTGAAGATGCTGAGATGAGAAAGCGATAACAGTAAAGGAGAAAAAAAACTTTGAGGGCATTCATGAAAAGTTAAAGATGACCGACTTTGTGGTATGAAAAAACACCAGCAGAAAAGGTAGAACTGTTGACACACATGTAAAAGAAAGGCGTGATGCTCTGGGCATGTGCAATAAAGACGAAACTGCATTGTTTAGCAGTGTAATAAACTACAAAGGAAACAGAAAAATTAAACTCAAAAAAGCAGGCAAAGGATAGAGAATGATAGGCCTGAAAAGTTAAAGAAAAGGCATGGCCTAAAGCAAAATAGTGAAAAAGAAGCCATGAAAAAGACATAAAATAGTTGGTATAAGATACTATTTCAGTTGAAGAATACAAGGAAGAATTCCATGAGTTGAACATTCAAAGTGCATGAAAGTGAGGCTTTGCTTGCAGCCTGTCATAAGGCTAGACTTTAAACTGGATGAGAAATAAAAAGTGCTTAACAAGAAAGTTGAAATTGTATGAGGTTTCTGCATTTTACTTTCTATTGCTGCAATAATTGGTAGTGGACACCAACAAACAATACTCTTCTCTCTGAGAATTTTCCTTTTCAACATCTCATCTCTATTGATAAATTGTAATGTAAGTAGAACCATGAGGTTACAAAAATTTGATTCTCTTAACAGATACAATAAGAAGAAAGCCCAAAATCAACAAATTCACAGGAAACAGAAAAGTTAAAGAGCTCGGAAACATACAACAATGAAGTAGCATCGCACATAACCACTAGCATATAATAATTTATGACAGCACCAATTTGAAATTCTCCTTTAAGATAATGCCAGATTTCAAGTTTGATGGATTCGTTTATTGCATCTTGAACAGAAAAAGAAGATGATGATTATAGGACATTTTGAATAATCATGAAATTTTGAGAATTACCTGTTGAGTTCCCTTAGTTCCTTTCATGGAATCAATAAACTGAGCGACCAGCAGTGCTAGTAATAGCATCTTGAAACTATAAAAGTTCACATGTAAAATGAGAGAGATGGCGAGACAGATTAGTAATATCAGCAAATACCAGTCAGAAGATGCCCACCTGTGAATTTATTGAGTTTAATAAGGATGTTTCCTTTAACATCAATTCTTTTATCTCTACAAGAGCATTATAAGTACCATAGAGTTTACGAGTTCGTCGAAGCTTTTCCTGTTGAAGAGAGCAAATACACAGTTTGGTATAGTTACAGGTAATATGAAGTTAATTCAAATAAAGAAGCAGGGCTAGGAAGAACAAATTAAGGGCATGACCTGCATAAAGCACTTCTATACCTGGATATGAACATAGAGTTCTGAAAACCGCCGTTCATACCTGCAGATGTTAATTGAGAATTTGATGTAGAATTGTGAAATATCCGATAAAAAAGAATATAGATTTATGAAGCAAATAGATAAGACATCCAATTCCAGGATTCCTGAATCAAAATGTAATATAACATGAATAATAGAAGTCTGGAGACTTTTCACAGCCAAATATTTGTATGCCATATGGAATTATGGTGTCTCGCATGATAAGGAAAGTAAACAAGCAAAGAACAAGATACAACAGCGTGATTACCCACAGGCAAAATGCTCTTGGAGCTAGGCAGGTATGAACTCATCTTAATTGAGTAGAAGCATTCTAAAGCAGTGAATGCCTCTTTGACCTTAAAATAGACAATATCCACATGGTTGAGGGTAGATCATTACAAATGGTATTGAATTCGATCCCTTTCTTTGATGTAGTTGTAAAATCCTACATAAATTTTCTCAGTGAGTAGATAATTTTAAAGCCATGAGGATCTTTAGGGCTTGTTAAGGATTAGTTTCCTAATCTATTTAGGAATCTTTTCCTTCTTTCCTTTTCTCTTTAATCTCCTAATTAGACTCTAAATTTGTTTCCTTTATTTGCTATAACACTTGAGTATAAATATGTATATTCCCTCACTTTGTTAATCAATGAAAATCAAAGAGTTATTTTTCTCTTCACATGGTATTAGAACCATATAAGAGTTTGAGAATATTAGGGTTAGGGTTTCATCGTGTGAAATTCAGTTTCGACAACCCGTCCAATGATTGTTTCTCACTCCGGAGTGCGTTACGGTCATCAAAAACCTCTTAAGTCACAACCATGGTCGGAACACCCTGACGGAAACTTTGGCGACCTCCATTTGACCTCCATTCGATACTTGAGCACACCAACGAGTGTCTCTCGATCTATCCTCCCAGATGGAAACCTAGTTGGAAAGCTACCCATCCATGTGCCCACATGAGCGATCTATAGTCGATGCGAAATTCACGCACGGCGTATGAGACACTATTTGGCCATACGCCTCCTCCAACGACCTACTTTTCTTGAAGTAGGCGAGCCACTCCGTCCACCTGCTATGTCCCGCCGTCGTTTGGAATACCCCTCTTTTCCCCCTTTTCTCTCACGGTAGTACATTTCGAGGCTATTTTGTCACCTAAATCTCCTTCCTTTTTGTGTTTTTTGAAGCTCTACGACACCTTCAAGCCCTTGAGAGGTGTTTGTTCCTTCTGGAAGTACCAGTTCTGTTGATTTTGTAAACTTTATTATGATTTCTTGTCTCTATGGCTGAAAAAGCATCTCTATGGCTGAAAAATGTCAAAATTTTAATTCCTTTGTATCTGAAACTCCTATAATTACCTTGGATAGACTCACAGGGAGCAAAAATTATTTGTCATGGGCAGATTCTGTGGAACTACGATTTATTGGTAATGGTTGTAAGGATCATCTTACTACTGCGGACATAAGTATCCTTGAAGATAAACATCCTCATTGGCGAAAGCGATGCTTTGTCATCGTGATATTCTTGACAATCTATTCATGCCAAGACCCGATATAATATTGGGGCCTATAAAACTTGCTACACTCTCTGGAATTAGGTGAAGAAACCATACACTAATGAACCATGTAATATCCTCCATTGCTAATTTGAAACAGCCCGACATGGATTTATCTTCTTATGGTGGGAGGATGTTTGCCCTTACGGATGAACTTGCATCTATCTTGTCGAAATCTACCGATGCCAAGACTTCACAATCAAAGATGGATCGAGTCTTTATGATCATTCTTTTGCTTAACCTAGGGCCAGATTTTGAAAACATCAGAAACGGATACTCCTTTGGAATAGTTATTCCAAACTTTGATAGAGCTCTTGCTTGGTTGTGCCTTCACCTCCGCCGCCCTTTCAATCCATGCGATCTAAGATTACACCAAACACTTCTGTGATGGTTTCTCAGTCTCATTCTCAAAGTGATTCCCAAGGTGGACGCGGTGGCAACCGAGGTAGAGAACAACGTCCTCATTGCACATACTATAATAGGCTTGGCTACACCTGTGATCGATTGCTATCAGTTACATGGCCGGCTTGCCCTACCCATCGGATAGGATTAAGTACATGTGTAACAAGCTTGGTGTATTTAACCTATATGCTCTAGCTTGAAAGGGAGTGTTAAGGAATAGTTTCCTAATCTATTAAGGAATCTTTTCATGCTCATACCTTCTCTTTAGTCTCCCTAATTAGACTCTCATTTTGTTTTCTTTCTTTGCTTTAACACGAGTATAAATATGTATGTCCCTTCACTTTGTTAATCAGTGAAAATCAAAGAGTTGTTTTTCTCTTCACAGGGATCAAAGTAGAAAATACCTACATAGCTAGTGAAGAAAGAATGGAAGGAATTTCTTCTCTTGAATTATACAAGAAGTAGAAATACTCTCCTTTTTGCGAATCTTTATACAACCTATGAAATAGGAAAGCTATTATGTAAAGAGTAAATATACAGTTGTACAATTCGACTAAATACGACTATGTGAAACATACAATTCGACTTTTAGGAAAATAATAGGATCCCTATTATTACGAAAATATACAACGAGTTTCGAGCGATTTAAAGTCTTGATATACAGTTTGACTCTTGATATCTGACCAACTACTGACCATGTAAGGAGATTGATTTTCCGCTCCCCTGTTTGGTTGGAAGATGTCATCCATGGCCAGCTTGCTTACCAAACTATCAAATTGCTTCTTTGGTAGACCTTTAGTGAGAATGTCTGCGACCTAGTTAGAGGTGGGAATGTAGGGCATGATAATCAGTCCATTTTCCAGTTTCTCCTTGATGAAGTGTTTGTTGACTTCAACATGTTTAGTTATATCATAAAGCACTGGATTGTGTGAGATTGCAACAACAACTTTGTTATCACAAAAAACCTTCATAGGCAAGGGACTAGTAGTTTTAAGCTCTTCAAGTAACTGTTTGATCCACAGACCTTCACAGATACCATGTGCCACTACTCTAAACTTAGCTTCTGCGTTACATCTAGCCACCACATTTTGTTTTACTCGCGAGTTCTGAGATTTCCCCGACAAAGGCCTGATATCGCGAAGTTGATCTTGCATGCGTTTACACTTTTGCCCAATCTACATCAGTAAACACTTCAACTTGAAGATATCCCTTATTTTCATATAGAATTCCCTTTCCTGGTGTCCCTTTCGAGTACCTCAAAATTTTGTATACAACATCAAAATGTCCTTGATTAGGTGAGTGCATGAATTGACACCGCTCTTTGCAAGTCAAATATCAAGAAGATTAATGGGAGAGATAGATCAATCTCCTGACTAAGTGTTGAATGCGTCTCTTTGTTAACCATTTCTTTTGAACTTGTGAAGTGAAGCTTCAGTTTGGTTATGCTTCTTTGCAATCGAAATGCGCCGGTCTCTCTAGCAAATCAAGTATGTACTTTCTTTGAGAGATAAAGCACCTTTCTTGGATCTCGTAAACTACATTCGAAAGTATTTTAAGAGGACCAAGTCTTTGATTTCAAACTCATGAACCCGAAACTTTCGTTAATCTATCGAGCTTCAAACAACATCATCTCGGTCAAAATGATGTCATCTCCTTAAACTAATATCTTTGTCCTCCTTTCACTTGAGTGCTTGTAGAACATTGAATGATCGGCAGCTATATAAATACCCTTGAAGCTTGACAGCAGCACATGACTTGTCAAAGCAAGCTCTAGGAGATTACTTAAGACAAGCACAACAACTTCTTTTATCAGCAAAACTTTCTTTTCTCAAAATTTTCTTCAAAGCTTGGTGGTAAGTCCATAGACACTTCTTTCTCCAAATCACCATTTAAGAAGCATTCTTTACGCTAATTATTTGCAAAGGCTTGATTAAAATGTCTTGCTGCGAAAGCAATACTCGGATGGAATTGATTTTTGCAACAGGTGCAAAGGTTTCTTGCTAGTCAATTCCATAAGTTTGTGTGAAACCTTTAGCAACTAACCTTGCCTTATATCTTTCAATGCTCTTGTCAGACTTACATTTGATTGTGAAAACCCACTTGCACCCTACTGTCTTCTTCTCCCTAGGTAGATTAACAATTTCCCAGGTTTCCTTTTTTTGAAGTGCCCTCATATCTTCATATACTTAGAAGTGACTTTCACTCGGTGTTCTAGAGCTACGTATGTTTCTAGGTATGAAGCAATTGAAAACATTGTTGTGAAGGCTTTGTATTTTTCGAAAGTCTATGGTAGGACAAATAGTTGACAATAGAATGTTTAGTGCAGTTCACTAACACCTTTATGAATGTGATAAGAACATCGAAGATTAGAAGAAGATAAAAGAGTAGGATTTATAGGGATTACCAAGATTTATAGGAGATGATGATTGGCCATGCTCAGGATAGATTGGTAGATTCTCAATATTAGGATTAAACTTGCGTCTAGTGTAAACACGCAACTCAGTGGAGTTAGGTGGTAAAGTTTCTCCCCCTGTTTGTGATACAATTTTACTAGGCATAATTAGATCAGTATTTTCTGCATTTTCTCTAGGCAAAGTATCCATTTCCCGATTTATTTCAAGGAAAAAAAGTGCTGGTTTTGGTTGTTCTTCTTGTTGCCAAAATTGATCTTTATTAAAATTCTCCACCTGAAGAGAGGTTTTGGTATAAAATGGAATTTTTTCAAGAAATTGAACATCCATACTAACATGGATTTTTCTTATTTGGATGAAACACTTATAGCCTTTTTATTAGGAAAATATCCTAAAAAATACATTTTTCGGCTTGTGGATCAAGAATTTGGATCGAAGATGGGATGGAACATGAACAAACACTATACAACCAAAAGTTTTAAAGGGGAGATTATTGATGAGATGTGTTTTGGAAGACTTTTAGAGTTTGTAAAGGAGTTTCATAGTTCAAACTCTAGTAGGCATTCTATTAATCGGATAACAACTTGTTGGTGCATCTCCCAAAGATATTTAGGAACATTCGCATGAAACGTTAGAGCCCTAGCTACTTCAAGCAAGTACCTGTTTTTACGTTCTGCAATTCCATTTTATTGAGGAATATCTCTACAAGTAGATTGATGTACAATACCTTTTTCTTGAAAAAAATCTCCTAAACATTCATTAAAAAATTTTGTTCCGTTGTCACTCCAAAGGATACTTATTTTAGCTTGAAATTGGTTTTCAACCAAAGAGTAAAAAAACTTTAAAAAAGAGTCTTGCAACCTCATTTTTAGATTCATTGAGTAAAAACCAACATAGACGTGTATGATCATCAATGAATGTCACAAACCATTTTTTCCCAGTTAAAGTAGCGATCTTAGACTGACCCCAAACATCACTATATATTAGATAAAAAGGCTTTGAAATATGGTCTAATTTTATAAACACTTCAATGGCTTTTAGCCAAGTAACAAGTTTCACAAAATAAGGAGTCCTGATCACTCCTTTAAATAAATCCTGGAAATAAGTACTTTAAATAGGAAAAACTAGGATGTCCTAGTCTATTATGCCATAGTATTATTTGCTCAAGAACAGGGTTTGAACAAACATTACCAATAAAACCCTAAGCTTGTTTATTCCTAGCATGGTTATCATCAAAATAGTAGAGATCTTCTATCATTCTAGCACTACCAATCATCATCCCCGCGTTCGAATTCACAACCAAAGACACCAAAGATAATACGACAAGTAGAATCTTTAGATAAACAACTCACTGATAAAAGATTACAAGAGACTTTTGGGACATGCAAAACAGATTTCAGAATAATATTTTTTGACAAACGAATTGAACCTTGGCCAGCAATGGGAGATAAGTTTCCATCTGCAATACACACTTTTTTATTTCCATAAAGGGTTCATAATATATAAACAAATGGGACAGATTAGTCATGTGATGAGAGGCACCCGAATATATGATCCAAGATGTAGATAAT
>JAEQBH010005736.1:0-94872 GCA_016808115.1 Tetrastigma voinierianum
TTAAGATAACTATAATGTCCTTAGGGTCCTTTTCTCACAGGAGGATGACCTATAGTCATTTCCTAATGATCTAGGCTCATATAAAAACTAAACCCTAAGAGTTTCTCTTCCAAGATACAAGATTTATGACTCATTAATGTTTTAAAAGCAAGTAAAACCATCCGCTAGATCTAACCCGTGAGAGCCAATAAATGGCACCATCGAAACACGCGGATCTAGCATGGCATCCACCTAACCTGAAAAGTTGGCCATACTAACCATTCGCACATCACAAGGATTTAAACCCACGTGTGAGATGCATAAACATAAATGATGATAAATGCTCATATTGCAACAGAGGGCGTTGTATTACTCAAACCTCTAACTCCAATGGTCCTCCTCTTCATGACGAGGGAGGTTTAGCCAAGATCCTTCAGTTGTCATCTTCAAAGGGTGTCAAGGTGCGAGAAAATAAGAGAAAGGAAGAGAAAGTGAAAGAAAATTGCAGAGGTGGGAAAGCTGAAAGCTTGCGCCAACTTTATTGATAAAAAATAACCCCCTGTTACATGAGCTTGACTGAGCTTATATAGTGCTCAGAGTCAAGGAATTTACATAAATGTATGAAAGACCAATAATTACATTAAGGGCATTTTGGTAAAAAGCCATAAAAAGCGGTCAAAAGTGGTCAATATAGCGAAATAGAGGAGAGTGCGAAAATTTCACCTGCTGCAAAATTGTATGCGAAAATTTCGCATGGTGCGAAAATTTCGCATCATGCGAAAATTTCGTAGCATGCGAAAATTTCGCATGCTACGAAAACTTTGTACTCATAGAAAATTTCGTAATCGCAAAACTTTCTCGCACTACCTCCTCCTGTATTTAGCCCAATTTCCATCCGCTTTGTTCATACAGCTCAGCTCGCCTGCCCTTCACATTTGAATCGGGCTTGAAGACAAGTGGGTACACTGGCTTGCAAAACTACAAAAATATCCAAAAATACATTGGGTGAAGTATACTGGGACCTTAGTGTATCAATTGGTTATTTATGTTGATTAAGACATGTAAAGTGCTCAAACCTACAATAAACAAAGCCTCAAAATAGTACCATTAGGTACTAATCAATCCCCCCAACTCAACACACACATCGCTAGTCCCCAAGAATGACAAAAAGAACGAAGATCATGTGCTATGCCTGTCGCAATGGTATTTTTCAAAAAAATGTATGGATAAGTATGCCCACCGCAGAATGATCGAGACCCCGCACAACAACCACTGGGGAGAATAAATTACACAGACCGTTTCAGCAGTCATTCATCCCAAGGGAATCGACCTGAAACTTCCACCAAAATCTAAGTGTTTATGTGATCATTTTTCAACAATAACCCGCTAAACTGCTCGCCCCCCAACCAAGCTACTGCCAAGTCCTAGCACATTGACTAACCTAAATAAATCTGGTTCCACTCTTATTTCATATTTCTTTTTGTATTGTAGACGTAATGTCGAAATCGACTTACCAAAGTCCATGTAACGAGGGTCCACCGATGACTCCCAACCAACTAAGGCTTAGGGCATCAAGTCATGAGGATCTTTCGACCACTAACTCCTCAGGTTTCACCCCGGACTCCGAATGAATTTGAAAATCCAGCACCTACAACTCGCTAAACCTCACCCATCCACCCATGTAGCGAAAGCACTAAGCTCATGGCTCCCAAATCCGCCTGGTTTAGTGGCACCAGTTTTAAAGACTTTCGCCATAAACCTCTGACCGTGCTCTAAGCTTCAAGGTAAAGGCCGCGACTTTTCTATTCTCTTTCTTTTCTTTTTCTTTTTCTTTTATTTTTCCTCTTTTTCTTTGGAAGACTTCATCGCTCTTCTTTTCTGGGAACCATAACCTTTTACAGGTGGTCAATGAAACTAGGGTAGGTTTGCATGATAAGGGAGTTATGCAGTTTCTCAGGCTATTACAGGAAACTGATGTGCGAAGTGTGTGGCTAGCTCAAGGTGGAAGAAAAAGATTGAATACCAGGAGACTTCAACTGACCAACCACTCTAATCATGCATGGAACCAATCTAGCATCAATGGAATCAGCGTTGTTTCAATTTTTCAACTTATAAAGCAGTAAAACCATAAAATATATATATATATATATATATATATATATATATATATATATATATATATATATATATATATATATATATATATATATATATATATATATATGGGGGCAAAAATGTTGCAAAGAATTAAGAAATCAATTTGGTTCAAAAGTATATCAGTGTATATCACTAAATTTTTAGCTTTTTCATAAACAACTTTCTCAAAAAGAAGCAAAAAGCAAGCCACTAAACAAACAAAATGGGCTTTGCTTACACATGCAGTAGATTCGAAAAGTGTAAAACAAACTGATATCTACAAAAAAAAAAACATCACTTCCTTCACTAACTCTCCTCCCAACCAAGTGTGCCATTGTCCGCAATGGGGTGTGGATTGAAAGCTATGAGGAAGTGCTACCTCCTAGTCAATAGCCGGGCGAGAGGCGCCCTCACCGGATGGGCCGAGAAGCCGCGGAAGAAGTGGTCGCACCGCTGCAATGCTAGGATGCATAAGGAGGCTATAAGGACCGGAGGCGATGTGGCACCTGGCCCCTGGCTGAGTAAGAGCGGAGCAAATTGAAAGTGTGTACATATGGGTATAGCGGTGGAGGCTCAAGTGACTCGGATCTGCATGAGGATGGGCTCGACTCAGGCGAATGGTGTCGGTTCGATCCATGGCAGCCTCGGGCAGTCATCTCGCTCGGGCGAGGGCCGTGGCGGCAGTCGCAAAAGATGTTGGCCAGAATGGAGAACGCAAGTAGCCGCATTCATGATGGCCGAAACGCGTGGAAATCGCGGATATGCCGCGAGGCGGTATGGCGCTCGCTCAACACCCGTCCCGTAGGGCGGTATCGGGGCCATGGGGCCCGGTGTCGGGAGGGCAATGAGCCGACCACATTGGTCGTAGGGGAGAAGCCGCACGAGGGTGCCAGAGCCTGAGGCTCCCTAAAATGCTCCACCGAGGCCGCCCGCCGTAAAACTCTACAACCGGGCCGGTCCTCGCCGAAGCGGGGAACAGAGCGACGTACGCCACCCGGGCCGATGGTAAGGTCGGCCGCAGAGTCACGACCTGGCCCAATCTAGGGCTCATCGTGGAAGCCCATATGCTCGGGCACTCGCATAGGAGTTCCCTGAATAAGAGAGGCTGGACTCACCGAGATGGGACCATACGGACCTTGTCCTCGCCGAACAAGGAAGTCATAATGAAGCCACGGATCGAGCCGCTGTTAGCTTTCGCCTGGAGGTATGCAAGGTTATGACACTGGCTACCAAAGGACTATTAACTAATCACTGTGCAAGAACGCGCCTATATAAAAACTTGTTTGACTTTCTACCATATGCACCAAAATCTCTCTAGAGCAAATCATTTCAAATTCCTGCTTCTCGCCTAATATCCTCGCAAGTGCACTGTGCTCTATTGGCACAAATGGATATAAGTCCGCATACTTCCATCCCACAGATCCCAAGAATTCCTAGGATCAACTACCCTAATTACCCAAGCTCCATACTATTCGACTATAACATGACATTGATCCACTTAAGAAGTCAGAAATATTCAAGGAAAAAGAATGAACAATCAAATAAATCGAATCTAAAGAATAAAGAATAATGAATAGTTAAGAAATAAATGGAAACTCGAATAGTTATCTTTTAGAGGACACATCAAGAACACCGCTACTGTATATCAATTCCTGTGAGTTAACACTCGATAAAATTAAGCCAGGTATTTCAAAATTTTAAACTGGCCCAAGGCGTTTAAGAAGACAACCGGATCTCTCCACACTCCACAGCTTCATTATTTAATTTTCTCGATTCTTTCAAGACAGGAATTAGATGACTACTTTTAATAGTGGATTTCCTTAATCCGGGGTATTTTCTTTTGCAATACTTCATACCCATTTTACGGATCAGAACCTTAGCCCCAAGTTATCTGGCCAAGCAAGGACATTATACAACTTCCGGTTACTCTTCCTCTAAATTAGAATAGATCACCCTTCCTTGATTAGATCTCGTTTAACACCTGATCGCTTCACTATTCGACCGGGAGGTGAACCGCTTGTTTAAATTGATAACTCATTCAACTCTTTCGATTTCAAGTGAGAAGAGGATTTATCTAAGTAAACTTACAAAGCTCATTAGATCTCACGAGAAAGTTAATATACCTTCAAGGAAATGTTCATAACTCTCGAATGCCTTCCGTGTCACCTGTAGAGGACCTCCGAAATCGAGCAATGAAAACAAATCTAAATCCGTATAAGAACCGATATTCGATAAAAACATTAACCTGACAACTAAGTAAATCTCATAAACTGTACCCCAAGTCGCCGGAAACAACTACAGTGGAAGATAAATTTCGACTATGATTCACCACGGAAGCCAATTTCACTCATCAATTACACACTACAAAGATTCCTCCGATCATGTAAGAACAACCGCAATTTGAAACTGAAAAGTCGACCGTAAATTTGTCCGAACTTCAAACATTCCGTAGTAATTTGAAAAGAATGAATTCCGCATTCAGCCTTCCTACTTCAAAACGATAACATCCAGATCCAAAATAAACAAAATAAAGAAAGATGAAAATAATCTCTGTCGTATAATCCACTTAAATGTAAAAGAAAATAAAAGAAAAGAAAAAAAATAAAATAAAATGAGTTTCCTCATTACCCGCATCTTTCGCTCTGCCTCATCATTTTTTTTCTTCTCCTAGGTAATGCTTATTTATAGGGAGCTCATTAGTCCCACCTTAATGCATTCTTCAGGATTTGCCGGATCGGCCCATACATTATTCAGTCGCGACCAAATCCCTTGTCGCGACATTAGTTATCGGCACTTGTCATAAAGATTATCAATAAGTCAAGACACTCCTTGTTTTCCTGAAGGCATCTTATGTCGCGACAAGGAATCAATGTCGCGACATCATCCATGTCGTGACATCCATCTCTTGTCGTAACATCAACTTCAAGCTCTCCGCAGCCTTGAACTCCGGTGTCTTCATGTTACACATCAATCCTTCTGGTCAGCGACATCACTTTATGCCGCAGGTTTCAACTGATCCGCACCTCGGCGTCGCCACATCAATCCCTTGTCGCTGACATCAGCTCTAGCGGTCTTTGCAGCTTTCAACTGATATCTTCTTATGTCGCGACATCAATCCTTTGTCGCGACATCACTTTATGCCTCTGCAGGTTTCAACTGTTTCGCTCCTCGATGTCGCCACATCAATCCCTTTGTCGCCACATCGCCATGTCTTTGCAACTGGACCGATGAGCGCCCTGGAGGCGAGATCAATCTCGTCGTGACATCAACTTAAGGAACCGCAACCTTCAATCGAAAGCATGCCTTATGTCGCAGACATTAATCTCTTCTCGCCATCAACTTATGTCTCCGAGGCTTCAATCGGGTTACGGTGTCGCTGACATCGGGCCTCCTTCACAACGCCTTAAGTCACAATAGCCATCTTTTTCAAAACCCGTCATAGCTTCAAGGCGCTTCGCTGCGGACTTCATCCCTTGTCGCGACATCAACCTTGTCGCTGGATATCACGACGTTTCACGCAACATCATTCCTAAGTCTCCGGTTAACCTCGCCGCTCTAACTTTAGATCCCCTGGCCGCCGACCGCATCAAATTTCCTTCAATTTTCCTGATGTCGCTGACATCATAACCGGATCGCAAGCCCAAAACTCGCAATATTAAGAACCGCCGCTTATCACTCGCCATTTTCTCTCGCATTTTTACTCCACCAATTGTCGTGATTTTCGCATCGCTTTTTTCTTCTTTCTTTCACTTCGCCAATAACAAATGGTGAGTTTCTTCATATTTATGCATATTAATTATTCTTTATAAAAATCAAAATGTAAAAATGGATTAAAAATAGATGCACTTGCTTCATCAACCAAGAGCTCCTCCGAGATGCCACAGGCTCCAAGACGGCCTCCTCCGAATGGTATGTCGGCCGGGAAAAGGTTAGACCAGAACAGATCGATAAGAAGATATGCAGAGTCGCTCCGAACAAAAACCGATCCATTAATGTCCCTCGAAAGAAGACGGACCATCTCTCTCGGGATGGATGGGGCCATCGCCTCATACTCACCGGAAGCACGAGACCAATTTTAAAATTGAATGTAGCAATGATGTTTGAGGCCTCAGTATCCCAGCCTCGCCGATGGAGAAATGAAGAGCAGCCAGGGGCTCGCACTGATGTCATCGCGGTGGTAGAACTCGATGACCACCCGAGGGTAAAAGAATTGACGAGGTGTCATGAACGGCTCCAAGGAGTACCTCTACACTAGGAACATCGAGTCTCAAAGCTCCGAGTCTGTGGAAAAGGGTGGAAAAGGATGGAAAATCGTAATAAACCTCATCATGCAGGTCCCTCTCACTACAATTAACATTCCCAGGATAGGCTGTAGTAAAGAGTGGCCGAATGATGGAAGCCGACAGTCCGTATGGTGGGCTCTAAGAGGCCCCGACATGAGGTGGTGATTGAGGCTCTTGAGGCCTGTAGCCGGGAGGACCTCCAAGCCCGAGGTCCCGGCCCTTTTAGATGGCGGGCCCTCGGGACGGCTCAGATGTGGCGGAGATGGTGGAGCTGGCTAACCCTACGCGGTATCGCCCAAGGCGCCGTAGGAGGAAACCACCGCAAAGACTTCCTCGAAGCGACGACAGGGGCAAATGACTACATGTGAGAGGAGAGCCTTGAGCCGCCATTGTGGGAGTGGAGGAACTCAGGCAACCTATGCAGGCAGAAAGCTTCTCCGCGAGTCTTGGCCATACTAAAGCCGGGAGAAGGGAGAATGGGGCAGGTGGGGATCAGTGTGGGTGGGAAGCTGGGGGGTTTCGTAAACCGGAAAATGGGAAGTGGAATGAAAAGGAAGAAAGGAATTTGGATTATAAAGGGAGGGGGAGCAAATTAAAGGTCATGGCCACCACGGTCTTACAATGGATGGAAAAAGATATGAAATTAATGGTGGCCACAGAAACTGAGGTTTCATAGCACTAAGGCCAGGAGAAGAACAAGGTCGAGACTTTTCACAGATGTGAAAATTTTCATACTGAAAGTTTCCAGCAGAACTACTCCTGTACCACTGCGACACCCTCCGCAAAACATGACTAAAATTGTGGAGGAAACGAACTTGTAAATTATAAAACACCAAAAGCAAAGCAATCTAAACAACAAGGAAATATTAAAAAAAAATTAAAAAATTAAACAATAAACTTCTAGTGACTTCTAGATAGCCATTAAGTCACTCTCAAATGGCTGAAGTTTCATGAGGGTCAAGGAGGGATTTCTCCTGTTCGTTGAATGTCGGGTCGCATATGGTCAGCCTTCGCCATTAACTCGAACACTGATTTGTTTTTGCGATTGAAAGGTGCTCATTAAGCCATTGATGTAAACTACAGATGTAGAATGGCCTGGCCCATCTTGATTTAAGTTTCGCTCGAAAGAGGTGGAGCTGAGTCAGAGAGCAAGATTTCGTCCCCTTTTGGAAATGTTTATAGTTATCAACCGATCATGCCACCTCTTCATCCTATCTTTTGAAATTCTCAGTCGAGGCACTTATTTCTCATTTTTCAGCCTACTGATATCTATGGTTTTGAGACTGTTTCTACCCATGTCCAAGTTCAATTTTTTTTACTGCTCACCATGCCTTGTATTCAATTTCCATAGGCGTGTATGTGCTTTGCCATAAACTGAAGTATACGGTACATGCCTGCAATGGTCTCAGAGGCTGTCCTCGTATGCCTAGAGAGAGTCAAGCAACTGAGAGACCAATCTTTCTTGCTAGAATTTACCTCTTCATCGCATGTCTTGATTCCTCTCGTTAGCTAGTTCAACTCCGCCACCGTCCGAGGGTGGTAAGGGTACATTTTATGTTGGACACCATACTTAGCGAGGAGGCCAAAAGCTTTGTCAGAGAAATGCGAACCCTCCATCACTAATTATGGCTGCTGGGGGACCCCAAATTCAGAGAATATATTCAGAACCACCCCGTGGTCCCGTCGCCTCAAGGAACCGCCTAAATCCACTGACACACATAGCTCCACTCCCATTGAAATGTAGAGGTATCCATGCAGGGAAGGGGAATGGGTCCCATGAAATCGATGCCCCATACGTCGAAAAGGTCAACTACCAAAATCGAGTTTAAAGGCATCGGGTGCGTATCGCGAGAAATCTTCCCAACCTGGTATTTATCGTGATTCTCTATGTAATACTTAAATATATACCTCTAGTTGTTTTCAACATGTTTAGGTATTAGGTAAAGATAATTGAATTTTTTCTCGAATTTTAATGCGTAAAAATATGGAAAGTTAGAAACCCAAAATTGTACAAAACTTAAGGACAAAATCGTAAATTGTCCAAAATGGGGCATCAAAGACATGGATTAATAAGATTAGAGGCCAGCAGAAATAATAGGAATTGTAGTGTAATTAATGGAAGATGGAGGACTATAAGGCAAATAAGAGAGAGATTAATTATAAATAGAAGAGGGAGACCAAAAATGAGTTATTTTTGGTCTCCAAACAAGGGCTTACGTGAAGGGAGAAGAAGAAGAGGAAGAAGAAGAAGAGGAAGAAGAGAGTGATCAAGCAAAGGTATGGATACATGACTTTTATATGCATTTTGGTAAGATTTTGTCCAAAATCTACTTGGGTATGGATTGCTGTGGTTTTCGATTATTAATTTGGTTCCCTTATCTAGGTTTTGTCGGGAATACATCCTAACTCTAGATTTAAGGAAAGTTAAGGAAAATCCCTAGTCGATAATAAGTAGATATGAAATCCTTCACAATTCCAAGGTTTTGTAGAGTCATGAACTTGGGTATGAATCCTTGGATTTTTTCGCTAATTAAAAGTATCAGAGTTGTTTCGAGGGATTCCATGTTAGTTTTTTGATGAAGAATGGATAGAAGTGATCTATGGAAGAAAAGTGCACGAAAATGGTGAAATTCACCATTTTCAAGCAAAATTCGAAGATCTATGACCTAAGACTCGAGCTGCATCTATCACGATGCAGAGCAAACCAGCACTCCATCGCCAACCTGCTCCCAGACCGCCCCCCAGACCGACCGACACCGGTACCGGTCAGAGCGATACCGGTACCAAAAGGGTCTCTACTGCTTTTTGCTATTTTTGCGTATTTAAGCTAAAATTCGCATACCTAAGAAATAGGATGAAATTATGAAAAATGTACGACGGGAGCAAAGTTCATGCCCCAATAAGATAGGAAGTATCCGAATACATATAATCGTAGAATGCCTCGCAGATCGTATTAAATGACACAACACCTCTCGTTATGGCAAGCACATAAGACTTCCTGCACTCGCTTAGCACTCGATACTCTATGACTAGTGCGAAGGCACTCCCTCCCGACGTGTTGGCATTACTCCACACTTCCAAGACTCCTCCCGATTAGCACTTCGACAGCTCTCCTCCACTGACACTTCAGATCGATTAGGTGCGACGACACCGTCATGAGTTTCAAGACTCCCGCTTGGTGCTACCATAATAATTTCACAAGAGATCAGATACTATATCTCGCATACTTATCAGGTCGTGTGTTCACCCTCTTTCCGTGATGGATCCCTCAAAATACCTATATACAAATTTATAAATATATTACTCCAAGGATTATTATCTAACTCCCAAACAATGCCATGAAACCGCTTGTTGTGTTCCTCATTCATTGCACCGGGACAAGCTTGCTTCCTTAAGAGTAAATCATTCTCTTCTCGTTTTGATCCAGGATACGCAAGTGCATGTGCTCGAACAAGTAGTAATCGGATTTAAAACCGCATATCGCTCCCACAGATCTCAGACTCAATCAACTAATTCCCACTTACTCAACTCTATACTATTCGATTCCTTGAGGGCAATTGAAATATTTCAAGAAACCTTAAAATAATAAAAACTAAGAAAAGTGATTTAATAACAAAATGAATTAAAACTAAAAATCTAAAATAAATAAGTACCGTATCGATCACAGATCTTTAAAGGGAGCATTGAAAATATCGGCACATATTAGAAACATCAATTCCCGTTAGACTACTCAGAATTTTCGTTTCAAGGAACTACAAATTTAAAACTGGCCCAAGGAATAGTAGTGCAAATGATCTCTCCTCATTTAATATCGTTATCATCTAATCTCTTCCCGATTCTTTCAAGACGTAGGATTAGCACTACTTTTAATCCGGGTTGCCTGTTCCGGATATTTTTCTTTTCAATACTTCATACCCCGAACATGGATCAAACCCAGTCTGCAAGACATGTATAGCATGGGCTTGCACACTGATTCTGTTTCTCCTCCTCAAAATTGGAACAAATTTCATCCTTTTCCTTAATTAGATCCTTGCTAACACAAAGGGATCAACTTATCGCTCGAATCGAGGTGAATCCTCCATTAAAATTCGATAAGTCATTCAACTCAATCTCGATTTCAAGTGAGAAGACGGATTTATTCATCTACATTCACAGAGTCATTGAGGTTATCGTTCAGATACTGGTGAAACGTTCACTACTTCCTCAGAATGCCTTCTTTAGTCACCTCGTGGCCTTATGAAACGAAAGATGAAACAATCCTATTGCAGGTATAGACACTGATATTGGGATCAGATGTAACATTCAACCGCCATAGATTTATAAACCTATTCTAAGTAGCTTCGATAAATTTCTACAGAAAGCAATTCTAACAACAGAGTATGTTCAATGTAAGCTGGGTTTCTAAATTACTTTATTACACCCTACAATGGCTTAATCAAGAGAACCACCTGTAGATCTGATTAATCGGAAATCCGAATGTCTCGAATTGCATCATCCATGCAAGTATTTGTTAGAATAGGAACTGATCACTTACAGAATAGCTAATCCAAATCCAAAAAATTGAAAGAAATAAATAATCTAATCTAAATAACAATAAAACAAAAAGAAAAGAAAATTAAAATAATGAGCCTTAGCACCCAAATCTCTCGCTCGTCGCCAAGAGCCGCTCCTTCGCATACCCCGCTATTTATAGGGTTCAAGTCGGGCCCTAACTTTGATGTACCTCCTGAAGCTTTGAGATGACCCGTCTTATTCGTTGTTAATGTCGCGACCGATTTTGTCATGACATCAGTTGTCTAAGCATTTCGTCGCGTGGCTTTATTCGTCGACTTCGCCTTAGTATCCTCGCTCTTCCTATGTCGCGACCGACTTTGTCGCGACCCCGCCATTTCGCAGATACATCGCAGTAGCTTTTATTTGGTCGCTTGTCTAATCACTAACCATTCTTCCCAAAGAAGGTTCACTGGCCGCGAATTCTTAAATGACGAGCATCTAATTCCTTGCAAGTTGTCTTCTTATACCCACTCTAGAACAATTCCTCGATCATGTTGATGTCGCTAATTCTTTTCAATGCCTTTTCTACTGATGTTCACTTAAAATCTTGCGTCGTGACTTCTATGTCTAACGCCTCGCCTTCACTGTCACACCAAATGTGGTGTCGAAGATCAGCGCCCTAAGTCTTTCACACCGCGGTATGGTTGCCTCGACTGAGTCATATGACCTGCCGCTCGCTTCACCACTCTTATGTCGCCACCGGAGTTTGTGGTCGCGACCTCGATGCTCATTCGCTGGCGCGCCGCGACATCGTCCTTCCTCGTGTACTTCTCCTGCCGTACATCATTCAAAGAAGTCGCGGTCATTCCCCGCCACCCACTTTCTACTCCTTCTACCGCAGAATATCCTCTTCTTGAATTTCTGCTGTATAGCAATGTGAGTTATTCCACATTTCGCATATATAAACCGGCCCTTTTAGATAGAAATCAACTGGGAATGGACTTCAGCAAATTGATGACTTTAAGTCATCACCGTGTCTTTACTCATTTATTGGTTATTGTCTAGGTATTCCCCCGACTATATGAAAATAACTTTGAATGACGAATAAGAGTAGAATGTGTAGCGTTCGATCTGTAATACCTACAAATAAGAAATAAGTTCTGTAATCCACAGTATGATCCAACAAACCCAAATATATAACAGAAAGTTCATTATATGAACATGGGAATTCTGATACTTTTGTTGTATGTCGACAATGTGTATATGCATATTATATATGTTTACCAAGCTCAGCTTGAAGACGGGTTTTAATTCGTGTAGCTGCTAGAAAGGAGACACAAAGGATCTTCCGCATTCTACAAGACATTCCAGTGTGGGGTTCATCAATGAGGTTTTGCACTCCGACGAATGTGGGTGTATATTTTTAATGGTGTAAATGGGACTCGCATCGCATATGTGACACCCGTAAACACCACTACTAAGTGGTGGAAGTTTATTTCACTCATATATGATATGTGGATATAATTATAAGACTTGGATATACCAACGTCTGAAAAAGAAGGGAAAGAGTCCCAGTATGTGATCTCGCCGACCTCGACCGGATCCCGCAACCTGGCTCCGACCTGGATTCGCATGCACACCCGCACACATGGTACGGGAATCCTCGGTGAGAGGGCCGCTGAAAACTGTGACTGATCAATTTCCTAGCGCCGGAAGCAAAGGGCCTCCACATTCTCATGGCAAGGATCGAGATTCCTTAGCTCGTGCACACACTTCGAATATCTAGTCGCATAGTATTTGCATAAGAATGGTTCCTCCCAATAGAGTGAATTTTCGCAAAGAAGAATTTTTGTCTCAGGTTTTTAACAAGTGCCGTAGCTCCCCAGGGTCAGGTTAATTTGCAATGGAGTATGATACTGCAAGCTTCCTCAACCACAGAGCAAGTGGGATCTAATCATCGATCGAGGGTTTCGTGAGGCAGCGATGCCAATCGGGAGAAGATTAGCAAACAAATATTTTCTACACCTCTTTTATCCTGATTTACATACAAGCAAACTCCTTAAAATAGGAGAACCCAATTGATGTTTGCCTTTACATTTTTTTTGTTTGGTGAACAAGTACTTCAAGGCTGAGCGATCCGTGAATATTACGTCCACCCAACTCAAATAAGCTCGAAATTTGTCTGCTAGTGACATCACTCAGCCTTCCTTTTCTCAGTATTGTATAATTCCTCTATGCCTCATTCAATGTTTTTCTTGCATAATAGACCACATAAGGCTTCCCTCCTTCCCTTTGTTCGAGAACTGCTCCAATGGCCATATCACTTGCATCGCATACTCGGGTTATAATCATGCACATAGGCTCCTCACTATTGGTGCAAAGGTCAATAGTTTAGCTCCCAAAAGCTCTTTCCCGCATCCCAAATAAATTTGGCATCTTTTTCCAGTAGTTTGTAAGATGCTTGGAAATTTTTGAGAAGTCCATGATGAACCTCCTGTAGAAGCCTGCATGCCCCAAGAATTTCCTTACAATCTTGATGTTTGTGGGGGAAGGCAACTTGAAAATCAAGTCGCATTACTTTATCAATCTCAATCCCTTTTTCTGAAATAATGTGCCCTAGTACTATTCCCTGGTCGACCATAAAGTGGCATTTCTCCCAGCCTCAAAACCTGTGTTTTTCTATACACCTATAGGATGCTTGGGTTGATTAGGCATTCGGCCAAAGCTCCCCCTTATATCGTAATGTCATCCATGTAAACCCCATAATGCGCCTCTACCAAATCATCATCGAAAAATACTGAGCATACAATCTGAATGCAGGTGGGTATTACATGTGCCAAAGGTATTTTCTATGCATATGTGCCAAATGGGCACATGTGAAGGTGGTCTTTTCATGGTCTTCGCAGCAATTTCATTGAGTATCCCGACAGGCCATCCAGAAACAAGAGAAGGGTTTACCAAACTTTCTAGAGAGCCGATACATGAAGTAGCAGAGGCTTAACCCTTCCGTCATCATTCATCTCCCGTAATCAATATACCCTCCAACCTCGTGTAAGGCAGCACTCCTCCTTTGTCATATGTACCGTGGTTACCCCCTCGACTTCTAGGCACCACTAAGCCACTCCACCCAGTGCTATATGAGCATGTGGGTGAGAGCATACCAGCCTGGCAGCTAGCCTTTGCAAGATTTCAACTCCCCAACCGCTTCTCGCACATGGTTCACTTTCTCTGTGGTTGCCTTATTGACTTTGCCTCCTCCTCTAGGTAGATGTGATGAATGCAAACCCTGCTAATACCCTTGAAATTTTGGCAATCTTTCCACCCTAGGCTTGGTTTCTCACTTCTCCCTTAGGATGTGTGTAAGATAATTACCTTCCTACTTTGAGGCCGAGCAGGATGAAAATGAACCTGGACACTACTCCTGCTCCTCCAAATAAGTATATTTCAACTCCATAGGCAAGGGTTTGAGCTCCAATTTATGGGGTTCACTGGTTCCTTCCTCATTACCACATGCAGAATTTCTTGCTTTTTTCTCCATTGCCCTTGCACAATTTTCATGTCTTGGGCTTCACAGCCGCCTTTCCGAACACTCACCCAATTCTTCGCCAATAAATCTCGCTCGTTGGTCACCGCTCTCCAAAGATTGTGTCAATGATGCGCAGCATTTTCGAGCCATCTTCCACCAGCTGGTATGTGCTTTTACTCAAGTGGAAGATACTATTCAAGGGTCATGTTTCCGGCTGCGAGTCGCGATAACACCATTTCTAAGAATCGATAATCACATCGAGGTGGCCAAGAATGGTCTCCTAGATGATAGGCACATAGTTGGCCCCTGTTGCAGTTGGTTCTGTATCAAGTACAACAAAATCCATTGGATAATAGAATTTGTCGACTCGGGATTATTAGAACATCCTTTACTCTTCCTTTTGGTATCTCGATGGATCTATCCAGCAGACAATGTGGATGCAGTGTGGGCTTTAGCCTCCCAACCCGAGCCAAGCCAGACATCGAATAGGGGAGGAGATTCACACTCGCACCCAGGTCTAGCAGTGCCTTTTCTATGCAAGTGCCTCCAATATTAACCGAAATGGTTGGACAACCCGGATCTTTGTACTTCACTGGAGTCTTGCACTGGATGATAGCAATGTTCGTTTCAATGTGAAAGCCTTCTTATCAACATTCAAATTTTTTTCTTATTTGTACACAAGTCCTTCAAAATTTTTTATAGGTGGGGACTTGTTTGATCATGTCAAGGTGAGGGATGTTGATCTTTACTTGCTCTCAAAGACTTCAAGACATAAATGATTAATAGCCTTCTTTTAGCTTTAGTGCTCGACTTAAAAGGTAGTGTTATTTTTTCTGCATTCCGCTTGATCACTACTCCTCGGGGTTCAGCTTCAAATTTTCCCGCCCTTTTATCGCTTCGTGCCGGTCAAGCTTCGAGCTCCTACTACTACAATGTAACATTGGCTACCTTAACTTCATCTATCCTAGACTTGTCACTAGAAGAGCCTACTCTCATGCAATTCCTCCTAGGGTTTGGTTGTACACCGGTGAGAATTTCCCCTTTTCGCACTGTTGATAGCCTTGATATTGAATACGTGTGTTATCATATTTGGAAAATTTTAGCTTGCAGGATGCCATGCTAGAAATTTCGAGTGCAAAAGTTGCTTATTTCTTATTTGGAGCGCGGCTTTCCACCATGTCAATTCTTTGATCGCCTAGGCATTCACGCCTCGTTTTCCACAAAGTTGCCTACCACCTTACTCAAGTTCATAATAGCTTGTTCAACCGGAGATGAAGATGGTGGTGGCTGTGGCTGGGCTGAGGATGATCCATGTTGTTGTTGTGCAGCAGGGGGCACATAGGGAGGAGGCTTTGGTTTCCAAGAGAGGTTTGGGTGGTTCCTCCAATTGGGATCAGAGGGTATCGCTGTACGGGTCGTGGCCGGTGGCTTGTATCGCCCACCGCACGCTTGTTTAGCCACAAAGCCCTTATCAAGGCACACTCGGGCAATGCTCTCCTTGAAGGTCGCCTGGATCGACAAACAAGCATGGTCAAGCCAGGCAGAGAGATGCCTTAGTCACCGCTCGCACTTTCATGCCGATTCCTCATTTCAAGCTCTTCCAACCTCCCCGCCAAGGCGGATAGCTTTTCTTTGGTCTCCATGTCCTCCGAGAGCGAGTATATGCCTCCCTTGATTCTAAGTGGTGGCCTCATCCTCCGTCCCCGTCTCCCCAGATTCGCTCATCCCAAGCTTTGGAGGTCTCACTACATAATCAGGAAGTCCATGGCTTTCGTTTGGATTTCCCACTCAGAAATCCCCTCCACACATAGTCTCCAATAACCGGCCGCACAAAGAGACATTCCATCATAAGTGGCCGACCAACATCCATGTATCAAAGCCATGGTATGGGCATGCACTGATGGTTTCCATATATCTCTCCTAACATTGATAGAACTTCTCATTATCATGGGCTGTAAATGTATAAATTTGCCTCTTTAAACTGTTGGTCCTGTGTGCAATGAAGAACTTTTTCAAAACTCGTCAAGCAGCTTCCCGGCCCACTGGCTTGCCTTGCAGAATTAAGCCAAATTCTTGGCTTTGTCTTTGAGGGTTAAGAGAAAGGCTTTTAGCTTAAAGGCATCCATATCGATTGCACCTCCACAAAAGTAGTGTGCAAACTTCTCAAACTCCTGGATGTGTGTGTATGGATTCTCATTTTCCATACCACTTTTGTTAGAAATCAGGACACCAAATAAAGCCCTCGATAACCACATCTTCGTTAGGAGTGTACAATGCATGATCGCATCACCCGGGGGTGTATGTGGTCCCTCATTGACATGTAGGCATTAGTGGTTTCTTGGTATCCCTTGTTGACTCTCAAGTGTTCTCAGGTGGAGGCCCATCCGACACTATGTAGACTGACCAAACCCCGTTTCTACAGCTCTGTTCTAAATTTCGTCAGCGCGTTTCTATCCCAATGTTGCATAAGATCTCAGTGAACACAACACAAAACAATCAGAAACCAAAAAAACAAAGGCTACTAAAAAAGGCTATAGTTGATCAAATTTTAGAAACTAATAAACCAGTATGCACAAGATAAACATGCAATTTCCAGTAGTGAACTCAGAACGGGAATAATGATAAAATAAAAAGAGATGAGACACCAACACTTGTGATGCTGATCACAAGCCCAACAGCCTTCACTTACACTTCTAAGCATCTCATCCCCTAAATCCGCGCCATTTTGATTGCGCCACAATAGGTGTACCAGAATCAACAAAATTTGTATCTCTAGATTCTATCGCCGTAGCTAAGCTATCAAGTAGTGATAAATTCAAGGCCGAACCTCGTGGATGGGCTTTCCATGCTAATGAGTTATAGTCGAGCTGGGTTGGTGTTTCCACTTTGGATTTGGGTTTCGGTAAAACAAACAGGTCATGGCTGGTAAAATCAGAATCGGGTTATAAAATAAAGTGTAAAAGAATTCCTTTGAAGTTTCCTAACATCGGGCTTTGGTTTTAAGATAACTATAATGTCCTCATGTTAGTAATAAAGGCTTTTTGTGCTCATTGTATATTACGGTATTTTTAATTTATTTTATGAGAATCTCTATTATGATGATTTTGCATGTTTATTATATATACGTCCTTGAATAATATTATTAATTATTCTAAATGTCCCTTAATCTGCTATCGTTATGGGAATAACAATGAATTAAGATTAAGTATAAAAGTTTGATCGATATTCATGGGATGAATATGTGTATGAGATACAAATCAATTTTATATTTATTCGTTGAGAACAAATATCGATTGCATCTGCCTCGAGATTAATACATGGATCAAAGTCATAAGTCTCTACGCTGTGTCATTAAATCCTTTGACCCGAGATCGCTTATGTTCTCAACATAAGGAATACTGGTGGTTCGATATAATCAAACGTTGTCTTTAATCGGATGACTATGCTGTTATACTTGAACATAATAAGAATTATGTATTTATTATATGAGCGATAAGATGGAATTTCCGTCTCTTATTATAAGAGATATCTCTGGTCCCCTTATTAAATTGAGACTAAGAAATGCATGGTCGTGCTCAAATGAATTGATGGAGACTTAAAATGCCATTTGTTTAGTCACTCTAATTCGCTCGATAATCAAAGATAGAACTATATGGCGTTGATCTTCGCCATGCCTTAAGAGTCTCATCAAGATATCATGAGGACAAAAGGATTTACGTCATTAGCCATATTGTTGTCTCTGATCATTGTTTCTAATAACTGGTACTATAATGTTCGCTTGAGCCACTTAAGCACTTGTAGGATCAAATTTACTTAGGCCCATCTCGCCAATGTTAATCGAACCCATAGGTCATACTATCAAGAAACGAATAATAACTACAATATGTTTCTTTTCACTTCCAGTAATTTAAAACAGATGAGATTATTTTAAATTACAAATACCACTTAGTTACATTTAAATCTAAATTTAAATTGAGAAAGTTTTAATTATGTGATTTAATTATAAATAAATAATAATTGGTTATATTTTCTTATCGATAAGGGAATAATCTATAAAGGGTTTTTAAAAGCAGAGTTTTCAAATATATATTAATATAAATAAATTCAGTTTCCTTTATTCATAAGGATTTGAATTTAATGTTATTATTAAAAGATTTTAAAATATAATAATATAATTGCTTCATCTCTATAAGGATTTGAATTTTAAACTTATTATTATTAAAAGGAGTTCTAAATATATATTAATATAAATAAATTGCTTCCTTATCCTATAAAGGATTTGAATTTAAATTTGTTATTATTTAAAAGAATTTTAAATGATATTAATAATATAAATTGTTTCCTTCTTATCTGATAGTTAGATTTGAATTTAAAACTTGTTATTATTTAAAAGAGTTTTAAATATATAATAAATACTCAAAATTGTCAAAAACCCTAGGAGATCAGATAGAGGGTATATATATGTGAGACATATTTTTTCGGTGTGGTCGCCTTTTACCTAAGAACAACCAAACAGAGGGATCCCACTGCCAGAAAACCAAATCAACCCAGCTATCCACAATATCGTGCTTCATTATTTATGTTCGGTGATTACTTGAGGGTGGTCGCCGTAAAGGCTGACCTTTGAAGATCCGAATAAACCAAGACGCCAGACTTTGAAGGCTTGAATCGATCTACAAGATAAAAGTTTCACATCTCTTCCTTCGGTTTTTATGAAACGTATGCATCTCAGGTTAAGGATAAAATTCTTTAAATTCCGCTGTATTTATGTTCCAACCAGATCGGGATATTTCGCTAACCCAACACTCAAGTTCTTCTCGCTGGGCCGGGAGATGACTCTGAGTCATTTCTCGGGAGCCTGATTCAGTTTGGCTATAAAAACAGATAAACTTTAAGAGTTTCCTTCCTAGTATACAAATATTTATGACTCATTAAATGCTTGTTGTTTTAAACCATCCGCTTAGACCTAACTCCGGGCAGGAGCTTAATAATACAAATGGCAAATTGACTGAGCATCGCCGGATCTAGCAATAAGTATCCACCGAACCTGAAAGTTTGCTGCACTGTCCACTCAGGTAAGCATCATAGATTTCAAACCTACGTGTATAGAAACATAACCGAGATAAATGCCCCGTGATTGGGTAACAAGAGGGCAAGCAGGGCCACCCCAAACTTAATCAGCGGGCCCTCCTCTTCAAGGATTTAGGAGGCTCAGCCGCATCCCGAGCTGTCATCTTCAAATGGGTGGTTCTGCTGTGTGACAAAAAAAAGGTATGGAAAAGGAGAGAAAGTGAAAGAAAATTACAGAGGCGAGGTTTCTGAAAGCTGCTTCAACTTTATCGATAAAAACAACCCCTGTTACATGAAAAAGCCTTAATTCAGGCAGAAAAGTTCTCGAGTCAAGGAATTTACATAAATGTATGAAAAAGTAATCAACAATTACATTAAGGCATTGGTAAAAATACAAAAGCTTATAAATATAGCAAACAGTGGAGAGGTTGGCTAAAATTTTTAATGCATTAACTTTTCGCAAAGATTTAGTAATTTCAATGCGCGGTACCACACTTTGTACCGTGAAAAATTCATAGCTCCGTGAAAAGTTGCAACATCGCAAAATTTTCGCAATTCTCACTCTCCTCGTATTTATCTCCAACTGCATCCGCTTAACCAGCACAGCCCCACTAGTGTTATTCAGATTTAATTTTCAAGATGGTGGTATAATCGTTTGCAAACCAAGCAAAAATATCCACAAATATGATTATGGCATAATTGGGACCTTAATGTATCAATCGGGTTATTTTACTTTAGATTAATATTTAATGGTAAGCTGGCTCAAAATCGCAGAAGAAACGTGCCTCAACAAAAATCTATTCGGTACTAACTACCACCACTCACTCGTGGCCTATTGAGATCTACTCCTGATTCGTCCCGCATCGATCACAGCGCCCAGGTCCGGCATCACCTCCAGAATGCTGATTGGCAAAGGAGAGGGATTTGCACAATGATTTGAGCAGATGTATCCTCCCCACTTCGCCAAAGATCTAGAGTTCGGTGTAGACTCGATGCGACTAGTGCCGCATTCTCCTTAGCCATTTATACACACCAGCTGGTTTTTCATTTCCTCGAGTGGTCATCGAAGTTCTCACAAGCACGATGAGACTTCTAAGCAAGAGCCCAATCCGATGGCCATTCATTTCAATTATTCACGCTCAGACTGGGATACTTCTGGCCACGATATGCTAGCCTACGCTCAATTTGCCTGGTTCCTTCGCCAACTCACAGATTATAGACAAGTGGGCCCCATCCCTCGACTAGGAGATGTGGTCTTTTCTATCCCGGATACTACACTCAGCCTATTTTTGCTAGAGACAGCCTTCCCTCCAAGTTTTCTTTTGATGCTCCTGCTAGACCATATCCCCGCTGCCTAATCTTATCTCGCTCTAAAGCACATAAGTGCAGGAGAGTGAGCCATTTCGAGGCTCTTATCAGATTCAAAGTGGGTTCTCGGTTCAAACTCTGGGCCGAGCTTATCATGACATCCTTATTCCACTTTGAGGACAAGTTCCATCACAAGAGTCTGACCCGAGCTGAGTCCACTCCTCCCGTTCCCAAGACTGCAGCCGTGAGCAGCACACCTGGCCCCATCGAGCCAGTTGGGAAGGTCGTCGTGATCGCAGTTATCCCATAGCCGACTGGCATGACCAGCCCCAGGTGCTTTTCTCCCACCTCCGTGAGCTACCGAGACCAACCAAAGAACACCATCTCAGGAGCAGCCTACCTGCAGAGCATGTCGAGGAGCATCAAAGTTCAAGATCCTCGATTCCCGGGCCTCCGCTAACACACTACTCCATTACCCACTGTACCCCCGTCTCTCCACACTTCAGTGATCCCCGCCCTGCAAGACCATTAGCCCACGGATGTTAAGGGGGTCGAGCACTTCCAAATTTCCACCTCCACAAGATATCACCATTTTTCTACTCCGGGACTTCCCGCCATATCATGGATGGTGTGCCTGTGGCTCTCTCTATCACTTTAGCATCCTTTGCGGATGTCCATACAAATTCCTCGGGTCGAGAGGATGACGGCACCGAGGCCACACTCGCACGGGGGTAACCTGCCATCCTCATGCGTATCCAAAGTCACCTGGCTACCTCGCTCTACATCACTGCCCGCTTCAGCCTCTCGGCCCATCCTCCCACGCTCCAAATGTTCTTCTCGCCAAATTCAACCCCCCGTAAACTCTCTGCACGTGCTACAGTTAGCATAAATGCAGCGCCACACTCCACCAGCAGCACCTCAGCCTGCCTAAGAAGAGGATGACCTTCCTCCACATTGAGGAGGCAACACTTCCTTCTCTAAATTTCCAATCCAAGCCCCATTACGGACAATGTGATATTTGGTTGGGGGGGAGAGTTAGCGAAGGAAGTGACTTTTATACTTTTTATTTCGCTGTAGTTTTAAGCAAAGCCCATTTTGTATGTTTAAATGCCGTTTGTTCGCTTTTGAGAAGTCAAGTGTTTGTTTTTGCAGTAAAAGCCGAAAAACATAGTGATACATATTCTTATACATACTATATAACTTATTTTCTAAAAAATTGCACCCATTTGCACCTTTTTTTTTTTTTTTCGTTTTACTTCTTTTCCTTCGCAAATTGAAAAATTGAAACACTCAAGCCAATGCTATTGATAAAAGCAGATTAGTTCCACACGATTAAGTCAATGATCAATTGAAGTCTCATGGTTTTAGACCTTCTTCTTCCACTTTTAACTAACCACACACAGAGTACACATTAGTTTTCTTCAATACGCTAAGAAACTGCCTAGCCCCCCCTACCTCGCAAAACCTACCCTGGTTTCGTTGACCAATCTGCATTAGGTTGTGAGCGGACCCCAAGAGAAGAAGGCCAATGAAGTCTTCCAAAAGAAAAAGAAAAAGAAAAGCCATGACACTTCACCTTGAAACCCGAGCACGGTCCAAGGTGTTTATGACGAAAGTCTTTAAAGCCTAGTGCCCTAAGCTAACTGGTTGGGATCCGCCGACTTAGTGCTCGCTACATGGGTGGATGGGTGAGGTTTAGCGAATTGTAGGTGTTGGAGTTTCGAAATCATTCCTGTGAGTCCTGGGTAAACCCGAAGAGTTATGGTCGTAAAGATCCTATGACTTGATGCCCTAAGCCTTAATTGGTTGGTAGTCATCTCCAGAACTCCTCGTTATTGATTCTTGTGAGGTTGATTCCTCAACATTGCACCCTACAACATAAAAAGAAGTAAGAAATAAGAGTGGAGCCAAATTTGTTTAGGTTGGTCAATGTTCTAGGTCTTAGCAGTAGCTTGGTTGGAGGGAGAGTATAGTTTAGTAACTTATTGTTAAAAAATGATCATATAAACACTTAGATTTTGGTGGAAGCTTCAAGTCAACTCCCTTGAGTTGGATACTCTTCTAAAACTTGATTCTGTATGGCATTCATTCTCCCAAGATGGTTTTTGTGCAGGATCTTGGTGATTCATTTTGAAGGATAGGCATATCTGGCCACAACCTTTTCGAAATGCCATTTTTAGAACATAACTTTGATTTTGTTTTCGATTGCTCTATGTTTCTTTCATTGCTAAGGGACTAGTAATGTAGGTTGGTGGTGATTGGAAGTGCTCAAAAGCTACATATTTTTGAGCTCCTTAATTGCGGGTTTTGACACTTGTGTACTAATTAGCATAATTAATAATTAGCACATTATGTCCGCCGATACCATCGATCGTGATTTTTGTGGCTATTTTTGTAGTTTTTTGGTGTTAATCTGGTTAAAATTTTTGAGTCAACCAAGCACGGTGCAAATCCAAGCCAAACTCGAAGCTCAACCAAGTCGTAAGGAGCACTGAAGCCACAAACTCAAGAAAATGGCCTATCAAGTAAATTTTAGGTGGTTGTGAATTTTCTAACTCCGCAGACTTCGTGTTGCAAAATTCACAACTTGTTCGCTCTCTATTTTTTACTTCTATTTTGACCCTTTTTGTGACTTTTTCCTAAACTACCCCTTCTGTATTGTTGGTAGTTCATACGTTTTTGTAATTTCTCTTGACTCTGAACACTATATAAGCTTCAGTCAAGCTCTGTACAATTATCAATCACTTTATGCAATAAAATTGGCACAAAAGCTTTTAGCTTTCCCCCTTCTCATTTTTTCTCTCATTTTCTCTCCTTTTCTCTCATTTTCTCTAACTTTCTCACTAGCCAAACAATCCTTGAGGATGACAACTCAAGGTATGCTTGGCTAAATCCCCTCATCCTTGAAAAGGAAGGCCACTGGGCCAAGGTTTTGAGGTAAACTGTTGTCCTCTATGTTTCCAACGCATGCACTTATTATCATTTATGTCTATGTATCTCACCTCAGGTTTAAATCCTTGATGTACTCCCGACGCCAATACTGCAAGCTTTAAGGCCCGTGGATGCTTACTACGATCCATCGAGGCTCACTCTAGTTGCCATTCCATTTGCTCGTTGTGTTAGGTCAAAGAATTAGTTGTTACTGCTTTGAGACATGAATGATCAATAAATGTTGTATCTCAAGAGAAAAACCTTTTGGGTTCAGTTTTCATAGCCAAACGAAGATCCGGTTTGGGAAATGACTATAGGTCATCCCTCCCCAACCCGGAGGAAAAGAATCTTGAGGACTTCCATCGCTTCTAGAACCTCAAGCCTAGTGGCCTGAGACTTGAAGGAGTTCTTTTTACCTTATATTTCATTTTGTTTGTAGTTTTCAAACCACCAATCACACTGTTTTTACAATCAAGAATCGGTATCCATTTCCGAGGATTGATGACTTGTTTGATCAGTTGAGAGGAGCGTGAGTCTCTCCAAGATAGACCTTCTCATTGGTTAACATCAACTGAGGGTTAGGGAGACAGATATCCCTAAGACAACGTTCTGGACGCAATATGGGCACTTTGAGTTTACGGTGATGCTCTACAGATTGACGAATGCACCAGCAGCATTCATGGATCTCATACATAGGGTATTCCAACCCTATTTGGATCGGTTTGTCATGGTCTTCGTGGATGACATTTTGATCTACTCCCGGTCGAAGGAGGACCATGAGGATCATTTCCTGAGGGTCGACGCAACAAAACCAAGGCGGTCAAGCATGAAACCATGGCGGGTCGGTGACTTATTACGATCCTACCTGTAAGACCATGGTAATACGAGAAGGGTGTTACCCACGTAGGGAGAACACCGGTTGACTTTTAATGGCAAACGTGCTTATTGCTTGGGGCACGTAGTGTCAACTACAGGCGTGTTAGTGGACCTTAAGAAAGTTAAGCAGATGAGTCGAGAGGGCCTCGGTCAGATTTTCGAGATACCCAGCTTCTTGCAGATTGGTAGGGTACTACAGAGGTTCATCTGAGGATTTTCTCGACAAGCAGCAGACTATGATCGAGATCGACCCGAAGGAGGTCAGTTCGAAAGTGGAATGACTTGTGTGTAGAAGGCATTCTAGAGTCAAAGAGGCTTACTCGGGCCCTATTCCGATACCTGCAGAGGGCAGAGGTACATAGTGTATTGTGATGCTTCGAAGGCCGGATTGGGATGAGTTTTGATGTAGTATGGGAGGATAGTAGCTTATGGTTCCCGTCAGTTGAAGAATCATGAGTAGAACTACCTCACACACGACATAGAGTTGGAGGCCATAGCCTTTACCTTGAAGATTTGGCACCACTTCCTATAAGGAGAACAGTTTGAGGTGTGTTCAGACCACAAGAGTCTAAGATATATATTCACGCAACTAAACCTCAATATGAGGCAACACAGGTGTATGGAGTTCTTAGAGGATTATGACTTCACTTTGCACACACCAAGGCAACGTATGGCTCGATGCACCTCGACCTGTCATAAGGAGCATTGGCTAGTATAGCTTCTCGAGAGTGGCAGTATGCTCGACATCGTGCGCTCTAGGACTACGCATAAAGGAGTGCCTGTGGTACCTTGGGAGTCTGTAGCTACGCTGGCCCTATCGAAAGCAGATGCCACTGAGTCCTGTGGGTGACACAGAGAGTGTCCCATCAGTGGACCCGGGGTACGCTTAGGGTGCAGTGACGAAGGCTGGGCCATTCACTTGGATGGTGGTCTTCGATATAGAGGACGGGTAGTGGCTCCCCATTTGACTGGTTTGAGAGAGGAGATCTTTAAGGAGTTCCATTGCTCTCGATTTTCTGTGCATCCAGGTGGCATGAAGATGTACCGTGATCTTCATCGCTAATACTATTGGAGCGGAATGAAGAGACACGTAGGGGACTTTGTTCGACGATGCCTCACGTGTTAGGCAAAAAGTTAAGGTTGAGCACCGTAAAGATGTGCCAGGCTACTCCAACCACTGAGGTGGCTAAGGGGGAAGTGGAGCATGTCACGGCGGACTTCAGGACCCACTTCGCTACCTGACACCGGCGAGGCATGATGCAAAGATGGGTGATAAAGTGGGATCTACCATGAAGTCGCATGACATTTTTAGCCGCGCGATGACCTTCACATCGAGGAATTTCGCTTGCCATATCTCGAGACATGGCTACATGGAGTGCCAAATATCCATAAGGTCGATGAGATCCCGCATTTACTACAAAGACTGGGAAGAGCTTTCCAGCGCCATAGGATGCTAAGCACGATGAGCATCGCCTTCACCCACGTTACATGGTCACTGAGAGGACCATACAGCTTTAGAGGACATGTCATGAAAGCATGTGTCCTCGATCATAAAGGTACCGGGATATAATTCCACCCTAGTGGAATTCGCCTACAACAATAGTTCTTAGGCGAGTATACAGATGGCACCCTATGAGGCTTTGTATGGGAGGCCATGCCGATCACCGATTTATTGGACAGAGGTGGGAGAGAGCCCCATCACTCGTCCAGATCTTATTAGAGACACCTCGAAGAAGGTGGGTTTTATACGGAAACATCTTCTCACGTACTGTAGTCGACAAAGAGCTAAGGTCAGACAGCGACACCACCTAGAGTTCGAGGTGCGGATCACGCTTCTGAAGGTGATGCCTAAGAGAGGAGTGGTCAGGTTTGGCAAGCGGGGGAAGTTGTCGTCGAGGTTCATTGAGCCCTTTGAGATACTCGAGAGGGTGGGCACATTAGTGTACTGGTTGGCATTACCACCTAGTATGTTTGATGTTCATGAGGTGTTCCACGTCTACGTTCGAAAGTATACCCGCATCCAAACATGTAAAGGGATCGGGAGAGATTACTTTTAAACACAACTCTGGGACCTTCGAGGTGATCAGAGTGCTATCATGGACAACTCCGGATCAAGCCTTATATCGCAAGATCGTGGAGGCCATTGAAAGTGCGGAACACCATAAAGTGAGGAGTGCAACGTATTTCGCACATGACAACGCTTCCATGTGGGCGACCTATCCTTCGCTTAGGGAACAGCATATTATTGCCAGTAATTAAATGACTAGTTTACACGATGAGATAGTGCAATACGTATATACGTGAGTTTGATGTGAATGGCCTTGGGACGAAATTTTTATGTGGGGAGAATGTAAAACCCGAGAAAATTCAATTTTTCCAGAAATGGTAAAATGGTACTTCAATGGGAAAATCTTAAAATTTTTATATAGATCTTGGGATGGACAACCCGGGACTTTAATTTGCTGAATCGTCTCAAGAAATCTAGCTACCCTGTCGATCTCGCAAATTCGAGACTGGCTGAATTTCACGCTGAGGCACGTGCCGAAAGTGGCCTCACATTAAGCCACATGTATCAAATGGAGGTGTTAACAAGAGACTAAGTGGGGCCCATGTGTGACATGTGTCACCACTGGATAGGAATGACATCCAAGCAGGAGGGCGTGATAAGAAACCAAGAGAGCCAATGGGAGAGTGACCCGTGGCAAGATGAGGACATCCCACTTGACTTTAGACCAAACAATTCGGTGGAGAAGGGATTGGTGGGAAAAAGAAAGAAGAGAAGAGAGAAAGAGTAGAGAGAAGCTCCAACTTCTCTCTACGATCTACGTATAAGGCCGATTTTCGTTGGCCAAGAACCAGTGATCACGACCGACAGGGTATGGCTGGGAAGTGGCACCAAACACGAGATTTCGCTGAGGATTCAAGTGAAGAGTTCGGGAAATCAAGGGTTTCGGGTTTAGGAAGTGTCCACGGGACTTCCTAGAGCAACTTTTATGCTTCAAGAGGTAGGCCTTCTCCTACTTTGGTTATTTTCTACCTTAAGGGTTGTGTGGTTGTGTCTTGCCTTAAAGGGGATGTTTGGTTGCATTTTGAACTATAGGAAACTGCCCTATTTTGATCCTATGCATTAGCCAGACTTTAGGACTGGTTTTCGGGTAGGAAACAAAGAGAATTTTTCCATGTGTTCTTCAGGTAAATTGTAGCCACATTAGTGAATCCCCATGTGAGGCTTTTAAATGTAATTTAATTCACCTCTACAGACCAACTATGGTCTCGTTTAACTGAATCACCCAAGTGCAAAGTCTCGGTCTCAAGAGGCTTGTCCCAGCCTCATCTCCAAGAGGGTCCCATCCCCGGCGAGGTTTGTCCTAAGTGAGTCTGTCCCCGCGGTCTTCCTGCCAAGTCTTTTCCCGCTATGCTAGCCAGTTTGTCCTGCTAGGGTCCGGTCTAGCTAGGTCTATCTCGGCTAGGTCTATCCTATTAGCCCCGTCCCACTGTGCTTTGTTTTGGCTAGGTTTTTCCGGCTAGGTTTGTCCTCGCTAGGTCCGGTCCAAATAGGTTTGTCCCTGCTAGGATCCTTCGACCAGGTGAAACTCATCCACTGGCTCAATTATTCATGTGAGGCCTCCACTTGCCACAATTAATTATAACCCTTCTCGCCCTATCCATTCCATGCTTCTGACTCCATAAAGCTCTTTGAGTTTAAAATCTGACCATAGCCTGTTAATGGCACATTGTGTTCATATAGTTTCTAAAAATTTTATTTTTGCAGTAAGTGTGCTAATCACTTGAGTATGGAATGACATGTTGAATGAAATACACTGTTTGTGCGTCATTACTTGATAAATGGATATGAGACATGTAGATGTGGCATACTTGCGTTGCATAAGAATAGGGACATCAGCATATTGGGCGTGTGTGTATGGGTATGGTCATCCATCATTAGTGTCATGAACGGGGTAGTGAGTCGTAATTTTAGACTCACGCTCAATAATGGCTCAAGGTTCAAAGCATAAATTAAAATATGATTAATGTGTGTTAGGCGGAGCAAGAAGGAAATATTAATCCCCTCAGGTGAAAAGCCTGGAACATGGGTGTAAGAGACCCATGGTGTAATCCGAAAAGTTTTGTTGCCCAAAATAAGACACACTAGAATCAAGACAGTTTGTGAGTCAGAGAGGAGTAGGGATCGACGGATTAGTTGCCCACGGGCAGCTGCATTGGGTACTGGTGATTTGCAAGGGCTCTGGTGAGATATGTGGGTAAGTCATCGGTATCATCAAGATTAAGATTACAATTTTAGCATAGGCATGTGTGAGAGAGCTCTGAGTGACTAGGATATGAGCATGAAGACACTTCATGCACACATATGACATTCCTATGCATATTTTCACTGGATGTGTAGGTGATTCGTGGCCATAGTAGTGATCCGGAATCAACAATATTTGTATCCTTAAATTTCCTCCTACTACCATTTGCTTACCGTAGTATAGCTGCCTAGGGTTGAACACAGGATGGGTTTTCTTTGCACAAATGATTTGATCGGTTAAGCTCAAAATGGTGAATTTAATTTGATTTTGGGATTTTGTGAAACAGGTGTAATGGTTGGCAACCGTAAATTTAAATAAAATAAAATAAAATAGAACTCCTTGAAGTGTTAAGCACGGTTGATTCCTAGGGCAACCGAGGGTTCCTGTAGTCTTTTCCCATCGGAGGATGACATATAGTCATTTCCCCAATCGAATCTTTCATTTAGCTTTAAAACTCAAACCCAAAATATTTATCCTTTTGAAAAATGGCATCTATCGGCCATCAAGGGTCACCGATGCTGAAGAATGAGTCTCCCGACTCCCCTTTCAATGGGTCATAGAGGTAACTAATGAACTTTTTAAATGATTTAGCAATAAGCATCCACTGAACCCTAAAAGTTTACCAAATAATAACCATTCAAGGAGATTAGAAGGATAAAAACCTACGCTAGAAAGGGGACACAAAGGATTCAAAGTGGATACCGTTGAAGAATGTGGGAACCTTCAGCAACCTTCAGATCCTTCACTCCAAGAGTCGTCAAGGAGAAGTGGATGAGTCAGCATCCCTTGATTCATTATCATCATGGGCGTTTTCATGCCTAGAAAGTGCCAAGAAAATGAGAGAAAAAGGAAAATGAAAACGCTAGAGAGTTGGAAAGCTTCTCCCAAAAAATTATTGCAGTATGATTGATTGTTACAAAACCCTTAAGCCCTAGCGCATATACGCCGAGCAAGGGAAATTACAAAAACAAACCAAAACAAAAGCTTATTATACAGAGAAAAAGGAGAAAAACAAAAACAGCTACCATTTTGGACCAAAAACAAGGCATACGCTATGCACAAAGGATTTTTGCTATCATAGCGAAAATTCAATTTCGCTATCATAGCGAAAATTCAGTCATAGAGAAAATTAAAATTTCGCTATGCACAATAATTTTTGCTATGATAGCGAAAATTCCAAGCAGAATAAATTTTGGCACTGCTCCTCACTCGGCTAATTGGCTCCATTGCTCCTCGCCCATTTTTTCTTCTATTTTCGTCTTCTTTCCTTTCAGAATACGCCCGAATCCCTCGTCTCACCCGATTAGCGATCCGAACCGAAGCCCGACGCGAGACCAAATACTGGGACTCTTTACCTGATTTTTTTTTTTTTAAAGCCAAATTATACCTGTGGGTATGGCCCACATATTATACAGAATCACGACCTACATGACACCAGTCCCATTTGATAAAATACAAAACCTACACTTTACAATTACAACCCAGAGCATGACCGAACCTACATGTAGTGAACCTCATAAGTGTGTGTCAGTCTGCACCAGATGCGATGTTTTGGCCGACGTCTTCTCCCTTCCACTCACACCCGACAACCCGTATGCAGTTTTCTACTTAATGGGAAACATTTGCGATATACACATTAATCTGATAAAACATTAACAGATAATATAAATTTCATGCATTTATATTATGAGCTTATACGAGTACTTTTCTTATAACAGGGTTACGCTTATTTGGATCTCCCGTAGGAGTTACAGATCTTATTCTTATGCAGAACTTATGCTTATCACAAACTTATGTTCATTCAAGCACCCCGTAGGAGTTACGTAACTTATAATTATCTCGTAACTTATACTTAATGTGCTTATGTTTATTCAGACTCCCATAGGAGTTGTAACTTATCCTTATACTACTGAAGTTTACCCTGGAGTAAAATTTTATATCACGAAATTACTTTAATGTATACCGATAATGCGTAACTTATTCTTATACGTATACTTGTGGCACACCTACAAAAACTTATACATCGGTATTTCAAATCTTATACGAGTATTACGTAACTTATACTTATCTTACTGAACTTATACTGGTCTTACAGAACTTGGACATGTATTTCAGATTTCATACATGTATTACAGAACTTATACTTATCTTACGGAACTTATACTGGTCTTACGGAGCATATACTTATCTTACTGAACTTATATCGGTCTTGGCCAGTAATCCTAGACATGTATTTCGTATCTTATACATGTCTTACGATATACTTATCTTACTCGAATCCTATAATCGATCTTATTTGACACAGAGTACCCTTTAGGTACTACTGGACTTCATACTGCTTTATTGATACTGAGTACTCGTAGGTACTACTAGACTTACACTTATTTTACAGAACTTGTACTTGCTTTACCGATAGGAGAGTACCCGTGGTTAATACAAAACTTATACTTATGTTACTGAGATAAGAGTACCCTTGGGTACTACAGAACTTATACTTATGTTACTGATACGAGAGTACCCGTGGGTACTGGATAGTAACTTATCAAATACAGGAGTACCAGAGGGGTACCACATAACTTAATCTGCCATGTGGAGTACCCGTAGGTACCACAGAATTTAATCAGATACAGGAGTACCCCTCGGTACTACAGAACTTGATGAAATACGAGAGTACCCATAGTACTATTAACCCAATTCATCACAGAATACCCGTAGGTACTACGTAACTTGCAAGAGATGTGGACTTAATCGAGACTTAACTTATTCGTGATACATGAGTACCAGAGGTACTACAAAGACTTATTCGTGACATACAAGACTTATCGATACGATACCGTGAGGCAGGCCATCGAACTTTGTTCTGATACAGGAGTACCGTAAGGTACTACAGACTTAACTCCAAGTGATGATCTGATCTGAGGCAACAAAGCACCCAGAGGCACTACAGCATCTACTCATAAAGATTCATTTATAGAAACAGAAATGCAGATCAAGAATGAAGATGTCTGAGTGTTTGCTGTAATCCATAAAACAAACATAAGAAAGTTCTGAGTACACTGCAACTTATCCAGATATGTTGTTTGGTCTCATTGAGACAGAAAATTCCATAGTCCACAATTACGATAATAGACGTAACTTTACTCATATACAGGAGTACCCGTAGGTACTACGGAACTTATCAGATCAGGAGTACCCGTAGGTACTACAAGACTTAATCAGAGACAGGAGTTAATCAGAGACAGAGTACCCATAGGTACTACGTAATCCAAATCGAGACAGAATCGTAATCCTAATTAAATACAAGAGTACCCGTAGGTACTACTGCATTTTCGATACAGAGTAACCCGTGAGGTACCGTTGTTTAATCGTGAGACGTGAGTGACCCGTAGGGTACTGCGTAATCCTATTCCGAGACAGAGGCCGTAGGTACTACGGAACAGATACAGAGGTACATTCAGATCTTTATTCTTATTCTCTATTCAGAGTCTTATCATATAATTGTTTGACTTCCTAGACCAGTAATACTGAATGAGTAGGACACAACACAATAAGTACCCGAAGATACTCATACAAGACGGCGTCGTAAAGATTAGTCAGACAGAGGCCTTAGCACTTAACAGACAGAGTGCCGTAAAGCACTAGTCGTGCACAGGAGTGCCTTAGCACTTAACAGGACAGGAGTGCCGTAGCACTAATCAGGTGGAGTACCGGGCATTAATCAGAGGCCGAGCACTAATCGTGAGTAATCGCATTAATCAGAGTGCTCTGAGCACTAATCAGGAGTGCCGTAGCACTAATCTTGAGTACCGAAGTACTAGTGTCAGATGAGTGTATATCTAACAAAGGAGTACCGAAGTACTAATCAGATGTGAGGCCGTGTCATTGTAAATAACCGGTCTTAGGTGGTTTTACAATTATATAGTTCAATAACTTACTATCTTATAATAGGACATTGTTACCACATTACGCTGCTTCACGACAGATCGTATTCCATATACCGTAAGGCATGATGAGCATAATCACACCTTATTCATGTATTCTTATTCTTCTATGAATCTACTTTTTACCCGTGAATTGAATCAATCCACCTGACGTCTGTAAACTCGCTATGGCATTTTCATGCCAACTAGTCTGCTTACCGATTTTACCGTGAGGGACAGTTTGAAATAATATATTATTTTCCAAAGGCTTTTCTCGATATTTGAAATTGGATCTTTGTACTCCTTTAAATTTAAGGTGCTAAGGGTTCTATTTCAACTGGAAATCACCCACTTAAGCACCGAACTCAAGTTACGTCCGAAACATCCCTGGATTCTTTCTATGTTCAAAGCTGGAACCAGACTCGCTTGCATACGGTCCCACTTTGAGAGTGAATTTTTAGCCAATTTAGAATCAGAATTTTGAGATTCCTATTCTTTAAGTTTTGTTCTCCTTGAAGTCTATTTTACGAGCCACTTGAATCACTCCAACCCATAAGAAATGAGCAAGTTATGGCCAAATACCGAAACCTACTTTAAATAGAGAAACTGCATCAGCGTACCTAAGACACTTAAAGTGTACCCTAAGACACTTCACAAACAGACCGTAACCGAAGTGTACCGGGTACACTTTCAAAGTGTACCAAGACAGTCACCTGAAATGCCCGGCAATGTGTGTTTTTCCCCCCATTTTTCCATATTTTTGATACCCAAATCAATTTATACTTCAAACACACATCTAAAACATTTCATAGGTCTCTCAGAATCCCTCTTTCTATCTCAATTCATTTTCTGTATTACTTGTCTTATTTGGTAAAAACATATCATGAAATCCTTCCAAAATACCCTAATATGGGCCAAATATCCCATACATGATCCAAACAGAGAGTTGTTAGGCTTGTTCTAAACCCTAAATCCCATACAATTTAACCATGAATTCATCCTTAACAAGGGGATTCTTTACTTACGTTGTTCCTCAGGGGTTTTACCAACCTTAATTTCAAGAAATCAAGGTTAAGATGCAATTCTATCAAAACCCTGGATTTAGAGACAAGATGTTAACCATATCAAGTCTTAAAATTCCATGTGATCCATACAAAAATCCATACTCAAAGTAGTTTCCATACCTGGGCTCGCCTCCTTCTCTCTCTTCTTCTTCTTCCTCTTCCTTTCTTCTTCTCCCATCCTGCTTCCTCCCTTTTGGAGACCAATTTGTCTTAAATCATGGATTTGTTAAGGCCATGTTCGTCTAGGACAAAAACCCATTTTTTGGTTTTTAAGTTTTCTTTATTTGCTTTTTGGCCCATAACTCTTTATTTATAAATAAATTTTATTTCCTTTGGCCTCAAATCTTGTCAACTATGACTTTGTCCCTCGACAATTTACAATTTTATGCTTAAATCTTAGAATTCCTGTTCAAGCTTCCATGTTTCGCATTTAACCCGCGAAACAGTCAAATTATGCTTACAAAATACCCTAAACATGTCGAAAACGACTAGGGTATATTTCGGGGTGTTACACTTGGTCTCTGATCTATGATGTTGAGTTTCCACTGAATTCCTTCATGTTCGATCGACTCCTAACACACAGCACATTTGGTCAAAAACCGCAGCATCTTCAAAATGCGATCAAGAGAATGGTAGGGACCTTAATGTGTAAATTCCAAAGACTAGAATGATTAGTACAAAAAGCACTTCAAAAAACCTATAACAAATAGGTTCAAAATAGCACTTTTCAAAATTAATCACAATCCTCAACTCATGCCACATTGCTAGTCCCTTAGCAATGAAAGAAAGAAAGAAAAGAGAGAACATACAAAACAATAACAAAATAACGTTCACAAAATGGTATTTAAAAAGGTTTCAATGAGTAATGCCTAACCCTAAGTAAGAATCATCAAAGCCTGCCCAATAACCATCCCGGTAAATGAATGCCATACAAAAATTGAGTATCAAAGAGCCTCCATCTCTGAATCAAATCCAGAACTTCCACCAAGATTCAAGTGTTTGTTTGATCGCCTCTCAACAATAAACCGCCAAACTGCACTCTCCCCCCAACCTAGCTACTCTCACAACCTAGCATGCGAACCAACCTAAATAGATCAGGACCCACCTCTTATTCCACAATTCTTTTTGTGTTGTAGGGTGCAAAGCTGAGGAATCGACCTCACCAAAGTCCATGTAACGGGGATCTACCGATGACTCCCAACTAATTAAGGCATAGGGCACCAAGTCATAAGGATCTTTCGACCACAAACTCTTCAGGTTTCACCCCGGACTTCGAATGATTTCGAGACTCCAGCACCTACAACTTGCTAAACTCCACCCATCCACCCATGAAGCGAACACAAGCCTTAAGACTCCCAAACTGCTGAAGGTTTAGGCACTGCCAAAGGCTTTCGGCTATATACCCCTGACCGTGCTCTAAGCTTCAAGGCAAAGCGTTGCAATTTTTCTTCTTTTTCTTTCTTTTTTTATTTTTCTTTTCTTTTCTTTTTATTTTGGAAGACACATTGGCCTTCTATTCATGGGGTCCTTAACTCACATGGTCAACTGAACTAAAGCTATTGTAAGCTAAGAGGTTAGGCAAGCCAAAGTTATCAAGAAACTCCGATGTGCACAAAGGTGTGGTTAGCTGTGCCGGAAGAAAAAGGGTCGAAAGCAACAAAATTTCAACTGATCATCCACTCAACTAGGCATGGAACCAATCTAACATCAATAGAATTGGACAAAGTTTCAATTTTTCAAACTACGAGCTAGGCAAAACACACAAAATTTTTGGTTGCAAACGGGTCCAAATTTGAAAAAGTGTCGTGATAGTATAACAAATTTTTATAGAAAGGGAACCCAGCAAGCCACCGAACATCACAAAATGGCTACCAAAATAGTAACAAAACATAAATATAAAAGCCACTTCCTTCGCTAACTCTCCCCCCAACCCAAACATCTCAATGTCCGAAATAGGGCTTGGATTGGAAATTTAGGGGAGGAAGTGTTACCTCCTTGATGAGATGTGATCGTTTTTGGATAGAATACTTTGCAAGCTTTCCATCGATAATTTTACCATTCGCTTGGGGCTTCAAATGAACAAGTTAGGAGAAGAAAATAGAGAAAAATTAACTGCTAGGAGCATTTTTGAAATACAATCTTCATAACACTTCAAAAAGTGTCCTTTCTGGCCATATTTGGATTCTACACTCTAAGATTTCCAATCCGCATTCAAAACGCCTAAAACTGAGCTCTGACGAAGTTTCATGTTCTAAACAAACCAGAGCAAAATGTGGTGTGTTTTAATATTCGCTACCATAGTGAAATTTCGCTACCATAGCGAAAATCTATCATAGCGAAAATTTTACTATGTGTGCGAAAATTTCGCTATGTGTGATAGCGAAATATTTTTTTGAAAAACAAAATAAAATAATTAATAATAAAAAAAATTAATAAAATAATAAAAATAAAAATAAAAACTTTTTTTTGTGAGAATTTTTTTGATAACAGAACTTTTTTAAAAAATAGAAAAATAAAAGTAAATTTTTTTAATAAAATAAAGTAATAATAAAATAAAAATAAACTAAGTAATTCAATTTTTTTTAATAATAATGTTAAAATAAAAACAGAAAACAAAGAAACACTGTATGTAATATCCCAGACTAAATTTTCATGAGATACTAATTTCTGCGTTCATGCACGTTTTCTTTTCTTTCTTCTTCTGTTTCCCCTATGAAATAAAATTCGGGATTTCACTGAGATAAAGAAAATTCCCGCTATGGTCGCGAAATCTCCCGCTCCTCCTCCTCGTCACGATCTTCATTCCTGCCTCCAAAATCTCACTCAAACCGCAAAATTAACACAAGAAAAATTAAGAAAATTGCGTAAAAGAAAACAAAGCCAGAAAAAAAGATTAACTTAAAAATTAGTGAAAATCTAAAAAGAAATATTATAAAACCCAAATAAAAATACGATAAAAATAAAATTAAACAAAACAAGAAAAATTAAAACAAAAAGCTGAGACCGTGCTCCCCTAAACCACCTCTTAGCCTGGCCGCTGAATCGGGCAAGCTTCAGAATGCCGAGGTACCGGTGTTTCCAAACCCGAACCCGCACTCAACCATCCACTATGCCATGCACAGCAATCCGGCTAAAGTTTTATGGCGGCAAAATCGCATTGCTACTACCAATGTTCCCGAGGTTTCAGAGTACAGCAAACGATGGGGTGGCTTTCGTCGCGTCAGTGCCTTTGGCATCGAATCAGGATGCGTGAGGCGTGATATAGACCTGAACCCAAAGAGAGTAGGGCAACTGTTCCTCTGCGCCTTCCACCGCCCTCGCCAACAGTCATCAAAGTGATTTGCCTCTTCTTCTCCCATGAAGCGCACGCCAAAGACCAATGTCCGAGGATTCAAAATTTTATACTGGGCCTTTTCAGAGCCGCCGTGAGACAAAGGATCTCCATCATGTTGTCACCTCACAATACCTCCTCGATTCTCTTCCCTTGATGATCAAGCTCACGCGTTTTGGGAATAACATCATGAGCCAAATGTCAATCTGAATTTCTCACTTTGAAACCCATATAATTTTATTCCATGGCTCAATGTATGGATTTTTGACTCAATCGGGCATTGAATTTCTTTGTTCTTCCATAGCATCACCCACCGCTGTAAAGGTCTAGAATTGCTTCGTCAACTGTAGAGACACATTGTGGTCGAGAATGAGACAAAGAGGCATAATCGTGGAATGTGGAGGAGGTATAAGTTAGATAATAATCAGAGAGGGTGTACTGGCCCATTGGTCTCTATATTCCCGATGTACTCACATGGGTTTGGATTTCTCTCTCTACAGCGGTCGCCACTCGCCATGGAAGGTTCCCGTAATCCCTCATTGACATGTATGCCTCCCAGTGGTTTCCTCTCCACCTAATCCTCACTGTATTGCTTTCCCTCTTCCATTTGGTTAGTATTCAAGCCCACTGAAACATGTATTCCTGCAGCATTTTTTTTTTTTTTTATAGTGAAATGTACTAAAAAAAACTAATAGTGAAACAATAAAAGGAAAATTTCACCAGAACTTGTGATGAAGATCACAAGTGTTCCACAAACTCGTCAACAATTTCAGCACCATCCTATTAACGGCGCCCATTTGATTCGTGCCACAGTAGGGTGATCCTGAATCAACAATATTTGTATCCTAAATTTCCTCCTACTACCGTAGTCAAGCTACCGCAGTATGTAGGTCTAGGGTCGAACACAGGGATGAGTTTTCTTTGCACAAATGATTTTACTGTTGCTTTCAAAAATGGTGAATTTAATTGATTTTGGGATTTTGTGAAAACAGGGTGGAATGGTCAAAACTGAAATGTAATAAAAGGAAATGTAAAAATAGAAACTCCTTGAAGTGTGTTAGGGCTAATGGTTGATTCTCAGTGGCACCGGGAGGGGCTCCCTGCGGTCTTTTGCGCCGGAGGATGACATATAGCCTGGCTTCCGAACCTGATCTTCATTTAAATTTTTAAAACCTAACCCAAAAATATTTATCCTTTTGAAAAATGGCATCTACTTCCCATCAGTGGTCACCGACAGTGAAGAATGAGTCTCCTAGACTCCCTCTTCAATGGGTCATAGAGGTAATTCACGAATCTCGATCTAAAGAATAAGCATCCATCGAAACCCCAAAAGCTTACCAAATAATAATAGCCATTCAAGGAGATTAGAAGGGATAAAAACCTACAGTTAGAAAGGGGACATAGTGACGACAATGGATACCTGCGTGAAGAATAGGGGAACCTTCAGTAACCTTCAGATCCTTCACCCAGTAGCCTTCTGCTTCAAGGAGGAAGGGATTTTAGTCGAGCATCCCTTGATTTGTCATCATCAAGGGGTGTTTGGCTGCCTAGAAAGTGCCAAGAAAACAGAGAGAAAGCAGGAAGGTAAATGAAAACGCCGAGAGCCGAAAGCTTTCTCCCCAAAATTATCATAAGGATTGACATTACAAACCACTCTAGCTTATATACTGGCCTTGTGCAAGAACAGCAAAAACAAAACCAAAACAAAAGCTATTACAAGGGTAGAAAGGAGAAACAAAAACTGAGTCGCTTCGATAAAAAATGCAGAGCGCATAATTTTCGCTTATGTACGCGGGATTTTCTTTATGATAGCGAAAAATTGCCATGATAGCCAAATTCTCGTTATCATAGCTAAAATTCGCCATAAATAAATTGAAAATTTCTGCTTATACGCACTCTTCGCTGCGCATAGCGAAAAACGCAACAGAGCTAAAATTTTCGCACCGCTCCGGCCATCGCTCCATCGCCTCCCCGCTCATTTTTCTCTTCTATTTTATGCTCTTCTTTCCTTCTCGTCTCGATCTGCTATGCTGAGTTTGACTCGAATTCTTCATGTTTGGATCGACTCAACAATTTTGGCATGATTAGCTCGCAAAAACTGTAAAATTTGCCATAAAATGCGATCAGTAGAATAGTAGGACCTTTAATGTGTAACCTGTTAATTACAGAATGATTAGTATACAAAAGCACTCAAACCTATATTAAATAGGGTTCCAAATAGCACTTTTTGTGCACTAATCAAGGGTTGGTTTGATCGTTGGAAAGCACTTATAGTGGAGATTAACCTCAGAAGAGATTATCACTATTAAAGTTTTGCTCACCTACCGTGACTCCTCTACGATGTCGTAAAAAGTGTGCAGCCTAAACCGCATCTGGATCACACATATGAAAGAAAGTTTCCTGATGTGGCTGGGACCATATTTGTATATGTGTATTAGAACAAGTTTTAATATATCATTTTGTATGGCACTGAATCCTGAAAACATATCAATACATAGTCAGATTTTGATGAGCTTCCATACGAGGAGACTATCTCGATTTTTTTATTAAATTACGGATCCCGATAAATGGGACATGATGGTGTGGCGTCGGGTTGCAGAGCACCAGTTCATGAGGTGCGAGTTATGCGGGACCGGGATGGGGTGTCAAATGCATGATTCGACGATGACTCTGAACTCTGTGGTCTTTGCTCTTATCCCTAGTCACTTGGTACCTGCGCGATGATAAAAACAATGTGCTAAGCATTTTCATGCTTAGTAGTTCTATGCAATTCTCTCTTCATTTGAATTAAACACAAATATGCAGCTTTTTTGAAACAATGTTTTGGCACAATTTCAATAGTCCATGCAATATACATTATATATATGTGCTTATTTCACATACTTTCATTTGCAAATCATTTGATCACTTCAGAGTATACAATTTCATATGAAATATTTTATTCGAAACTCAAATCATGCATTTCACACATTTACTTATAATTTTCCCTTAAACGAATTTAACCATATTTTTTTGATGCATAGGATAATGGAATAACCAGCACGGTTGTTAAGACCTATAATTGATATATATAGACCAATGACAAACAAGATCATATATATACAAATTTATGGAACTGTTACCAAGGACTATTATCTAATCCCCGACAACGGTGCCAAGAACTTGTTAAGACCTATAATTGATATATATAGACCAGTGACAAACAAGATCATATATATACAAATTTATGGAGCTGTTACCAAGGACTATTATCTAATCCTTGACAATGGCGCCAAAAACATGTTAAGAAATTAGATGAAAATACGTGTTTGTCCTTTTTGTAAACTGAATTCATTAAAAATTTTGATTGGTCTTAATCTCTACAAGTGCACAGATCGTACAAGTAATAAAAAGTGGATTTTCATTCGATCCGAGATACTCGTTCCACAAAGTTGAGGATGAATCATAAAACCTTTATACTCAAGATCCTTACTATTTGAACTCTAATATTAAGATGATTGGAAAACGAATGAAATAATACTAAAATAATTTCACTAGTGTACATAAAATATTAATAAGAATGGAGTTGAGAGTTCAATGAGTGAGAAAACACTAGGAAATAGACCAATGAATAATCGTCAATTTTTGCATCGTTTTGAATCTCAACCAAGCCATAAGTTGGAAAGCTAAATTTGTCAAAGATGCATTGTAGTATAGTTTGGATTTCTCCCTTAATCATGCCTTTCACTAATTAGAGATTCATGTTCATTTATGACATGGAACTCATCCCATTCACTTGTAATATAATCCCACTCTTTCTAATTTGAGTCTTTTCCTTTTGGCCCTTCACACCCAAATTTTAGGATGAAGAATTCTTGCCTCATGACGGGGATGTACCAAACTATTTCTCCAGGCTGGATGGCACCTCATCCTTCAATACTGATGAAATTCTCCATCTCCTCGATTAGATCTTTGCTAACACAGGATCAGAATCCTTTAATCAAAGAGAGGAGAAACCTCTAAGTGATTAAACTAATACTTCATCAAACTATCCTCAAACCATGAGTAAGTTAGTGATTTATCTGAGTAATCTTTTTGAGCTCATTAGTTCCAAAGCATTAGTCTACCATACCCACAAAGAATTGCTCTCTACCCTCAGGATTCTCCATCTCTGTGTCACGTAGAGGGTCTTTTGGAAATTAGAGCCAGATACAATACTTTGCTTAGGTACACGATACTAGTATTGGTAACAATTAAGTTAAAAAATAATACCAATCAAATAAATTCAAGAATTCTAACTACGGCGTTCTTCCACTTTGTGTAGAAAAAATGACTATAATCATTGACCCATTCCTAGAGAGGGGGCTGACCTTTCAAATGGTTCACTATTATCAATGATAGCGATCAGGAAAATTCACTGAAAGTATAAACAAACTAAAATAAATGAAATCCAGAAATTTTCCAAACTCCATTTTATTCAAAATAGTAATGAAAGAGAAAAATTAGAAATTAGCAAGAAATCAGCCTGTCGCACTACGCCATTACTCAACCGAAAATTAAGAAAACTAACTAAAAACTACTCTCACACTAAATCTATTAAAAAATAAAATTAAGAGAAAAATAATATACAAAAGAGTCTTCAACCACCCGTGGTCCCAATTGCGGAAGCTACGCGATAAAGGCTCCTAGATGTCTATTTGATGACATTCCAATGTCAGCCTTGACTTTTAAGACAATGCTGCGGATCCCCAAATTTCTACTTCCAATTGGTCGCCGTTAGACATAGAAAGTATTGTCGGATGTGAGTTCTCTCGGTCTTTGTCATTGGCTTTGCTGCGCCTCGTATTTCTTTATGTCGCACTGCTTCTTTGAGCTTTTCTTCGATTCTATCGCGATGTACTTTGATAATGTTGCGGGCTGCATTCCCTGATCCAAAGAGCCTTGTTCTCGCTCGAACAAAATGTCTTATGTCGCGACAAAAAATTTATTGCACCCAACTCTTTATACACTTCTTCCTTTGGGAAACAATGTGATGCTACATTTTCTCTTTTAGCTTGTCTACTTTGTCGCTGCTAGGTTTTCATGTCAATGGCTGCACTTCTTTTCGATTCCTTAACAATTTCTATCGCGACATAATTTTCTTTTATCGCTACAGACTTTTCTTCTTTGGTCATTATAGTTGTTTGAGCTATTTGTTGCGACATAGAAATCTTTATTGCGACAAACTTGACTCTTTTATTGTCGCGACAAAAAACTTCTTTGTCGCGATGCAGATTCTCGCCTTCACTCTTTACTATACCAACATGAATTTCATCACGCGTGGCTCTCAGATTGCTTTCTTCAACTTCTTTGCTGCGACAGAGAATTCAACTCCCTCATGTTTTGTTTGTCACGATAGAAATAATCTTTATCACGACAGACTTTTCTTCCTTGAGCTGGTTCCAAGTTGAAAACTTTGTTGCAACATAAAAACACTTGTCTTAGCTAACTTGTGTTATATTTTTTCCATTTTCTGTCGTGATAGAGTCGTCTTTTGTCGCGATAGAGTTCATCATCTAATCTTCAAATTTTTATGTCAGACAAAAGAAAGCATCATTTTACAAAGTTCATTTTCCTATTTGTTTCTGATCATTGTCGCGACAGTTAAGTGAGTGTCGCGGACAATGAGCTTACATTCTCCTTTAGCACCGTCATGACAAAAACTCTTTGTTATGATAGAGATTCTCTTTCTACCTTCGCTCACTAAAGACTTTGTTACGACATACAAATCGCCGGTCGCGACATAGTTCTTCCTCCTGTCCGCTTGAAATTCGTTGCTATTAATACAAAACCCGTGGTCACGATAGAGAATGCTGCAATTGCCATTTTTTTCTTCTTTTTTGCTAGAATTATCTCATTTTTCAATTAAACCTACAAAACACACAGTTGAAGAATATTCCATAATTTGGCATAAAATAGATTCAAATCGCTTAAACATGCTAGAAAATCGACATTAAAAATAGATTAGTTTAAGACTCATCAAATTCCCTCTCAACTTAAAGTTTTGTTTGTCTCCTGCTAGCAAAAAAAAATTTTGTTTGTCCTCAAACAATTTAGCTTTTATTTTTAAGGACATTTTTCTATTTAAACCTCAATTGGGCATGAATCATAAGTCAGTTGTAAAATTATTTCTAAATATGTTTTCAATCTTGAATTAGGAAGATTTTCAATTAGGTTCACTGAACCAACAAATAATTCATATGGTGTAAACAATTTAATCATTCAACCTTGATTTGTGAGTGTGCGTTGGTCTTCCCTCTTTTTCCTTGCGGTGTTAGTTAATCTTCTCGATAATACTCAACAAGATACTTCTTTCACTTTAAGTCTCATATGCTTGTTTGTCATATTAATCTCCTTACTAATGTAGGCATATCACCACCTTCGTCAAGTAGGTCTTCAGCTTGTAATGTGGTTTGGGTAATTTAGGTGCAGATAATTAGAGACTTTAAAGCTCAATTTGATCCTGCATTTCAACACAACTTACGGCTCGTTTCTCTCATCATGCATCCCTGATTTCTCTTGATTTTAAGTTTCTAACCTCCCCATCAGGTTTTGTGCATCTTTCTACATACTCTCTACTTTAGCATTTCTCTTCTCATTTACTTCAATCAGAGTATGACTTATCTTCCTTATCTTATAAGCTTTTTCATTTTTCATATGTTATCAAGGTTTTTGGAATGGTGCAATGTTTTGTCTTTTTAAGCTTTCTACCTCCCATAATCTAACTTCTTGGGGTTAGTAACTCCATACCACTGCAATAGGTACTAGTATGCTGAACACCCCTAAGAACTTAATTGTTCAAGGAGGAAGGCTACAAGACCAAAATCATTCTTCCTCGATATGTTTTCCTTTTCACAAATTTCTTCTTAATTCTCTCTTCATCTCTTTCTTATCTCAAGGAATTTTTTTCTTTCTCGCAGAACCCTTTTTTATCCTTCCATAGCCTTCCCCAAATAATATTCCCCAAACTTGTCTTTTCTGTCATTGATGTATCATTTTGTCTTGTACTATAAGGCAAACAAGGGTTCTTTTACTCGTAGATTATGTTTAAGGAAGGAATCAATCATTTGCTGGTTGATGATGAGATTGGCAATAGCTCAAATAAGAAACTAGTGTATGCTTATGCATATCATGTGGGTAGGCTTGAAAGGTTTAAACTTCCAAGGATGGCTCTAAATCATTTCCTATTAGCGCATCAGCTTAGCATTTCGCCTTGACTAATAACCTAACAAGTTTTAAGACATTGGAGAGATTACTGTGATGGATCCCAAAAGATATCCCTAATCTTGGCACAATTTGTTTCAGAGCTATTGTTGACAATGTGCAAAGCTTATCAGGATTTTTATAACCAAACTATTTACAAGAACATAATTTTAGGTCTTATATGTTCCATCAATTTATTAAAACCTTCCTTATTCTTGAAGTTCAACACATTTATTAATATCTTTACAACTTTCCCTTTCTATTCATCTAATCCTACCCCAATGCATCTATCAAATTGTTTGTTTGGTTTTGTAGATATGTTGTTATGTTATTTAACAGTTAGAATGATCATTTAGATCAACCATTCAGTTCAGAAAATTGTAACACAACCACAATTTCATTCTTTCATCACTTCTATTCAACCCAACAAACTACAACAAATCAGCAATTAGATCCAGGTAAACTGGTTTTTCCATTATTCAGTCAAGCTATTCAATGAAACTTTATAAATTTCAATTTCTTCAAAAGCAAACAAAAAGAAAGAAAATTGACCAAAGCACACAAAAAATGCAAAAAAAATAATAATGAATACCAAGCCCTGCAAAGAATTTTTCTATTTTATTGAATTCTTTTTTCAAGGATGGGATATTAGGTACAGAGAGGGAAGAGCAGGGTGAGCTATTTTCTTTTTCTTTCATGCCTATGGGAGGAAGGTAGGTTAACTGGATCTAACTCCTGTAACCAAACAAAGAAAAGGTGAGAAACCTCAAGAATCCTGGACTCAGGCCGGCTCGACATACCGCTCTCTCCGCACTCGCTTAGCATGCACTACCCACGGTTAGGGGTGAATTGCTTGATCGTTTCATTTTTTCTTTACCAAATATAATATAGGGTTCCCTCAAATTCTCCCTGGGCAGAGTACATTTTAAGAAAATTTTTGTTAATCATGTCCAAGCTTCGCCTAGCATTTTTTCCCTATAGCTTAGTGGTGCCCTATTGCCTCCTTATCCCTTCTATCGAGTTCCTATTTCCTTCATGTTCCTTGTATAGATACCCGAAAGTACCTTACCTCTCGTAGCAAGTTCTTCTCTATCATCCCTCCCTTTCTTTCAAGTAAGCCCGACACTCACTCATCTCTCCCGAGTCGATACGAGAGAAAGGCATCTTCTCTCGCTCTTAAGTTCTCTAATTAAGCTCTCAGCTTTTCCTAAGTTCCTATCTACTCTTCCACTCCTCATCTCTCTGCTTTAGGGCTTCTTCCAAATTCTGGTCCCTCATTTTCAATTCAGCATCCATATACTCATCCTTGAGTTGTAGTTAGACTTTCAAATGGTTGTCTATTTCTTACATTTCTTTTCTCATGGCATGTAGCACTTCTAGAAGCACTCCGTGAAGATTTTTGTACTTTTAGGCTCTAAGCTTCAACATGATCTTAGTGGACTTGTCTCACCTCAGAGGAGAATGTCAGTATTGGGCTCACACTTCTCTACCTATGTTGGAGCTTTGGAGCTTCACTCTCATGTTGTGGCTGTTGTATTTCGGCCTATTCTTCTTCTTCTCTTACAACTTCTACCTCTCTTCCCCTGCCTCTGTTTTTAAGCCCCTTGGTGATTGCTATAAGTGTCAATGGTGAGGTCCTGAGACATTTTTCTTCTTCCTCCCATTCTCCTTGTACACCACCTAAAATACGTAGCCTGATATTAGCCTCGTGGAATCAACCTCTGTAGCCTCCCTCCTCGTACAACCTCAGAATTAAGTTTCTATAATTTTAATTTAATAGTGAATTAGCCTCAGATGTCATACAACAAGATTGCTTCCTTCTCCCTAACTGTACATAGGTGCTTTGAAGGTAAAATGACTGAACATAAGAAATAAAACCACACCTTTGCTAGTTTAGTCAGTGCTTCTCTGGCGATGGACTCATATGGGTTTCTCTTAGAGGCATTCCAATTTCCCTTGCCATTAGTCAGCAAGTCTACAATCTTTTGGAAGTCAAGTGTTTCCAATAATCTTTTGAACTTTGATCCATCCTTCCTCTCAATAAGATTGTAAGTCCAGTCAATCTGTTCTCTGCCGAAGGATATCCATTTTCCTCTGACATACACTGCCTTATCATTCATGCTCACTATGTTCGCATAGAACTCTTTCACCACATCCACGAATCCCGGAGCCTTGTGCTCGCAGAATAGGTGCCATCCTCGTTTCCCACTAGCTTTCTTGGAATGGAGAACTAATTTGTTAAAGCCTCCACAATGAAGCTCCTTTGTGTTATAATTTCACCCTCCAGCAATATAGCTTCATAATGCAGACCTAGTCACTAACTTTTTCTCCACTACTCTCTATTCTTTCTTCTTCATCTCCTCTCTTCCTCTTTCTAGATTCTTCCACTGGTTGCTTAGGTTCTCTGTTTACTTCAGCCCTTTCTTCACTTCGCCTGCTCTCGCCCTCGCCAAGCGACTTGAATCAAGTTTCTTTCCTCCTCTCAAAGATATTCTCCCATGATTTTGCTGAGGCTCAAACCAAATTCGTTGGCTCAAACATTTTGAGAGAGAGATTTGGTGGATCTGTGTGGCTCAAGGGGGAGTGAGAGAGACTAAAGTAGTGGGAGGATCAGTTGAAGGTTTATAAGGTGGTGTGACTCCCTCTCGCCTTCAAACATTTTCTATTTATAGGCCAAGAGTTGTTGTGCTTTCATTAATTGTCACGATAAAATTTGACCTAAAGTTGTGCTCTTTTTTTATATTATGTCGTGACATAGAGAATTAATGTCGCGACATAGATTTTTCAATTAATTTTTTATTAAGGAAATTCTTTGTCATGACAAAGCAAAAATTTGTCGCGATAGGAATTTGTCTATGCTCAGTTTGGATTTACGTCAAGGACATAGAGAAATCCTTTGTCGCGATTTTAGATAAGGTTCATGTTTGTCGCCTATCATGGCGATAGAGAATTATGTCGTGATAAACTCTTTCATTGTAAAACAAATGCAAGGCAATTCAACTCCTACTGCCACAGAAAGAAAGTGCGCGCGACGTAATTTACTTATTGCTACGCCGAGGTTTGATTTTTCTTTGTCGCGACAAAAAGAACAAATGTCGCAACAAAAGTTAAAAAATTATCGCGACATAACTTTGTCTGCCGCCACAGAATTCTGTCCTACTTCAAAATTTTTGCATATTTTCATACTTTCAACCATTCAACCTAGATGACATTATGCAATAAAGTCTTTCCACTTAGTTCATCTATATCATCAGAAAAACACATTTTACAATGTGACAATCTCAATTCAAGTATGAACAACAATTTCATTCCTTCACACTCATCATTCATCATGTATTCCAAACATGCATACAAGTAAATTTGTGGCCAATAAAATTCACATTCCCCCAAACTTCAACTATGCACTATTATTGAGGACAAAGTGAGGGAAATGGAAATACTCCCCCTTGTAACACTTTTTCTGCATATTTCAATTTGAGAAAGTGTGCTTCCTAATAACATCCATTTCCAGTTCATCTTCCCTGTCCCTAAAAATTCAGCAAAAACTACAAAATAAAATTTCTAACAAAATTAAAACTAGAACATCAAGCACAAAATTAAACAAAATTAACTAAACTAACTATAAAATTTTCCTAAGAAGCAAATTTTTTACTTAATGTCTTTAGTCTCAGATACTTTGCCTCTTAATGTCTTCATCAAGAGTACTTTCTTTCCCTTTCAAAACTGATCTAAACTTCCTTTATTTCTCCAAGCATACAATGTCAGTCTCTAACCACTACTTTAAATCACTTCCAGATTCACTTTAGTGTTACTATCTAAGGGTGTACTTGTTACCACTCGTAAAAGTAATCACCCGATCTCGAGCACCTAATTTCCCCCGAACCGGGCTCTCGAGTCTCCTGAATCAGATAAGAGACTTGTTTTCTTACCTTAAATTCCCTCCTCATAATCTTTTGATCATGCCACCTCTTTGTCTTTTCTTTGTAAATTTTGGCATTGTCATAAGCTTCATTTCTCAACTTTCCGGGCCATTCAGATTGGAGTAATCTCTTTCTCGCAACTTGAAAATCACAATTCACCCTTGATACCTTCATTATAGCTTTGTATTCCATTTAAAGGAGATTAATGTATGTTTTCCAAACACAATTCTATGTATTATTCCACTGATTTTTGTATAAACTCTAGATAGTCACAGTTGCATCATCATCTTAGCTTTTATGCACTTAATCCTTTCTGCTTGTATTCACTATTTTCTGCTTGTATACACATGAGTTTTGCAAAAACTTTATTTGGAAAATGGCTTCCCTCATTACTTATGATTGTTCTAGGTGCTCCAAATCTACTCAGAATATTTTTTTTGTATAAACCCAACCACTATTATGGCATCATTTATGTGACAAGCTATCGTCTCCAATCTACTTTTGACACGTAGTCCACAACTAGAATGTACATATTAATAAATGACGATGGGAAAGGTCCCATGAAGTCTATCCCCCCAGACATCAAAATCTACACCACTGCAATTCAAGAGAGCATTTCATTTCTTCTCGCTAAGGCCCAATCTCAATAAGTATCATTAATTTTTTTACCCATTCAAAGTCAGCCTTTTGAATAGAGTGTTTTCAATAAAAACCTCGATTGAGACCCCTTCAATGCTTTATCTCTCGCAGCGTCCTGCCATATGATGCATGACCTTTTTCCATAATACCACTTGTCTCATTTCTAAAACACATATCCCGATTATCAGCATCTCGCTTCATCTTTTAAAAGTAGCTGGTCATCCTAAATATAAAATCTGCAATCAGCTCTTAATTTTCTTCTCCATTGCATCAACTCAGTGGCATAACTCCATTGCTAAGTAATTACCAATACCAAGGAGATAAACAGATGTTTGAATCGATAACAAAAATAGCTGCCCATCAAGAAAATTTTCTGCTATTTCTGTTTCCTTTTCTTTTTCAGCAATCATTTCCAATCTAAACAAGTGATTAGCTATCATCTATAGCTAAAACAAGAACAGGGGTCTTGACAAAATTTTGACATCATTTCCTTTGAAAACCCAACATTTTCCTTTTTTACAAACACTCCTCCAAACCAATCCAAACCAATCTAAACAGTGCAAAACAATCTCAAACTCGAATCAAAACCATCTTATGAACACTTTTATACCATATTTGGGTCTTATTTTCTAAACTCCTTAAACACAAGTAGAAAAGTAAAGTTAGGGTTTGGTTTTCTTACCTTAAATCCTTCAATTTTCAACGCCAAGTTTTCTTTCTTCAACTCGATCTCTTAAACTTTGCTTTAATGGATCAAGAATCACGACTGGGCCCTCTCTCAAACTGCTTTTGCTCAAATGAGCTTCCAAGACTACCTGGTCCAAATATCCTATGTCACATAAGGCCTTGTTCGCCTTCTTTAAAAATCCATTTTGGGTTTAAGTTCTCCTAATTGCTAGCTTGCCCACTATTTGTCTCTATTTGCATTTAAATTCTTATCAATACACTTAGACATTTCTTCTTTCTAACTTATGACCCTTAGATCCTTATCTCACAATTTCCAATTTTTGCCCTTTTTCACTCAAGCTTATTTCCGGTTCACCACTTAGCCTTAGCATTTAATATTTGCATTCGTTTTTGAGCCATATAATAATTTAATCAACATTCATTTAAAAATTTCTTAAAATACCTTAAGTTATTCAATTTATACCTGCACATATAAGAAAATTATAAAAAAATCTAGGTATTTTTGGCTACAACTCTCCCCACTTAAGAAAATTTCATTCCCTCGGAATTTACCTTTGTTTCAAACACTGCGATATCATCACAGATCGTTTCTTCATTTCCCAAGTGGTTTATTCTGGTTCTGTGGTTTCTCCACAAAGACTTGATTAACAAAATCTTCCTTTGTTCCGCAATTTTTCTTTCACTCTCAGCCAAGATCTCCACCGGCCTTCCTTATTAGTATAGGTCAACTGTCTCAACTCAATTATCTCCGAAGAGACTACATGTGATGGGTCTGATCTATACCTCCTTAGCATTGAGACATGGAAAACATTATGGATCTTTTCCAAGTCCGCAGGTAATGCCAATATGTATGCTACTAGACCCACTTGTTCAATCACTTCATAGGGGCCAATAAATCTAAGGCCTCAACTTGCCCTTTTTCCCAAATCTCATCACCTTCTTCTCGGCACATATTTCTCTTTAAAACACTTTTTCGCCGATCTCATATTCTTTGCATATCGGCATATGATTTTTGCCCATTTGGTACACTCTAATCTTTCTTTAATCATTTTCACTTTCTTCCACTTCCCTCAGATCAAGCTCCAGCCAATCACTTCTTTTCATTAATTTCATCCAAATACAACTGTTCAGATTTTCTTCCATATAAAGCCCTCAGAAGGCACCATTCCAATACTTGATTGGAAACTATTGCTGTACACAAATTCAACTAAAGGAATGTGCTCCATCATCCTTAACTACCTCATATCGATCACGCAACCCCAACATATCTTCCGTAATACGACCTACTCTTGGCCGACTACCATCCGTCTACGGGTGGAACGTCAGGTCGGTTCACTTGAGTGCCTAAAGCCTCTCGTAATTTTCCTGTAATTCAAGTAACCCTGATCTCTACTTGAAATAATGGATGTTGAATCCGCCGCAACCCAACTATTTCCTCGATATACACTCGCTAGTCATATGAATAATGGCTCTCATCGGTAGAAAGTGAGTCGACTCGGGTCAATCTGGCCCACTACGACCCAAACCGGAAGTCATTTTTCTCTCCTCACAATGGTAACCCAACTACAAAACCCATGGTAATTCGGTCCCATTTCCACTCCGGTATTCTAATAGGCTGCAATAATCTTGAAGGAACTTGATGATTAGTGCCCAAAAAGTGCTATTTTGAGCCCTATTCAAGATAGGTTTTGAGTGCTTTGTGCGCACTAATCATATGAATTAAACCAATTGTCATGTGCATGTCCACTTAGTGCTTCTGATTTGTTTTCTAGGATAGTTTTGATAGTTTTATGTGTCTTGGGAACTCGTACTAAGTCATTTTATTTGCAGCCTAATGCGAATCTCACAGAATTTCACCAAGCCGAGGCGATGAAATGTCAAGATGGGCTGGAAGATTAAAGGCAAAGTGACAAATGCAAGTGGTGTGGGGTTACGCAGCAGCAAAATAGGAACATGAGCAAGCCGCACCATGCGATTGCAAAATTTTTTATAGGGATCGCGAAAATTTTGCAATCATAGTGAAAATTTCTAATCCTAGCAAAATTTTCGCTATAGTGAAAATTCTCATTAGGTTAGCTTAAATTTCTCGCTAATAGCGAAATTTACTATTCCTAGCTTAAAATTCCACTCTCACATTTCAGGAATTTCATGCAGGCATAAATTGGCTAGGATAGTTAAATTTTCGCTTATGCTAGCGAAATTTGTTACATAAATGGGGGGCTTCAAATTTGTTTTTGGTATTTTTGATTCCAAACGACCATAATGCTTTTGGTAAATTACCATTTTGTCCCTTTATGTACTCATATTTAGGCATTTTTGTATTTTCACACTTGTTTGGCTATAAGCTCCCATAACTTTGTAACCCTACAATTTTCCATTAGTACTTTCCCGCAGCTTTTCTATTTTAGGTTTACTTTGTTTCCTTTCTTTCTCCTCTTTTCTTCCTTCATTTCTTCGGTTTCATTAAACACACCCCCTTGAGGATGACAAATCAAGGGATGCTTCGGCTAAGCCCTCAGCCTTGAAGAGGAGGGTTGCTAGCTTGGTTTTGGGGTCAGCTGCAGTTGTCCTCATGCTTTAAATGTTGCTATTGTACTGCATTTATGGTTCTAAACTTTCCAAACTAGGGTCTAAGCCATTTTAATGTCTTTTCTTTGGTCAATACTTTACTTTTAGGTTCAAAGTGCATTCTTAATGGTAGACGACTGAATTCTTTTTAGATGGCATTTACGAGCCATTGAATGAGGTTAAATGCTGTGGTTTCAAACCTAATGGGACTTTGGAATGCCACATTTGGTTCGACTCAAATAAAGAGTGGTTCTAGGTTAGGTTTTTATAGCTAAACAAAGATCCGTTTTGGCTTTGACTATATGTCATTTTCCTAATGCGAGGATATAACCTCGAGACACTTTTATTGTACTCCCATGTTATCAAGCTAGTTGACTCCAAGCCTTCAAGGTGTCACTATATTTACACTTCTCATTTAAGCTATTACAATGAATCATGAACAAACAACTTCCATCATTTTTAACCAACCAAAAATCCAAACAAAAAGTCTCACCATTTTCCATCACTGATGCAAATCATTCGTGGGATGAAAACCCATCCCCGTGTTTGACCATAGACCGCTATACTGCAGTAGCTTGACTACGGTAGTAGGAGGAACATAGGAAACAAAATTTTGTTGATTCCGATCACCCTACCGTGGCATGAATCAAATGGCGTCGTTGTCGGGGATGGTGCCAAACTACGTATGATGAGTTGATGTGTACTTGTAATCCACATTACAAGTGTTGGTGACCTTTCACCCTTATTTTAGTGTGAACCGCAAGTTTTCTTCACTCGCGCCATCGTGACTGCTTTTATTTTTTATTTTTTTACGTCGCTTTTTGTTCGCTAACACTCACCTTCGCAAGCTTTGTTTCAGGTTCTTTTGTTTTGTTTCATTGTAATTTGTTATGCAAAGATCGGGATGTAGGATATCGTGAGATTGCAAAGAGTGAGTGCACCAATGAGCAGCCGCGAAATCAAGTAGGCACAGTGACTAAATGTGGATCCTCTACCCGAGGAACAAAGAAAGTCAACAAGTTAATCTTTATGAATCCAACAAAGATACAGTCGACGCAGGATCACAAACACCCTCCTAGAGTTAGCAGCTCCCTTCCCCGCTTCATACTCACGAGGATGTAGCAGTTGAGACCTCTACCTAAGGCCCCGTCTTCCTACATTTCATAGGTAGTGATATAATGAAAACTATGTAAAATAATATTCACAATATTACTGGATTTCGAGAAATATGCATAAATCTCAAGGAGGGTATAACCGATATGGAATTAGTTGAAGTTGAAGGCATTCCCGTTAACCTCAAGGACAAAGCCAAATATGGTTTGATTCTCCACCGAGGCCGAGAACGATTAGAAATTTGGCTGATCTTCAAGCTGAATTTTTGAAGAAATTCTTGATGCAACCAAGATAAAATAGTTTGAAGAGACAGATCTACACTTACTCGGCCTAAGACAATGAGAAATTCTATTAATGTTGGGAGAGGTTCATGGAGACTATCAACGCATGTCCACACCATGGTTTTGACCGCTGGATGCTAATTGAATCCACACCTTAATTGGTATGTCTCGGTCATGAAGCAACTATTGAAGCCATGTGGAGGTGACTTTACGAGCAAAAGCCAAGATGAAGTATGGACTTTTTGAACTATGTGGCCGAAACCTCCAGGCACTGGGATGAGGCAGAATCAGAGCCAAAGATCGAGGCGAACCACGGAAGGGGCATTTATGCACTTTCCGAAGACCACGAGAGATGAAAGCCAGCGGTGCTGACTTTCGAAGGTTGGAGGAGCTGGAAATGAGAAGCTATACGAAATCTGGCGATAGCAGGAGTTACACTGCATCTGCATCCATCTTGTTTTGGCGTCGGACAAATAGTCATCCACAGGGAGCATTGTAAAGATGCCCGTGCCACGAATCAAAATAAGCCACCACAAATGCTCCATATGGCAACACCTATAACTACATTTGGAGAAATCATCCAAACCTGTCTGGAGCTTGAAACCCCTGCATATATTCCTCTGGGGGCTGTGAGTTTAGACCACTTGACCTACTTGGTTGCCTCCACCTTCTTATAGTTGGCGAGCAATCCCGAATTTAAAGTAAAGTGGTAGGCACGTTTGTAAGAAGAATAGAAGGTGGTGAATGTCACGAGACTAATCAAAATTGAAATAGCTCACTGTGGCCCGGACGGTGTGCACTCTCAAATTTCGAGGTTGTGCTGACCAGCGGCAAGGTTCAGAAAAAGGAGAAATTTCCCTCCAGTCAAGCAACATCGAAGGGAATGCATGAAATAGGCTCAACCAATGATCCAAATGTAGAATTGGTAAGTCAAGGCGTGGTGACATTATAAGAAGTGGTAAGAAGCGAGACCACAAGTCAGAAGCTCTAAGTAAGTCAAGCCCTACAGCATTAGTTAACCGCCCTGAAGAAGCAATTCAATAAATAGGGAAGGTGAGGCCAGTTATCTGCACTCCATTCCCACGGGCTCAGAAAAAGAAAATTCCGTTAACAAGCAGAAATGCTAGAGGTGTTCACGACCAAGTTAAAGTTAACATTCCTCTCTCGACATGATCAAACAAAGTCCCCACCTATGCAAAATTTTTGAAGGACATGCGGTAAAGAGGTCTGATGTAAATAAAAGGCCTTTTTAGTGACAGTGAGTGCTATCATTGAGTGCAAGACTCCAGTGAAATATAAAGACCCGGGATGTCCTATAATCTCGGTTAATATTGGAGGCATTAGTGTGGAGAAAGCACTATTAGACTTGGGAGCTAGTGTGAACCTTTTGCCGTATTCCATGTACAAGCAACTTGGTTTGGTGAGGCTGAGCCGATCCATCACCTTTGTCCTTGTAGATATGTCTATTAAAATACCGAAGGGACCATTACATCCAACTTGGTTTAGTGCCCAGATGCTATTTTGAGCCACACTATTGAATGGGTTTGAGTGCTTTGTGCGCACTAATCATATGAATTAAGCCAATTGTCATGTACCATGTCATGGCGCTCCCGGTTGTTTCGAGATAGTTTTGGATAGTTTTGCGGGTCTTGGGAACCGGTCAAGCAGCTTCTGTGGTCTTCGAATGAGAGAATCCTCGGTAATTTCCCGCCGTGAGCGATGAAATGTCAAGATGGGTTGAAGATTGAAGGCAAAGTGATGAATAAAAAGTGCGGAAACGTCACGGTAGCAAAGCGAGGAGAAGGAGCAAGCCGGGGAATTTTCGCTATGATTGAGAAAAATTCGCGGGGATTGCGAAAATTTCGCAATCATAAGCGAAAATTTGTAATCCTATGAAATTTTAAGCTATGTGAAAGAGCTAAGCTAGGCTGCGAAAATTTCGCTAGCTAGCGAAATTCTTGTTCTAGCGAAAATTCTCGATTTCGCTATCTACGTAGATTTGCTAGGCTAGCGAAATTTCTCTAACATAAACGGAAATTTTAAGCTAACTCTTCAAGCGAAATTTGTTGCATATTGAATTACTTTCGACTGTGTTTTGGTATTTTTGATTCCAAACGACCACGTTTTGGTAAATTACCATTTTGTCCCTTATGTAATTTCATATTTTAGGCATTTTTGTATTTTCAGCTGGGTTTGGCTATATAAGCCCCTCTGACTTTGTAACCCTAAGTAACTTTTCCACATTAGTCTGGTTCCATGACTTTTCATTTAGGTTTACTTTGCTCTCTTCTCTCTCCTCTTTCTCTCATTTTTTCTCGGTACTTGAACACACCCCCTTGAGGATGGCTTGACTCAAGGGATGCTTGGCTAAGCCTCATAGCCTTGAAGAGGAGGGTTGCTAGCTTGGTTTTGGGGCTGCTGCAGGTTGTCCTCATGCTTTAAATGTTACAGGTACTGCATTTATGGTTCCAAACTTTCCAAACTAGGGTCTAAGGCCATTTAATGTCTTTCCTTTGGTCAATACTTGCCATGCTTTAGGGTTCAGTGCATTCTTAATGGTAGACGCACTGAAATTCTTTAGATGGCATTTACGAGCCATTGAAATGAGGTTAAATGCTAGGGTTTCTCAAAGCTGAATGGGACTTTGAATGCTTAGTATTTGGTTTGACTCAAATAAGTGGTTCTAGGGTTAGGTTTATAGCTAAACAAAAGATCCGGTTTTGGCTTTGACTATATGTCATTTTCCACAATGCGAGGATATAACCAGGGACACTTTAATAGCCCCATGTTATCATTTAGTGACCCAAGCCTTGAGGTTACCATTTCACACTTTCATTTAAGCTATTCTGATTAACCGGTGAACAAACAACCTCCACTTTGTTTTTAAGCAAATCCAAAAATCAAGCAAAAGTCTCACCATTTTCCGTCATTTGATCTCGCGAATCATTCGCGGGATGAAAACCCATCCCCGTGTTGGACCATAGACCGCTATACTGCAGTAGCTTGACTACGGTAGTAGGAGGAACATAGGAAACAAAATTTTGTTGATTCCGGATCACCCTACCGTGGCACGAATCACTTGATGCTCTGCCTTTACTCTTTGGCAAACCAAACACTTGGTTACAAACTCTGATACATCTCTTTTCATTCCGGACCATCAGAATGACATTTTCAAATCTTGATACATCTTTGTGCTACCGGGATGGATAGCAAAAGATCCACTATGTGCCTCTTCAAGTATGGCTTTCCTCAAATCATTATCATCGAGTACACAAACCCGATCTTTATAATACAAAACCCCATCTTCATTTACTGTAAACTAGATTTCTTTACCATTTCCAATCTGACTTACTATAGCAGCAATTTTTTCATCTTTCTTTTGTGCCTCTAGCACTCGATTCAACAAACTCGGTCTCGCTATCAATTCTGTCACTATTATACCATCGTTTGTCAACGACAAATGAGCATTCAACTCTCAAAGCGTTTGCATTGTCTTTCTACTCAAAGCGTCGACCACTACATTAGCCTTTCACGGGTGATAATCAATCACGCAGTCATAATCTTTTATCAATTCCATCCATCTCCGTTGTCTCAAGTTAAGCTCTCGTTGTGAGGGAAAAATACTTAAGACTCTTATGATCGGTGTAAATGAAGCACTTTTCTCCATACAAGTAGTGTCTCCAAATTTTCAACTCAAAAACAATTACTTGGTAATTCGGATCATGCGTGGGGTAGTTCTTTTCATGTGCTTCAACTATCTTGAGCATAATTTCTCACTTTACCTTCTTGCGATAGGACATCAAGTCCATTTAATTGAGCGTCACTAAAAGATCACATATTCCTCACATGGTCGGTGAGTAAGAACCGAAGCCTCGGTTAAGAATGCTTTTAGCTTATCAAAACTTCTTAACATTCTTCACCACGTCAAAATTTCACATTTTTACGGGCGATCTCGTCATTACGGGGGCTGCGATCATGCGCTCCTTAACAAATCTTACGTAGTAACACGCGGTCGAGAAACTACGCGCCGTAACATTTCTTGGTAGCTTCCATTTGACAACTACTTATTTTCTTTGGATCACTCCCGGATTCCTTCTTTGTCTGATATTACTTTAAGAAAGGATACTTCGATACCAGTAAAACTCACACTTGCTCGGTTCGCATGCTTGCTCTTTTTCTCAAAAGTCTCTAACACTACTAGAAGAGGTGTGTGTCATGATTTTCCCAATATTTTGAATACATCAGAATGTTGTCTATAAACACTACGACAAACTGATCCTAGACATACGATTAGAAAACACGATTCATTGGTCAGTAAAGAAGCGGTTGGGCATTTGTCAAACCAAGCGGCATTATAAGGAACTCATAATGTCCATATCGCGTTCGCGCCGTTTATGCACATCGCATCTTTAATTCTCAACTAATGATACCCCGGTCGCAAGTCAATCTTCGAAAAAGATACTTGCGCTTCGGTTGGTCAAACAAATCCGCTCGATTCTAGGTAGCGGATACTTATTCTTTCTGGTCATTCGTTCGATTTGTCTATAATCGATACATAATAGAAGTGTACCATTTTTTTTCTTAATAAAAAGCACGGGAGCTCCCCACGGTGTTACACTTGGTCGAATAAACCCTTTTTCTAGCAGTTCTTGCAACTAAAGCTTCAATTCTTTTAACTCCGCTGGAGCCATTCAGTACGGTGTAATGGATGTTGGTGTGGCACCTGGTACAACGTCGATAACAAACTCAATCTCCCTCTATGGAGGCAATCCTGACAACTCTTCCGGAAACACGTTCGAAAAGTCACTAACGGTAGGGATATCGGATACACTAGGCCTTGCCTTTGCTGTATCAATCACATAAGCCAAGTAGGCTTCACATCCTTTTCGTACCATTTTTCCAACAGTGGCTGCGGATATCACATTAGAGAGGTGGTTTGACCTCTCGCCGATGAAAGTTACTTCATCCTCATTCGGCGTTCTCAAGGTCACTCTTTTCATTATACAATCCACCGTCGCGGTGTCAGGCGATCCATCCCGAATCACATCGAACTCCTTAAGGATAATTCGATCGAATCCCGAGAAGCTGTACTCGTATTGAATGCGGCAAATGTTGCCACCTATTCACAATATCTGTCTTAGGAGCGAGTTTGTCACCAAGATGTCATACTCGGTTCCACTCCTCGATAAATTTTTCACACTAGGTATGTCAGTACAAATATATGAGTAGGTTGACCCGGGGTCAATCAATGCATGTACAGTAGTATCAAAGATTTGGAAATTACCAACTATCACATCTGGAGCGTCAATATCTTCCATTGCTTTCATTGCATATGCTTTAGCTAGAGCACGACCATCTTGCCTACCAGTGCGTGATGATGATGTTCACGCGTGCCGAGGAACACTTTCGGTGATGCAACACTCTTTGTTGTGGCTCGGTAACTGCGAAGTTGTTCCCTAGTGCGGGAGTGTTATAATTGAGACGAGCTCTTGAGCGATCTCGCCCCCTATGCTCTTGCTGGATCCTAGTAAACAAGCACACAGTAAGTCTCCAACATTCTCCTTTATGATTTTCCTGATAGAGCAATGAGGAACCAATCTATTATCTAAACACTTCAGTGCACTCGCAGTGTGATTGCTAGTCGAGTAGTATTCCTATCGGTAGCTTGGTACGTGGGGTGGCTGGAACCACTGTGGTCCTGAATCTCTTCCTTTCTTTGTTGTTGTGAAGTTGGATCGACGGAGTTTTCTTTCCTTGTCTTTTATCTTTTCTCTCTTTTTCCTCTTCCCACATTCAATGCACATGTCACAATTTTGGAAAAATCATCATGACAAAATCCTGTGACATGGGCCCGAATATGGTCATTAAGGCCGTCTTCAAAACTACGACACTTTTCTTCCTCTACTCCCTACAAGTATCTAGGAGCATACTTGCTCGATCATCAATAATTCTCTTTGATATTATGTGGCTCATCGTCTTTGTGCTCATATTATGAAACTCTCTTCTCATGTTAGCCAAATAAATCGACCCACATAATGTTTCTTGAATTCATCGAAGAACTTCCATGTAATACTCTCGGTGGTGCGGTTCGGTCTGAGAAACCCGCGTGATAAGCGTCATCTGCCAATAGGGCAGTCGCACATTCCAAACTCTCATCTGGTGTACAATGCATTTGCACTAGCATTCACTCGGTCCTTTTGAGCCAATTCTTTGCCATAGGGCTCATCGCTCTTCAGGTCCCAAAATCTACCCGATCGGTACCTTGCCGTCCTCGATGGCCGATCATTTGAGGCGGCCCATAGCGGTTGTGTTTCTCTTTGTAATGCACAGGCTAGCTTCTTTGGAGGATATCAATAGCACCTTCTGCCACTTGTTTCGGTTCATTTATTGGTGGAGCATGAGATGCTTGTCCACCTTCCACCTTATGGCTTGTTTAGGCGATTCCACTGGTCATGTCGACCACAGGGTGAGCACGTCGTGCTTATCTATTAAGACCGGTAAGATCCGCGTCCAGTCATGTGATCCTTTATATTCCGTCACGATGTATGTCAAATACCATTTTCAAATCCTTTTACAAAATCGTTTAGGGCCTTTTTCGAAGCAGCAAGCACAGACTCGATACCAAAATAAAATGTACCTTTCTGACCCGATCGGTTTGTGGGTCGAATGTCCGGGTGCTCTAATGTCACTCAAATCACCTTATCAAAATCACTTATCAAAAACACGTCTTAAGCGTTACACTTCAGTTAAGCATAAAATCATTTTCAAATATCGCAGCGTTTTAAGGGTTAGCCCATTTCATTTCATTCATCTGAAATCTGATTACTATAAAGGCATATCAAAGCCTTTCAAATGATTTACAAAATAGATATTCAGAGTTGAAATTGTTTTTACAAAATATCAATGTTCAAAAAGAGATATGGGGTGAATGCATATGTCGGAACATACTCATATTCTTTCTTTATGACTCGACGCTCCCTCGTCTTTGCTTTTTGCTCACCCCCGCTCCAATCGGTACTACGCATAGATGAAACTACACGCTAAGCATTTTCATGCTTAGTGGTTCTATATAATTCCATTCTTGGTTTGGTTTAAATCAAATCATGCGGTTTTACCGGCAAACTTTGGTCTTTTGGATGATCGATATTCGATACAATACATATACTTATTTCATATCTGATCATTTATGGTTCATTGATCAAATCGAATATACCTTCCATATGCAATAAGTCATTGATAATCAAATCATGCATTTCACAATACTCTTTTCATTTCAATTCGCAATCATGCTTTTCAATTCTAATTTGTCACAATCTCAAATCAATTCAATTCGGTTATGCCCTTAACAAATTTAACCTATGTTTTTTATATACAGGATATCGGAATCACCGGCACGGTCTCGCTGGGCTGTAGGCTGGTATAAAAACGGTTTTATAACACAATACGGTCCCCCTGGGCTTTTGACTGGTTATAAAAAAAAAAGCAATTAGTCAACACTACCGATACGGTCCCGCTGGGCTAATAATCGGAGTAACACATCATCTGATCATTCGCGATGCTTCTTTATTTTGACCCCTGGTATACCAATCTATCCTTCATACAAAATTCGCTTGATTAACATTCAATTAAGGGCGTTCAAATATTTTATAGCAACATACAGTATAATATGTACATTTGTATAAACGGTTCATTTTCAACACTCATACAATTTTCATTTGCAAACAATTCACAATCAATTTCTTCAAATCAATTAAAACAATTCAATATGCTTTTCTTGTACATTTATAACAAACCAGTTTCCAAATCGCGGCTTGAGAATAGGAAGATAGAAAAAACCAAAATCGTCGCTTTGATTCCGTCACCCGAATCTCGAGCTTCATTCTGAGGCTTTCCTCTCGTCGGCCCACTATTCAAATACAATGGCAAATCACGCGTATTAGTTGGTTATTCTAGGAGTTTTTGGTCAGAGTTTATGTCTACTCTATACCCCTTCACTTGAAAAATTTTCTGGGGACACATGAGCCATACTTTGCTCATGCTTCCTTCAAGACAATTTTATCTCTATGAGTTCATTTTTAGTAGGAATTGGAATCATCTCATTTGGATCACCCAAACTCGAGTTACGGCATTTTAATGCCCAGCTGAGTCAGAGCAAATGCCCGGCTCACTCGGTTACCTCTTTGTTTATTCCCAATTTCAGGGATCTTAAATCCATAAATTGGTAATGGTTCCTTCTATAGTGAAACATATGGTTCTAGGTTTCTTCCCAACTAGAATCATCAATTTGGATCACCAAAACTCAAGTTATTGCATTTTACATCAGACTGCACTCAATTTTCAAACGAGAATTAAATTGTTCTTACACATAGCTCCACTTTGAAAAATTTCTGGGCACTTTAGGGTTACAATTTGCGCCACTTCCTTGAAATGTATTCCCCTAAAAGTCTATTTACCCAAGAATTTTTAATCATTCGATTTGGATGAGTGAAACTCATCTTATGACCAAAAACTATAACAATACCCAAGCAGGCATAACCCATGAGCTGCAGAGCTCACCTTTAAGCTTTTGTATTTGGGAGCCTTAAACTACAATTGATTCGGTCCCTTCTAAATTTGTAGACCTATCTCTCATGGTTATTTACCAATTAGGTACTTCATTTTGATTATTATAACTTAATCATAGCCAAAAAAGAAAAGGGGTCTTGACAAAATTTTGGCCAGCATTTCCTTTGAAAGCCAAACATTTCCTTTTACAAACACTCCTCAAACCAATCCAAACCAATCTAAACAATACAAAGCAATCTCAAACTGAACTAAAACCATCCATGAACACTTTTGTACCACATTTTGGGGTTTTAACAGACCCAAACACAAGTAGAAAGGGGGTTAGGGTTGGTTTTCTTACCTCTAAATCCTTTCAATCTTCAATGCCAAGCTTTCTCCTTCGACTTGATCTCTTAAACTCTTGCTTTAATAGAGCAAGAATCACAACCTCCTCACTTTTCAAGCCCTAGCTCTCCCTTCCTCTCTCTCTCAAACCGTTTTGCTCAAATGAGCTTCCAAGATTACTTTTGGTCTTAAATATCCCATGTCACATAAGGCCTTGTTTGGCCTTCTTTAAAAATCCATTTTTGGGTTTAAGTTCTCCTAATTGCTAGCTTGCCCACTATTTGTCTCTATTTGCATTTAAATTCTCATCAATCACACTTAGACATTTCTTATTTCTAACTTATGACCCTTAGGTCCTTATTTTACAATTTCCAATTTTTGCCCTTTTTCACTCGGGTTTATTTCTGGGTTCAATTAATTTCTCATTTTAGCATTTAATATTTGCATTTGGTTTTTAGCCATATAATAATTTAATCAACATTCATTTAAAAATTCTCGGAAAATACCCAAGTTGGCTCAATTTATACCCGGAATATAGAATAAAATTATAAAAAAAATTCTAGGGTATTTTTAGGGCGTTACACTATGAACGAGGATCTAAAATAATCTCTAAAGAATGAGGGATACTCCTAATGATCTAATGATGCGGGCACTGTATACCTAAAGAAGATTGTAAATAGGGGGATGCCCTAAAAAAAAGAGGTTGACTCTCTGAAAGAGGATCTAAGATAATCTCTAAAGAAGGAGGGATGCTCCTGATAAATTGATGATTTTGGCTCTGTATGTCCAAAGAAGATCATAAATAGGGGGATGCCCTTAAATGAAGATCGACTCTTTGAAAGAGGATCTAAAATAATCTCTAAAGAATGAGGGATGCTCCTAGTGATCTAGATGAGAAGAAGCTATGATAAAATGAGCAGATATCAAACTCAATACTAAATATGATGAACAAATTTGAGTTGTGATGCAATGAACAACTCAAAGCTGTGATAAAAATGAGATACTGAAATATGGGTGCATGTATGCCCAAAGCAAGATCGCTGATAGGAGGTTACTCTAAAATAAAGATTGACTCTCAGAATAAGAGTCTAAAATAATCTATGAAGAAGGAGGGATGCTCCTAGCGATCTAATGATGCAGTCTTGGCACACCCAGAAAGATGTCGTAAATGAGGATACAAAATGAGGATCGACTCTTCGAATAAGGATCTAAGATGGTCTATAGATAAGGAGGGATGTGCCTAAATGATCGATTGAGTGATAGTATATATAGCTAGAAACACCTAAAATCAAACTGAGACAAAGAAGAGTGATATATGACATAAAACAACTAAAGAAGACTATGTGAAAGCGGTGACTTTGAATGAACTCATTGAAAAAGGGGCATGCCCTAATAGAAAAGCTCTGTAAAAAGAAATCTCTAAGCGATGACTCACAAAGATCGATGAACAGATCAAACGTCCAAGAAGTAAAACGAAGCAGTCAATAACCTTTAGAAGGGGGTATGCCCCAGTACAATAACTCACAAGTAACATCAAATGAATCAAGTGATGGTGTAATCAACAGAAGTCATGATAATCTCGAAGTGGGGGTATGCCCTAGTGTCGAATGATGATCAAGCATGTGTGAAATCTATCGGCTCTACGTAATGACAATAAACTGGGTAATGCGAGTGTATTTGTAAAGATCAATCCTGGATGATGTCGAAATCTGCATACCGCAATAGTGCCTTAATGGCAAATCCAAGCATGAAACCCCAATTCTGAAAAAGTCACTCAGACTATCAATTCTCTATCAGGAAATAAGACAAGCATCAAAACTTTGTCCGACTCAAATATACGACCACCACCCTAACATCTAAAATACGCAACTAAGAATAGTGAGATGCTGATCAGGTGCGCCCTACTGGATCAACCAAATAACTCAAAACACTGACCTAGGTACTATGGTAAACTAAAGAACTGAAGTACGTCTCCAACGACAATCAATCCTAGTATGAATATGATACTCGCAAAATAGGGAAATATGCCCCAGTATGGAAAGTCTCCAAACTGCTATAAGAGCTATCTCGAGCTTAACAAACATCATCCAATCCATCTCAATAGTGATCTATTGATCCGAGAGGACAAATGATCAATCTCGGAAGTACCCTACTAAGGACTACCCATATATCAAATTTGCTCCCTCAAGGAGTTCGAGTGCTCAATAAATCAAACTATTCAATCTCGATGACACGCAACTCAAAGAGTCATGATGTCAAAAAACATCATAAACTTAAAAGGATGCTCTGCCCCCAAGGTGATGCTATCTCTAATCAATCCACTAAAGCATTCGGTCGTGAACCATCGCTCTTAGAGGCGCACAGCTAGAGACTCATGCGGATCCCAGAAAATAGGGAATCACGCACCGGTATAGTAGCCCGATGCACTACAAAGTCGAAAAGCCAAATAATATCAAAAGTGTCAATCAAAGGCACACTCAACTAATCATCTATATCCTCCACTTGAATCCGGATCCATATTACATCGTGAGTTATCTCGAGGAGGATGAAACATAACTGCATTTTAAAGTTAACCGAAACTCAAACACCTACCAAAATGGAGACTATCAAATATGACATCTGATTCCATGGCCTTAAGATGGTCTTATGGCATAGACCGTAATGAAGGCTCGAGGTCATAAGGTAAAAGATATGAAAAGAAACTAAGCTCAAAATACCCAATGATCAAACTCATACCCTCGTGTACAAGTTGTAATGCATGTAAAAAAAATCCCATGAGTCACGGACTTAAAAACAATTGACATAAACACCAATGAAAGGAATAACTAAATGGGAAGGGTTAAGCTAGAAATAAATCACAAGAAAAAATGGTAATAAACACAAAAGGAAAGGGGAAACAAAATGATCGATGATAAACCCATATCAATACAATAAAGGGAAAGTCATATCACTAGTGATTGAATGATAGCCAAGACAATGATCCAGAGATCCTAGTAACAAAGTCACTTAAACACTCACCCCCTCACAAAGGGTATCAATAACGATCCAAGAAATAACGGATCTCTTTAAACTCTCAACACTCAAAATACACAATAAACGTGAACCAAGGAATGAAAATCCCAATAAAATCTCACATAGATCCCCAATAATAAATACACCCAATAAACATCTCTCGAAAGTGAATATAAGCACCTAGTAAAGGAAGATATTATACATAAATGTGTCACAACCCACTTTTCTTTAGATTTTTTTTTTTTGAATAAATATACATATTATCATCAAAAAAATCAAGCCTCCATGAGAAACAAAAAGAATGAATAAACTCTCCTCAACTATGAATGAATGTCTAAATCCCCTCTCATAACATAACCTCTCAAGCCAAAGACCTCTAAATCACTATCAAAGGTGGAGTGAATGGAGTGACATAACTGCCCTCTACGCACCAAAATATGATGATTCATCAATCTGAGTAAGGTAACAAAAGGAATAAGGTAAGTAAGAGTGGAAATAAAGAATGACAAGAACAAAGGTGATGCTAATGGAAAGTGACCAAACAAGGGGGTGAGATAATGATAGCAAGGGTGAGGAAAATAAATCTATAAGTCAGCTCCATGAATACAAATAGAGAATCATATATGCGTTGATGATCTATATACGGTGTAGAAAAGGTTAGCAGAGCTATAAGAAAGGGAAGGTGATAACATATGCTCGAGGCTCAAGGGGCTAGCAACGGTCTATGTATATCAATAAAGGTGATAAGGTATAAGGCTAGTTGAAATGATGGCCACCCATTCTACAACCATAGTCTCAAACGTAATACCTCTTCAGTTGGTCCACATTGGTAAGTTCTAAGAATTGGTTTCCATCTAAATCATCAACCATGTGGCTTCCTTTGAGGTCAACTCTCTAATGATAAATGGCTCAATCCTTGTAGGTCTAAACATCATCCTCAAGTCCCAAGTAATAAACGAATCTCCAAGACCTACAATCTACGATGAATGGGATGTATAAGGAAGAACTATCACCTTGTGGATCAAATAAATACTCAAAATGCTCCAATCCATATACGAAAAAGTGAGATCATGATCATAAATTTGGACAAATCCTGAAAATACATCAAAGGAAGATGGTGGGTCTATAAGATCGAAATCTACCAATGGCTTTCTAATAGTGCTCATAAGTACATCACTAATAAAACAAGCATCTCAGCGAGATTAAGCAAAAACCAATGAATCCCCCCCGAACTCGAGATGAAGAGATCCCAAAACATAACCAAAAGACGAGCATCTCCATAACTTAATACGTATTTGACTACGTCATCGATACATCTATTGCAGTCAAAGCGCGAGAATAACCTTGTTTATCTACTCTCCAATATGAAAAACCCTTCGCAGTCCACGGGATTTTTCACCATACATGAAGGCTTCTGATCCAACACCCTCGAGACTTATCATTTATGTGCCATGTGAGCAGAATGAGTTGTCAAAGGGTCTACAATAACGCTTAACTGATCCACACTAACAGATCCTCGATTAATGACATCCTAAATGGCATGTCGAAGAGTTGAACATCGATTTGTATCATGTCCATGACTCACAATGGTAGGCGGTATAAATCCTGTCTGGCCCGGGGTGGTAGTAGAGGGAAGAGGCTTGGGCTCCAAGGGAGTCAACAATCTGGCATCTACAAGCCTCTGAAGAGCTTGACTCAATGGTATGCCTAATTGAGAGAAACATCGTGATATCCTTAAAGCAAATGAGATACAAGTCTGCTAAGACTTAACTTTATGTAATGCAGTGCCAGAACTCCCATGGAACTGAGCTGTATAGTTTGACTGTGGTGTAGTATGATGCGAGCCTATCAAAACAAATGGTTGTGGTGGAGCTGACTGTGTGTGATAATGCTGAGGGTAAGGTGAATATGCCACAGCAGACCGTGGGGTTGTTCAATGACATCTAGTGACCCTCTGTCTCAATGAAGAAACTATATAGAAATCTGGACTCTACCCTACTAATGGTTCCTTCCCCTTAGGATCTCTAGGGTAAGAATCTGGCCACAAACCTCTAACAATACCCTCCCCCACCCCAAAAAGAGTTGAAGTCAATGAGATGAAGTCTGTGAATGGAATCCTAATCAACAGCCTAGAAATCCTGGGCTACAGTCTCCTTACTACCATATGTATTTACTCTCTCTCCAAAGTTGGATCAACAATAATCTTGGCCATCTTCTCAAGCCAACGGGTGAGAAAAGAAGCAACAGTCTTGTCGAATCCCTGTCTTAAAGCATTAAGCACTCTCCTCAATACATCAATAAAATACTGGAGGAATACTATCACTAGAAGTCCTATGCGAGGTCATCCCAAGTCCTCTGTCTAGATAGATCTAGTAATGCAAACCACTATTGTGTTGAACCACTCAAGGACAATGGAAATAGGGCAACTAACTGTGCATCATCTCTACCAAGGGCTCTCATGACTAAACTGTAAAGTCTGAGGTGTGCTCGAGGACACTTGATACCACTGAACCTCTCTATATTGGACATCATTTTCCCCAACTCCTACTTGAGTCTATTGTTAGCGATTTTAGGTGGCGCATAGGTCGCTGCAAGTAATACAATGGACTAACTAAGTCGGTCTCGATCCCATATGGAAGGTGTGGTTTTAGCGAGGATTGAGGACCCCAGCTACTAAAGCTTTTCACTATTTGAGAGACTCGAGGACTTGGGGAAAATGTTTTCTAAACTAAAATAAGAACAAAATAAAGCAAAACAAAATATAGGGTGTGATCAATGTCCGCTCTAGGAATGGAGGTATTCGAGAATATAACTCAAGGAAAGATACTAGGGTTGATTGTTTCCGTTGATGCATTTATGGTTTATATTCATTAAGCACTGACTAAGTGAATGTACACTTGTGCATGTCCAAGGAATCCGATATGAGGTTACACTTTGGAGCAGTCCTGATTTCTCGAACTTGACTCACATTCTCATTTAGGTCCATCCCAGGTCATTAGTATGGTACTTTTATAAGTAGGTGCTTTCGCCTGCAGAATCTTGTTGGTCACCTCTCGGTCCATACAATGGGGACTACCGGTTACCTTTCGGATCGATCACCTCTCGGTCCATACGATCCTCACATAATGCTGAGATGGTGCTATTCCTAATGAAATCCATCTAGTACTAGGCATTCTAATTCCCTAGATTTCTTTGATTAGGTAAATTAGTATTTCAATTAACTAATTCATACCTTAAGAGACCCGGTACCAGATTTTAAGGCATAATCCAAGTGTCACAAAGGATGCCCTAGTATGAAGATCGAAGACCCAACTCTCAGTATGGATTAATTAGTTAAACCATAGCCAATCCCAGAACTACACCAACTAACATCACCGCAATGAATTCACAAAAACCATTCTAAAAGTATAAATCAAAGCATCAACTTCAATAACCCTACCTGAGGATGTTTAGCCACTCTCATTGCAACCAAGTAATCCAAGCATATTTAAGATAAATATAATAATAAAAGGTACAAATAGAGTAGAGTTTAAGAGATAGAAAACAATTGGAAGGTTAGAATTTGTCTCGACTCTACACCACTAGCTAGCAAGAGCTCCTCTAATAAGCTAGATCTTCAATATTAGCTCAAGTGGAAATGAACAAAGCAAAACCACAAAAGTAGCTTAGAAAGAAGGGAGGAGAAACCCTAAAGGGTGTTCCCTACGTAAACCAGAACCTGATATGTTTCAAATACATATATTTAAAGGAAATGGAAAATGGGCTAAAAATGTGATGTTTACTGTTCCAGCCTGACGTTCTTCGCCTAGGCAAGGTTCTTCGCTTAAGCAAGGGGTCATTCGCCTTAGCGAAAGGTAGGTGTCTTCCATCTGGCTGAGGGGAAGGTTTGATTCACCTTGGCGAACCCGAAGCCTCTTCTTTTCTCTTATCTTTAGCTTTGCCTCGGCGAAGCAGTGCTTTTGAGCAGGTTCTGCTTTCTTACTCTTTTTGTCCTCTTCTTTGCTTGCTTTACTTTCTATTCCTACAAAACATAAGCAAATGGGAGATTAGTGTAATCTTTAGGAATATAGATTATAAAACACACTACAAATGCTAACAAGATCCACACCTATCATCTATCTACGTGAGTAAGAAGGTCCTTAGAAGTCGAGATAAGCAAGGGCCCATGAGGTGGAGGGGGTGCCTAATCAAACCATGTAGCCTCATGAGTCAGGGCCTGTCGAGCTGCTGCTCATCCATCCACTGTCTAAGACCAGATATGGTGTCTTGGACCGAATCTATAGCTGCAGTGAATTGATCCGCAGTAGCTCTCTGTGACTCCATGTCCACTATGATCCAAATGCTCAATCAAGTGAGTATGTACTGAGCTCTAACTCTATGAGAAAAACCCTAAACTGAAGTGGAAGGCGAGTCCTAAAAAGTGTGAATGAAGAAGATAAGTTGCAACAAGAGAAGAGTGTAAAGTGGATGCCAAGCTACTAAACTACATAAGGATAATTTGACTAACGTTGAGTTGGTCCACAAGGGCTAAACCTCATATCAATCTCAAGCACAATTCGTTGGAGACTAAATGAGGGAATACTAGACCCAATTGTGATCAAAGTGGCCCTAAAGGCTCTCATATGCACCCACGTGTAGAAAAAGGAATCCTAAAAATGACAGCTCAGCCTAGAAGATTCGAGTGGCTCTAAGAAATAAAGTGTGGCCTTTTAAAGGGTCCTAATGGGAGCAATTGTGCCCTTCGATTGATGCGCCTTTGTCCTACATGCCTCGAAGAGATGAGGTGCTTCAATGCAATGTGGTCATCACATCCACACATGCCTTACCTCGACATCCCGAAGTTTCCTGCTGATGAGGCTCTCTGCTACTTTCAACACTAAGTAAGAAACTAAGTGTATTGTGAATATGTGGGTGCATTCAAAAAACCTAATAAATCTAACACAAAGTAGAGCACATTGGTCACACAAATATCCTGAAATCTAGCTTTGGGCTATACAAGTCTTCAAAGATCGGACTCCAAGCAGCATCAATATGTTGACCACCTCTGGAATGCTCCCAAACATAAATATAGCCCATCATTAGACCTTACTCCTAGTCACTAGTTCGGTCGAAAAGTAAATAGGGAGCAACAAGTCTCCAATCAAACATCAAACAAAACACCAAAAGAAACATAGTCGAACGAGACTAAGGAGTTAGAGATAAGGGGATATATGTGTGTCCCAGCATGGAAACGAGAGCCATTATACGATCAAGCAGAGAGAGGTAGTCATCTGATAACGTCATGTAGGCGTAAGTATATCGTCAAAATATACACAATCTAAATAGAGTATATACAATGACATATCAATCACGAATATACAATAAGAATACATCATGATGTAGAAAATTAATAAATAAAAAGACTCTCGATGTGCTATCCTTCCTGAGTAGATATTCGTATTCAATGATCAATTTGCCACACTTTCCTAAAGTATATTCAGCTTGACCATAAGATCCCCGATGAATTCGCCATTTTTGTGGACCCGCATTTTTTTCTATGATGCATTTCCCACTTAAAAGGCGAGACTCATTTTTATATTTTGGCCAACCAGTTTTAAAACGGTTTGGAGTTGCCACTTATTATATTTTTTTTAAAAGGGAAAACAAAATAAGAAAGAAAAACCCTAAATGTGACTCTTGATAAGAAAAGGCGGGTTTGGGAAAAATTGAGTCCAAATTCGGAGGTCATTTTACCTATTAGGAAGGTATGGTAGTGAGCCGTAGCACCCATCTAAGCCCCTAAAGCCGGGTCTCTACTAATCATATTATGAAAACTATGGCAGTCAATCAATTAATTATAGATACCCATAAATCATGCAGATATTAAATAAAGGACAAAATTGAATGGAACAAATGTGTACCTTGTTGGCAAAATCGGCGCTATCAATAAGAAAATATGTTAGTTTGACAAGCAATATAAAATATTCACAATTAAATTAGAGATATGTTGTAAATCAAACTAAATTATTTATTAAAATGATACATGGGATGTCAGACCCCACCCAAGCCCATTTATATGTTACACAAATTAACTACACAAGATTCCATTTTATAGGAACTATATAAATCATGTGTTTGGAAATTTTGAAAAATGATTTGAAATTGAAATTTTGAAAATTTGAAGTTTGAAATTTTGGAAATTGAGAATTTTGAAATGAATTTAAAGTGCGAGAGTACGGATTGATTTTGGAAATTGATTTTGATATTAAGAATGTGAATTTGTAAATTTGATATTTGGAATTTAGAAATTTGAAATTTGAAATTTGAAATTGGGAGATTTGAATTTTGAAATTATGACTCTTGAATTTTGAAATCGGGGAATTGTAAATTTTAAATTTGAAACTTTAAAATTTGAAATTGGAAATTAGGAGATTTCGAATTTTGAAATTAGGGCACTTGAATTTGTCATTTTGAAATTTGAAACTTGAATAATTGAAATTGGAAATTGAGGAACTTGAATTTTAAAATTGAAAAAAAGAAATTTAGAAAATGAGAAATTGATAATTTGAATTTTGAAATTTGAACACTTGAATTTTAAAAATTAAGAAATGAAAATTTAGAACTTGAATTTTTAAAATTTGGGGATTTGAATGAATTAAGGGTGAGTGATGGTTCATGTATTAAGGAAAAATAAATTTAATTATTTAAAAAAAAAAAAAAAGGAAGTTCCAATAAACATGTAAGCCCAATTATCAACCCAATCCAATAACCAAGCCCAAAACCAACAAATTTTAATAAGTCTAGCTAAGCTCAAGGGGTACTTAATCATGTAAGCCCATAACAAAATGAGCCCAATAAAGGCTCAACAACGAAATCCATGTCTTGCTCAAGCAAACAAGCATTGTAGAGATTAAAAAAAAATTGAAGACAAGAAAAAAAAATAATAACAAAAAAAAAAAAAAACCTAATAAATAATAGATAATGAAAATGAACAACAAAATAATGATACTTATCTCTCAAAATCAGGAGCCTAAATGCAACAACATAAATCGAGTATCAGAGGAAAGTATAAATGAAACCCAACCATGGGCTATAGTGGCGATGTCATCGGATTGAGTGAACAAGGATAAAGTGTTTCTTGATATGAAAGAAATAGGCCAGAGAAGAGAAAGAAAAAGCTTATGAAGACGGAGAAATGGAAGGAGCAAAGGAAGAAAAGGCTGAAAGAAGACCCTTAAGAAAGGAAGCGTCACGAGTGAAGAAGACATTATGGAGAGTAAGTCCCCCTCCCTTCTTTTTTTTTTCTCTTTTTGTCCTCTCTTCTTTTTTTCTTTTGTCCCCTCTCTCCTTTCCCGCTTTTCCTCTTTTCTTTGTCCCCCTCTTTCTCTCCTTTTTGTCCCCCTCCCCCATCTTTTGCTCATTTTTTTTTTTTTGTCCCCGTTAGTAATTTGGGGGTCTACGGTACCATCGAAAAATAAGAACTTAAACTGAAGGAGATATAAGAAGATTAACCATCACACAATCAGAACACAAGAGAGATTGGTCCCGCCTTGATTGTGACCTACATTATCGGGGTGAGCCTAGATGCAAAGGATTTCATTATTTTCAATTAGGTTACAAGTTGGACATATGAGACAAGGCTGCCTTTTCTCCAAAACGCCTTCTTCGCTAATACTCTCACGTTGAAACATATAATGAGCTCCCTCATTTAACAATATCTAGACCTCCTCAGATGACAACATCGTTCAACAATGAGTATAGACACTACTCATCATCGAGGATTAAGGCTTGATACTTGCGAAGCTACTTAGCCGCAGACCAGCTTCTCCAATCAACTATCGACATACTAGCTATTAGATTATGATTTATTCCATATTCACCATAATGAAATATCTTCCTTCCATAAAAATTTCACAAATAATATCAATCTCTAAGATTTGATTCATTAAATATTGCCCCGATATCCTCCTCTGTTCTTCGCTATTCATCACCGGAAGGCTATTGCCTTCATTTGTAAAATATTGGCCCCAAAATTCGTTTTGACCAATAAGGTAAGTTGTGTTACTGTTAAGACCAAATCTATGACATTACTACCAAAGGACTATTACCTGGTCACGACAACGGCGCCCTGAGCTTGTTCGGACAAACTATATGATGTGATCGGTGTATGCCAATCTTACGGTATTGTCGCGCAAGAACTTTTTTGATCCATGGTAACAATGCCAAAAACATGTCAAGACCATTTTCATATGTATGAAAAAATGGAATTGTTCTTTGTTTTTAAAATGACTCGTTTAAAATTTGTGTGTGTAGTCTCGATCATTGCAAGTGCATAGGTCGTACAAGTAATAAAAGTCGATATTTAAAGTCCAAATATCGTTCCCAGAAATTGATCGAGTAAAGACTAACTACCCCAGTACTCAAGATCATTTCTTGAACTCCAACACGATATGATAGATGAGATGACTAAAATGTAGTCTTAGGCGAAATGCTTAAATGTACAAAGTAAAGTTTAATAAGAATTGGGGTTGAGGATTCAGCGAGGTGAGGCAAAATTGGACATGGGTTAATTAATAATAATCAATTTCTGCATCATTTGATTCATAGCTCAACCATCGATTGGAAGCGGAGTTTGTCAAAGATGCGAGATAGTATAGTTTTGGATTTTCCCCCTCGAAACCATACTTTTCAACGATTAAGGTTTCATATTCATTTATAGGACATGATTATAATCGATCTTGTAATATATAATCTATTTTTAAAGAATAGAGTATTTTCCTTTAGGTACTTCATACTCAGATCTTAGGACTAAAGAATTCTTGCCCCCATAAACAGGATCTTGCAACCCTTCTCTAATTTGATTGACACCTCATCATACACTTATGATGAAAATTTCCATCTCCTTGGTTAGATCTTTGCTAACACAAGATCAGAATCAATTCAGCAGAAAGATGAGAGACCTCTGAATGGTTAAACAAATACTTCATTCAACCATCCTCCAATTATAAGTAAGTTGGTGATCTATAAAGTAATCCTTCAAAGTTCATTAGTTTCATAGTATTAGTCTACCGTACCCATAATGGCCCCCTTTCACACTACTCGGGATTCTTCATCTCTGTGTCACTCAGAGGGCCTCTTGGAATCGAGTGAGATCTGGTGCACGTGGGTATGCGGTACTAGTGCAGGGAACAAAATGAAATTTATAAACAATACCCGATCAAATAAATTCAAAATTACAGTCAGCTTTCTTCCGCCTTATGCAAATAGTGACTATCATCAATGGCCCATTTCTAGTGAGCTCAACTTTTCAAAACTGGTTTACTCTTATTAGTGACTAATTGATTAGGAAAATTCACTGAAATCATAAATGAACTGAAATAAATGAATTAAAAACTTTCCGATCCATTTAAATCAAGCGATAAATGAAAGAAGAATTAATAAAAAGAAATACCAGCTCGAGAAGGTATCAATTACCAATACCCAAATCCATAAAATTAAAGGAAAACTAACAAAATAAAACTATACTAAGCTAAATATACTAAAATGAAAAATAAAATAAAAATAAAAATATTGCCCTAGAAGCGTGCATTTATAGGCTTTCCAATGTTGGGCCTCACTTCATTAATTGCATTGTGGACTCCCAGTCGACTGAGTGAATCTCTTTGTCGTGACATAAAAAGGTGACATCCGCGATAGAACTTTCCGGTATTTGTCCTTGCCTTTGTGTCGCTTCTTGTGATACGTGTCATGACTTGTTCTCTAGGCTTGCTCTTGGATTGTGTTGCGACATACTTTGATAATGTCGTGACATAAATTGTATTCAAAATCTTGTTCTTGTCGTGACAAAGATGCCTTCGTCGCGAACCTTACGAACTATTGCACCCAGCTTCTCATGTCCTTGTTCTTCTGGAGTTTGTCGCTACATAATTTTCCTTATCACGACAAACAATTGCTTTTCAGCCTAGTAACTCTGTCGCGACAGAGATGAGTGGCTCACAATGTGCCACGTGTCAAGTACAGGATGCCTCAAACAATGAGCTCAAGTAGGGCCATGGGAGACATGTGGCACCATGGGATTGGATGGAAATCCAAAGTAGATGGATAAAGGGATAAGGTAATCCAAATGAGCCAATGATAGGCTGACATGTGGCAAGAACTACTCTCCCACCTGGCCCAACTTGGACCAAACGGTGGGATGGAGAGGAGAGGAGAGGGAGAAAGGAACTAGAAAAAGGCAAAAAGAAGAAAAATAGAGAGTTTTAGAGAGAGAGACACCACCTTCTCTCTAGATTTCCCGGCGATCGGACCGGCAGTTTCAGGCGGAGCAAGAGGAAGAGTTCATCTTCACTGCAAAGGCTTCGCATAGAGATTGGAGTTGTGGAGTTTCGAAAAACTCCAAAAGGTAGGGGTTTTCTCCTACTCGGTTATTCTTGTCTAAAAAGCCATGAAAATGGTTTGGGAGTTATGAGGCCGGAAATGGTCGTGCATTCAAATCCCAAGAAATGGGACCAAATTCTTGATGAGGAATGTCATCGAGACCGGTTCGCGGGTTTAGTGTGGGGCCCGGTATGCACGGTCAGAAAAGTGACACCCAGATTGAAATTGTCCATGTGTGTTGCTTGCATGACATTGCTTGAATTGAATAGCATGAATTGTGTGTGAAAAAATAATATGTTAATGCATGCTAAATTGATGTGTTAACATGATTGTTTGAATTATATGAAATATAATTGCGTATGAACCATGATAATTGAATATATGAATTGTGATTGCTTTCATAGGCATGTAGCATGCTTGTCGAGTCGGGTGCGGGAGAATTTTGATAATGAATTCACCATTCTTGGTCAATGGGTGTAATGGGCTTGGAAATGGGACTGCGTCCAAGGTCGAGACCCACGGTCCATAATTGGAAACAAAGAAATAAATAATAATAAAAATCACGTGTGTTGGGTTGAGCAAGTTGGGGTAGATCCCAGGTGAAAGTCCCAAATTCACATGGTTGGGCATGATCTTCGGTGAAAGTGTAAAAATGTGCGAGAATACGTCGATCCTGGTGTGACCCCAGACATGGTCCATAAATAAATAAACACCGCGAAAATTTGACAGCGATTCAAATGTGTATTGGAGGTTGGTCGATGAGTGAGTCCTTTGGGTGGAACACCAATGACTATTTTCACACTTTGGCCTTAGCTGTGAAGTCGGTTGGGACTAGAGGTGTCATGAGTGGTTTCATCTCATGCATGATATAAAGAAGCATTCCATGTAAATTGCGAATTGTATGGAATGTGGATGATTGTGGTGTGTGCCATTGCATGCGTTTGGAGGAGTAGCCCTTGTAGGAAAGTCGACCTGCGGGCATTGCTTACCGTCGTGGATCCCCACTTTCCGAGTGCAGGGGAGTATTCAAGAAGATGACGCTCACTAGAGGCCGCTTTTGAAAAGCAGGCATGTGGCTTTGATTATTATTTTTGTAAAACATGTATGAAACATTGATTGATGATATGTTTGTATAGAATTAATTTAACTCTCTTGAAACTATTGTAATATAGTTGGTTATATTTTTATGAGTATAGATGTATGGGCTCGACGTGGCCATTTTTACTTATGTTTGAGTCTCGGGTAGAGAGACACTCATTTTGTGGCATGGAGACACTCAATGGCTACATGTATTCCATGGTGTAGTTGTCAATGGACCCCCGGGTTTGGGGCGTCACAAAACTCTTTGGTTGTGACAAACTTTTCTTCTCTAATTCTTGTCGCTTGCTGAGTTATTTGTCGCGACATAGAATTATATGTTGCGACACAATTGTCTTGGCCATTCTCAAGTCTTCTTCAATTTTTGTCGCGACCTACTTTTCTCTATCACGACAAAATTTTATCATTCCTTAGCTTTTATTGTCGCGACATAAAACTTCTTTGTCGCAACACAGGTTTTGCCTTCAACTCTTGATTATGTCGCAACAAGAATTTCTTTGTCGCCATTCTTCTTTTGTTGCTCTTCAACTTCTTATCGCGACTAGGAATTCACCTCCTTCATGTTTTGTTTGTCGCAACAAAGATTGTGAATTCTGATTACTATGTCGCGACAAGATTTTCTTTGTTGTGACAGCAATTTTTCCTTGAGTTGGCTTGATGTTGCAAACTTTGTCACAACATAAAAACACTTGTCTCAGTTGACTCGTGTTGTAATCTGAGCAATTTTTGTGGCGACAGAATTGTCTTTTGTCTAGACAGAGTTCATCTGTTAGCCTTCAACTTTTATGTTCTGCGACAAAGTATATTGTGTGACCACGACTCACTCCACTCTCTGTTTTTATCGCGATAAGTAAAGTTGTCATTGATGTGGCCTTTAAATCCAGGGGTTTGTTGACAACCCGTCAACCTACGGAAGATTTGTAGATGTCGGGTAACCCAGCACCACAACATTGAGTTCCCTTTTCTCGGGACCTAGGATTTAACGAAAATCGGGCAGAGTCTCCTTTGTGAGGAGCTCACCCATACAACATGTCGCAGTTACACGACCTTTGTCTGATATTATCTGACGACCACAGGGTCCACATCACGAGTAAAAATGGCCACATAGAGACATTTATCCATACTCAAACATATAAGCACATAACTATGGGACCACCAGTCCGTAAAGTTTTAAATTTACACACCAACTCTTATACAAAGCATCTATCGAAATTAAGAATTCAAATACATGTTTAAATATAAATCAAAGCACAATCAGGCTTTCTTCTCATTATCGGCCTCTAGTGGCGCCATCTCCACATCCACATTGCAGGGGGTCCCACAGCGGGTGAGCAATGCCCGAGTGAGAGTGAAATCATACGAGGGCTACTCTACCTAAGTGAACATGCGTGGTCATGCCCGCAAGCACATTCCCGATCACGATTATGTCAATCTGAATGGAATCTACACATGACATGAATGAAATCTTCTCTCATGATTTTGTACCATGTCCTCACCGACTTATCTCAATATGCAATATGCCATGTATGAAGAACTATTTTCAACACAAAATATTTTTTTTTGTTTTTGAAAACTCATTGGACAATCTTTGATATCAAAATTTATTCAACAACCCTCCGATATAATTTATTGGACATACTCCGATAAAACAATTTTGTTCAAAATCCATGCTAGGCAACCTTCGATCATTCATACGACCTTTTAGGACTTTGTCCCTAGACCGAAACCAACATCAACACCAAACACAATGCTGATTTTCCCATGCACTCACACCCATTTCATGCAATGTACTTTAGCGTAAATCTGATACAATATGCCATTGCTTATCACCATGCTACATATATATGAGTGTTATATGTACATGCCTACTCATACATTTCAACCCATGCATCAATTGGAAAGTTATATCAATGAACACATAAATTCCAATTAATTCACACGATTCATGCCAACATATCGATACGAATACATTGACATCATAAATTACCACTCGGAAATGCGACACTTAACCACAGTCCTAATTGTGACATATCAAGTCCATAAGTAGCTACAATAAAGCCATACAATGGCCTCAATCATATACAAACTCATGCATTTCCCCAAGCCTCATGGATAATTATATCAACATGCATATAATCACCAACCAACATACACCAATTTCAATGTATTAGACCACATGCGTCATCACAATCAAGCAATTCGCACACTTGGTGCTACAATTAAATTTTCAGAAAATATGTAGACTCAGAATTCCAATTTCATGAATATGGCCAGATTCTAGACTCAAGGGGCTTTCCGTAGAGTCAAAGAACACACGAATCGGAGTTCGGACGAGAAAGTTATAGTCGTCCAAAGTTGGAGACCTCATATGAATAGTAACCCAGAAAAATGTGTTTTTCTGGTTCTCTAAACGCCATCCAAACAGCCCCTAAGGCTCAACCAAGACCAAAACAACTCCTGGATGGAAAATAAGCTCAAGTAGGAAGGTTCCCTACCTCTTGGAACGAAGACGAAACCTTTCGAAGACTAGGAAGCTGAAACCCACGCTCCCGAACTTTCTACCAGATCACCGATGAAAATTCTTGATTTCGATGTCCACGCGTTGCCCTCAACGAGTACTTCGACTTTAAGTCTTGGCCCGATGTGAGACGATCATTCGAGCTCCCTTAGAACTTAGAGAGAAGGAAGAGCTTCTCTCTCTAACTTTTCTTCTCCAAACACGAAATCTTCAATGAAACTGCATGTTGTCGGTACCCACGCGTAGCCCTCGTCGAGTAGATGAACTTTAAATCTTTTCTCGAAGGATTCCGACCACCCGATCTCCGTAGATCGTAGAGAGACGGAGGAGTTTCTCTCATTTCTCTCTATAACTCATGCCCACTATCTGAACTTGCCGAAAATGGGGAGAAGGTGATATTTTCTTCTCACTCCCTTTTAATCCCATTTAAGTTTAGTTGGATTGGGGCCTACTTAGCTCACGCGTCCAAACGACCCGTTCGGGTTCATTTACGTCTAAAACAATTTATTTCTTTGATTCAATTCATTTTAAATGAACTTAACTCCAGTTATTTCCTGACTCCCGAGATTCTTGTAAAAATCTCGTCCCTAGATTCATTGGCAACTCACCACCCAGAAAAACTTGAAAGTTCAACAATGATGGAATTCAACAAAACTTTTCTTGATCACTAGATTTCGTGAGACGGTTTCAACGGTGAGTGCATTTCATCATAGCCAAAGTCTAGAAAAAGTCCAGTTTGACTGAAATTTCCTTTTACCTTTCTTAGAAAGGTGAATATTTTCCGGGTTTCTATCACGACCGATTTCCTTCATGAATTTTCTTCAACAATGTCGCGACAGAAAAATTCTTTGTCGCGAAAAAATTTCTCCTTCAACATTTGAGTTCTATATGAGCTTTGTTGCGACATTTAGTTGTTGGATGCAACATAGTTCCTTTGCCCTACTTGAATTTTGTGTCATGACATACAAAAATTGTATCGCAACAAATACTGCTGCATTTTCCACTTTTTTGCGTCTTTTTTGCTTATTTTCTCTATTTTTCAACTAACATCTACAAAACACAAAGTTAGTGAATACTCCATAATTTGGCATGAAAATAGATCTAAAATTGTTAAAAACATGCCAAAAAAATGGATTAAAAATAGATGAGTTTCAGACTCATCAAATTCCCCAAAACTTAAAGTTTTGCTTGTCCCCAAGCAAAGAAAAGAAAATTTTGTTTATCCTTAAACAATTTGGCTTTTATTTTTAAGGACATTTCTGTTTAAGCTGATTAGGTAGGAAACATAAGTAAGTTGTAGAATTACTTCTACACATGTTTCCAATCTAAAATCAGGAAGATTTTCAATTAAGTTCACTGAACCAACCAATAATTCATAGTGTGTAACAATTTAATCATTCAATCCTGAATTGTGGGTGTGTGCTAGTCTTTACTCTTTTTCCTTGGCAGATCAGTTAATCTTTTGGGATAATACTCAGTTGGCATACTCTCTTTCATTTTTAAAGTCTCATATGCTTGTTTATCATATTAATATCCACTAATGTAGGCATAACACCACCTTTAGAATCAAATAGGACTTTTAGGCTTGTAATGTGTGGCTTGGGTAATGAGGTAGATAATTAGACATTTTAGGCTCAATTTAACCTAGACTTCACTGACAATTTGCACTCTTGCCTTCTTGATCCATCCTTGATTTCCTTTGATTGTAAGTTTCCAACCTTCCCATCAGGTTTTTGCATTTTTCTGCATATTTTTCATTGTGGTGCTTTTTCTCTTTTTCCTTTCGACACCACGAGAGATACTTCTCTTCCTTATTCAGCTTCTTTCTGTTTCTCGAGTTCGGTGGAATGTGGTGCGATGTTTTGTCACAAGCTTTCTACCACCCTTGCGAACTTTGGGTCAATAACTCCCATACCCGATTGGCATTAGGGTATTAGGTGTTGAACACCCCTAAGGACTTAATTGTTCCAGGGAGGAAGGCTACAAGACCAAACTCATTCCTCCTTGATCTTTTTCTTTTCACTACTTCTATCACAATCCTCTTCATATTTTCTTATTTCTTTGAATTGTTTTTCTCAATCCTTTTCATCATTTTCTATAACTTGAAATAATATTCCCCCAAACTTGTCCTCTTCTGTCCTTGATGTACTTTGTCTGATGATCTGGGCAAATAAGGGTTCTTTACTATAGGATCATGTGTAAGGAAGGAATTGGGTTTCTTATTTGTTGTTTGATGATGAGATTGGTTGTAGGCTAAATAAAAAACTAGTGTATATACATATGCATATAACAAGGTAGGCTTTGAAAGGCTCAAACTTCCAAGGATGGCCTAAATCATTTCCTGTTAGTATTGCCTAGGATTTCGCCATGACTAATAATCCAACAAGTTCTAGGACATTAAAGAGCTTACTGTGATGGATCCCAAAAGATGCTCCCAATCTTGGCATAGTTTCTTTCAGAGTTATTGTTGACCATGTGTAAGGTTTATTAGGATTTTATAACCAAACTGTTTACACAAAAAGAATTATAGGTTTTAACTGTTCCATCAATGTATTAAAGTCTTCCTTAATCTTGAAATTCAACACCTTTATTCACAACCTTACAACTTTCCATTTCCATTCATTTCATCCTACCCCAATGCATCTATCATATTTTTGTTTGGTTTTGAGATTTGTTGTTGTGCTGCTTTACTAGTCAAAATGTTCATTTAAATCATGCATTCAGCTCAAATAATCCAACACAACCGCAATGTCATTCTTTACTCAGTTCCAATCAACCAAACATGTTGCAACAATTTAACATTTTGATCCAAGTAGCTGGTTTCTCAATTATTTCAACTAAGCTATTTATCACAAGTCAAAGATTTCTAACTATCAAACATGAAGGAAAGAAAAGCAAATAAGAAAGATCGAGCAAAAATGTACACAAATCACGGCAAATATTTTCTATTTTATTGGAATGTTTCAAGGATAGATATTAGGTACAATGAGAGAGAGATATGGAAGAGCAGAACAAATTTAATTTTTTATTCATTGCAGCCTTTTCCTTGTCAGCTTCCATCCTTAAGTATTCTTCAACCTTCTCTTCTGGAGTTAGTTCTTTCTTCTTTGTTATACCAAGGGCTTTATTTTTAGTTGGTTCCTTATAGTGTTAGAGGACCCTTCCTTTAGGCTGGATTTAGAGTTTAAGAAGGTAGTGGATTTGTTTTCTCTGGAGGGGCTAGCGTGTATGGCACACAATCTAAGATCATGATTTGTGTCAATGGTACTTTCTTTTTGTTCGAGACTGTCTTCATAGCCCAGTTTAAATTTTTTGCATTGCTCTCTGTTAGTTCTCTATGCTTTTTAGCCAATGACTCAAGGAATGCTCTGTTGTTAATTTACTCATAAGTCACTAGTAAAAACTTTTTGCTTCGGTGTCCCTTACTATTCAAGCGATACTAGTCCTTTTTTCCTAACATTGACTCTCCGTTCTTCATCTCTTTTCTTTAAGGCATCCTCCAGTTCACAGTCCACCTTCTTTTGAGCTTTGCTCATGCGCTTCATCTGGGTTGGGACTTGCAGATGGACATCTCTTTTTCATCTCATGTTTCATTGATTTTAGCACCTCCATCAGTGCATTGTCTGGCTGGTGCCCTGAACTTCAAACTTGTTCACGATGGTTTGTCTTAAATACGAGGGTGCATTTAAGATGGGGCTTAGGCTTCCCTGAAGCTCTTGTTGCCTTTGGAATGAACTCTCCCATTGTGCTGGCTCGTGGCACCCTTCAGGCCCCCTTTCTTCTTCCATCTCTTTCTTTTTCCTATTTCCTCTATTATTTGGACCATTCGTCACTACTATCAATGTCAGAGGAGATGCCTTGGGGTATGTTTCTTCTTTTTCCCATTCTGCCTCAACTCCCCCCAAACGGCATAAGCTGGTTATAGTGGCTAGGTGTGGAATCAATCCCTTGCAATTGTAGGGTAGCTGAAATGGACTTTTGATTATTTTCCCCACATTTATTATGTACCGCACTACTTGATGCATAAGGAGGATTGCTTCATCCTTACTCCTTTGTGTGAGGTGCTGATGGTGAAGATTGTTGATAAATAGAACCATACATTAGCCTCTTCGGGTTAAGTCTCCTCTAATGGTTTGTATAGGGTTTTTCTTTCGTTTCTTTAAAACTTCTTTGGCCATCCATGAATTTCACCTCTTTTGGTGATGGCTCCCTTTGGTGTTTCTTGTTTGATGTCTGCGCCAAGTTTGCCATGATTATCTTTCCTTCTTGGGGGTCATCCAATGTCTCGACATAAACTTTCTTTCCTTCCTCTTCTACCACATTAGCAAAGAATTCCTTCACCATAGTAGCACACCCAGGTTCCTTGTGCTCGCCCAATGCTTGCCATTCTATTTTCTCAAGCATTTCAACGAAAGGGGAGACAAGCTTCTTGAACCCTCCTTCAGCAATGAAACCTCTTTTCTTCAGAATTTTCTCCATTATATTTGCTTTTTAATGCGAGATAAAGTTTCTTTTTTTAACTCTACACTACATTTCGGTTTATTCCAGTTCTCTCTTCTCTTTCTTGATTCTTCCTCTGTCGGTTTAAACATTCCGTTTACCTCGTCCTTTTCTTCATCTTGCTTTGTTACTGCTTGAGTGGCTTGAATCATCTCATTCTCCCACTTAACATACTCTTCCATGATCTCATTGAGGTTTGGAACCAGGTTGGTGGGCTCATACATTATGAGAGATTGGTTAGGGTTTTGGAGCTCTAGGGTAGAAGGCAATATGAGAGAGATTTGAGTATGGAAGCTGAGAGGGTTGATGGTTTATGAGAAGGTGGCCGCGGTTTAAAAATTTTTCTATTTATAAGCCAACTATTTTGTGGTGTCTTCATTAAATGTCGCAACAAGAATTTCCTAAGGTTCGTTCTATTTTTAATACGATGTCGCGATAGATAGAAATAATTGTTGCAACATAGTTTTGCAATCAATTGGAAACTGAGCTAGTTGAATGTCGCGACATTGAGAAGAATGTTGCGACATTCTTTTCAGTGCATCATCTGAGTTTGTGTCACAACAATGAAAATTTGTGTCGTGACATAAACTTGCCTTTTCAAATTGATTCCAAAATTAATCATGTTGCGACATAGAGAAAGTATGTTGCGACATTCTTTTTAGTGCTCTTTTGAATTTATGTTGCAACACAGAGAAAGTATGTTGCGACATTTAACTAAAATTTTCCAGAATTTCATCTTATCCAGTTTTCACTCAAGATACATTTTAAGCAAGGTGTATTCACTCATACCTAATTGAACATACTTGTGCGAACTCATTTAATCAACGAGAACCTCAGTGCAAGTATGAACAACAAAATTTCATTTCTTATTCTTGAAATACCAACATAAATGATGTTAAAGAATATCTAAAAAAATTTGAAACCCAGCAAGCTACTATTCATTATGCGTCTTAAAATAAAATCACATTCCCCGAACTTGATTATTCATTAATATTAAAGCAAATTGAGGAAATAGAAATACTCCCGCATAGCCATTTTACATATTTTCAGTTTGAGATAGTGTGTTTCCTAATAAAATTCATCTTTAATATAGCTTCATTGTCCTGAAAAATCAACAACCACTAAAAATAAAACTTCAGACATAACTAAAACTAGAAAATTCAACTCACAAAATATAATCATCACTTTAAATTAAAACTAAAAATTTTGCTTGGGTTGCCTCCCAAGAAGCTGCTCAGTTTATTGTCTTTAGCTAGACATTGCTGATAATTTATTCATTTTCAACATCTCCTTGTATGTTCCTCTAGTCTGAGCAGTTCTTCCTCAATCTTTTTCCAATGCCTCTTTCCTCCTACATCTTCTTGTTTCCTTGCATTTCATTGTCTCCTCTCAATGAAGTAGGTGTAAATCTTTGGATTTGTCTCTATACTATTAGAATGCATTCTTGATTATTTGCAGGAATGGGCTAACACTTCTTAAGTTTCCAAGTTCCTCAATGAAGCATTAGTATTTATGCGAAACGCGGTTGTGCTTACTTAGAAATTTTCAAAGTTCAGAAAATCTTTTCTATTAGTATTGAAATTCTTTTATTGACGTATATAATCTTCGAATGATTGGGTCCCTTTCGACCGATATTCTCCTCTATTGTCCCTCTCACTAGCACATTTGTTTTTAGGAACTGGGGTGAGCATAAGCCTAATTGTAATTACGTCGGTGCGGGGCCTGTGTGCTCGCCCGCCATATGAAGGTTTTTCATGGTTCCTTAGTGATGGTATATAGTGTGTAGGCAAGTTGGGGGTTAAACTTGAAATAATAACTTCTTGCTCACTCCGCTATGTTGGTTTCCCTCAAGCTTGGTAGGGCTCTTCTTCAGCTGGTCCCTCAGTGCTGCTTCTAGTTCCTTCATTTATTGCTCCCACTTCATGTGCAGTATGCATTCTCCTTTCATTGCTTCCCATTTTGTTCATCACTGCATCCAGCTTTGCTTCTATGGCAGTTATACGGTTCAGCTCAATCAAACCACTTCCCCCTGGAGTTTGTTTGTTGTTCCCACTTTAAGCTTTAAAGAGTACTGTAGACTGCATTTAGCAAGGTCTTGATTAGTTACCTTTGCCTTTCTACATTTCTTCTTTTAAAAGATCCACTTAGCAGGATGCATCAATTATACCCTTAGATGTATAATTCATGGCATGAAATAGAATATATCCATATGGTGGTCGAGATCTATTCCATACGTAGGGCATATTTTTAACAATTAAGCAGATCTCTCCCATGCATTGTAAGAGACTCTCCTCTTCTCCTTACTTGAAGGCGATTATTTGTATCCTCTTCTCTTGCAGGTTAAAGCTGGAGGAAAAAACAGTATACCTATAGGCCTCCACCAACTCTTCCATTTGTTCACCAGATCCCGGCTGGCAATGAATCAGCCATATTCTTTGCCATCTCCGGTGAAAGAGGAAGAATTGCAGCTTGATTACTTACGGTCTCGCCCCGTTTAGCTTGATTGTGTTGTTGTATCGGCGGATCTCCACCTGCTCATTGGGATCTTCGGAGGGGTGGAGGCCCGATAAGTCTTCTTGCACCATGGTGATCAATGTTGACCAAATCAAAATTGTTTAAGCTTCTATGGCGGGGTTGTCTTCTGAGTAGAGTACTCTATCTTGGATAAACCAGGCCCCTCGAAAAGTCCTCCCGTAGTATTAGGCCTCGATTTCTCTCTGCTTCTTCTTGCTTACGGAATAACTTTGCAATCTTTCTCTTTGATTTCCATATTTATGGATTACTGCCCATTTGTGATCTTCCTCAGGAATTTTGTAGTGTTCTCTCTCGATTTCGTGTCTAGAGGCGCCATCATACGGTTTTCTATGCATTTAAAAAATCTTTACGAAATGAAAACACGCTAAGATCAAATAATTATGTGGGAGCTTAGTTGTATCAATTAAACTCATAGAAACATGTCGATGGCAGGCTCTTTGCCATTAAAGTATTTTTGTTATTTTACGAGAAAAATATTGAAAAGAAAAATGTCCAAATTAGTAAATCCCTTTTTGGTTAGAATATTGATCTTTAAATTTATCATTTCTATCCCAAACCAAAATTATAAGACTTGTTAAGACCAAATGATACCATCTAATCTATGACACTACTACCAAAAGGACTATTACCTAGTCCCTGACAACGATTACCACAAACTTGTTCGAGACGAACTACATGATGTGATCGGTGTATGCCCGATCTTACGATCTTATCGCCTGAAATTTTTTCCGTCCATGGTAACAATGCCAAAAACATCCGAACCATTTTCATATGTGAAAAGATGGAATTATTTGTTTTAAAATGACTCATTTTAAAAATTTGTGTGTGGTCTGATCAGCTACTTGAAGTGCCACAGTCGTCTATTAATAAAAGTAGATATTTAAAGTCGAATGCTCGTTCCCGTGAGGAAAGAATAATAAATGAAAAGACTAACTACCCCGATTACTCAAGATCATTACTATTTGAACTCGATAATATGATGATAAGAGAATTTAAAATGTAGTCTAGACTGAAATCTTAAATGTACAAAAGTAAAGTTTAATAAAATTATGAGTTAAGTTATTCCTTGAGTAAAGTAGCTGGACATGGAATTGATTAATAATAATCAATTTACGCATCATTTTGGTTCATAGCTCGACCATTAATTGGAAGCGAGTTTGTCCGAATGCGAGGTAGTATAGTTTGGATTTCTCTCTCAACCATACTTTTCACTAATTAAACGTTCATATTCATTTATGAGACATGATTATAATCAGTTACTTGTAATATATAACCCTCTTTTTAGGAATTAAGTATTTTTCCTTTTCAATACTTCATACTCAGATCATAGGACTAAACAATTCTTACCCCCATAGATAGGATCTTGCAGCCTTCTCCCGTTTGATTGACACCTCATCCTGTATTGCAGTGAAAATTTCCATACCCTTGATTAATTCTTTGCTAACACGGGATCGAATCAATTCGGTAGAGAGGATAGACCTACGAGCATTGATTAAAAGATACTTCGTTGACCATCTCTAATTATAAGTAAGTTGTTGATCTATCGGTAATCCTTCCAAAGTTCATTAGTTCCATGGCTCCGGTCTACCTTACCCCTGATGAGCGCTCTACACTCTCGATTCTCACTCTATGTCTTTCAGAGGGCCTCTTAAATCAGTGAGATCTGATGTACCTTGCATTGGGTACAGTACTTCAAATCTTGAGAACAAATAAATTTATAAACAATACAAATCAAATAAATTCAAGAATTCTAATAAAAGATTTCTTCCACTTTATGCAGCAAAATGACCATCATCAATGACCCATTTCCAGTGAGCTTAACTTTTTATAATTGGTTTACTCTTATCAGTGACTAATTGTAAGGAAAATTCACTGAAATCATAAAACAGTGAAATAAATGGCCACAAAAACTTTCTAACATCCATTAAGTAAGCGGTAAATGAAAGAAGAATTTACGAAAAATACTAGCTCGAAGCTACACTTGATTACAATACCTAAATCGAAAATTAAAGGAAAACTAACAAATAAAACTATACTAAGCTAAATCTACTAAAATGAAAATAAATAAAAATAAAAATGTAGTGTGACCACCAGAAATGCGGAGGCTATGAAAGCTCAGCACATTACCCAGAAGCGTGTATTTATAGGCTTTCCAATGTTGGGTCTCCTTCATTAATTGCGTTGTGGACTCTAGAATTACGGCTCCAAATTGGTCTCTTTATTGGCGACATAAAAGGTCTATCGCGCCAGGAGCTGATATTTATCCTTTTTGCCTTTGTCGGCGCTTCTTGTATTCTAATGCTGACTTGTTCTCTAGGCTTTACTCTTGTATTGTGTCGTGACATACTTTGATAATAATAAGTGACATAAATTGTATTCAGCTGGAGTCTTGTTCTTGTCGTGGGAATGCGCTGTGTCCTTGACACGACTATTTACCGGCTTCTCATGTCCTTGTTCTTCTAAAGTTTGTCGCGACATAATTTTCCTTGTTGCCACAAACAATTTCTTTTCATCCTGGCAACTCTGTCGTGATAGACTTTTCTCTATCGTAACAGGATTTCTTTAAGTCCTTAGCAATTTACATTGTGACGAAAACTCTACGAATTATAGCGAGACTTTTCTTCTCACGATTCTTATTGCTTTGCTGAGTTGTTTGTCCTGACACTTAGAATTATATTTTTGCGACACTTACAATTGCCTTGACCATTGAGAGTCTTCTTAGAATTTATGCGTCGCGACCTACTTTTCTCTGTCGAGACAGAATTTTATCATTCCTTAGCTTTTATTGTTGCAACAGAAAAATTCTTTATCGTGACATAAGTTTTGCCTTCAACTCTTGATTATGTATGACAAGAATTCACATGTCGCCATTCTTCTTACATTTGCTCTTGACTTCTTATCCACGACCGAAATTGACCTTAACTTCATGTTTTGTTTGTCCTGATAAAAATAATCTTTGTCAGCAAAGATTGTGTTGCTCTTAGTTGTGGTCGATTGCTATGTCGAGACGCAGTTTCTTGTGCAACATCAATTCTTTCTTAAGTTGGCTTGATGTTGAAAACTTTGTCGCGATATAAAAACACTTGTCTCAGTTGACTTGTGTTGTAATCTGAGCAATTTATGTCGCGACAGAATTGTCTTTTGTCTCGACAGAGTTCATTTATTAGCCTTTAACTTTTTATGTTGCGACCATAGAATTATATTGTCGCGAAAAAACTTCCTTGCTCTCTGTTTTAATCTTTGTCGCGACAGAGTAAAGGATTGTCATGATAGTTACCTTCATAATTTTCTTAAACAATGTCGTGACAGAAAAATTATTTGTCGCGACAAAATTTCTCCTTCAGTATTTGAGTTCTATTTTAGCTTTGTTGCAACATTTAGTTGCTAGCTACGACATAGTTCCTTTGGCATGCTTGAATTTTGTGTCGCGACATACAAAAATTTTGTCACAACAAATACTGCTGCATTTTCCACTTTTCTACGTCTTTTCTGCTTGTTTTCTCTCTTTCAGTCTTGCATTTAAAACACAAAGTTGGTGAATACTCCCGTAATTTGACATAAAAATAAATCCTAAAATTGTTAAACATGCCAGAAAAATGGATTAAATAGATGGATTTTGACCTCATCAGTCCATAACTTAATTTACCATTTCGGCGGCGCCAACTATGTTTAATTGCAAAAAAATTATGCGATTTTTTTTTCTTCAAACAGTGCCAACATGTATCTCCAACAATCTCCCCCTTTGGCATTTATTGGAAAAAATAAATAGTATAGGAGATTCATGTTTTTAAGAGACTATCAAGATATGCAAATCAAATATAAGAAGACTCATCAACAAAGCAATACTGAAGCACAACCTCATAGATGGGAAAGAAACTATGTACCCGTCGTTTCTAGAACATTGTTTTCCCGAAAATTTACTCTTCACCAGTACCACATCTCCCTCTTTTGAAAGAAGGCTAAAGAAAAGACATCACGCATATTGATAGGCGAAAGCGTGATGTGTAAAATAGTATGCATACTATGTGCGCAAATACCTTAGTCGCCTAAGTAATATAGTGTACCTAGGAATGGGATATCGATCCCTGGGGGAGAAGTCGTTGACTACTGAAATTGGTCTTATAATATTATACGGACTTAAACTCGTTTCTGTAATAAAGGAAAGCTAATCCTATATATTATTTGCTAAATCAATTAATTATGAAAACTAGGGTTTTGCCTTCACCTGCCACACTCGATGAATTTTAACCTAAATATATTATTCATTCAGTATATTAATTGATTTGACAGAGTTGATTGTGCCTACAAGATATTCTCTCTCGAGATATATTTGCCTATCTCGCCAGTGGGAATGTGTGCATCTACGCCTCAACCACGGACTCCATAGCAACCCAAATGTTTAAACCCTTAATGCCACACCCAGAGCTGGGATATCTCTGACGTCGATTGACGAGTGTTGCTCCTATTCGCTATCCACAGGAAATTAAATCATCTCTCGATCTCGAGACTCCCGACAAAAATACGTCAATGTTATCAAACACTACCAAGTAAATAAAATCTGAGAGATAGAGCAAGTCGAGATAAAATCAATCCATATAATGAATGAAAATGTAATTAGCCATATCCGTTGAAAGTAGCAAGGCTACAAATGAACACAAATAATCTAGAACATCTACAGAAGTCCAAGAAAAGCATCAAAAAGAGGATGAGAATAATAAGCGATTTTTTGAGTGAAAGCGTCATCTCCTTTTTCTTCAATCTCCTTCTTCAAGCTTTTCCTTCAAGATGTGTGCCACTAGGGTGTTTCACTCTAAGAGGGCTTCTCCCCTTAGCTCAAAGAAATGTCACAAATCCTCTTTTTCGATTCCTCGGGTTTGAGCTTTAAAACCCTCCATTATGGGCTCAAAATGGGCTCAAAATCCACCCAAAACCAACCCCGAATGTCGTGACATCGTGTAGCAACGTTGTGACGCCGGGATGCTCTGTTTTTGCAACGTCGCGACGTTGGTTCTCAACGACGTGACTTTGCTGCAGTTCCCTGTTTTTGCTCCGACTTCGTAAGGCCATAACTTTGTCATCCGAACTTCGATTTGGGGGTTCTTGGTACCGTTGGAAAGCTCTTGAAGTGTAGAATCTGGATATGTCCAGGAAAAACACTTGCCCCATAAATTAGCCTAAATACTGAATCTACAAATTCTCCAACTGAAACGTTTGAGCTTTCTTCTCTTCTTCCTTCAACTACCAAGAGTCATAACTTTGTCATTTGAGGTCCCAATGGAGTGAATAAGGTCTCTTTGGAAAGCCTGAGAAGTCTCCTATCTATCCATATCTATATTGTAGCAATTGGGGATCATTGTACAGCTGAAAACATCAAAACACGGTAGCTGCTGCTGCATGTGTTGTTTGCTGATTTTTGGGCTTTATCTCTTTGTTTTTGCTCCATATTGGCTCATGGATGACTATCCACAAAATTGTTATTTAGAGCATTAGATCACTTATTCATATAATAAAAATACTAAAAATATAAGTAAAACATAGGGATAAAATGAGTATAAAGTATATTCATCACATATATCACCAGATTTCAAGAATATACTCCTATCATATAGAGGTTGTCACTTTGGTATGCTGAAAAGGTAGGATATAAGGGGGAAATCTGACACCTTTTGAAATGAGATCTTCACATTCTTCTCCCCCTTTGTGGCAGACTTGATGAGGCATGTTAGAGGACACATAGTCCTAGAGAGGATCTCAGTGTTTCAAATTGGAATGCATCGAGTCTTTTAGTAATGATGTCAGCTAGTTGTCTGTTAGTGGGAATGTGCTTGAGTTCTATCACTTTATCTTCAACCAAGCTTCTAATGAAGTGATGATTTATGTCAATATGTTTAGTCCTTGAATGCTGCACTGGATTTTTTGGAATATTGATGACGCTAAGGTTGTCATAGTTTAATGTCATACTAGATGATGCACCATCTTGTGTGACACCATAATCTTTCAGCATATTTTTTATCCAAATAAGCTAAGAACAACTGCTATCATCCACGACAATATACTTTGCTTCTACTGTAGAGAGATATATGCAATTTTGCTTTTTGTTGAACTAAGAGACCAAGTTGTTTAAGAAGAAAAAATTCACCTTAAGTCTTTTTCCATATCACATAATTTCACCAATTTGCATCACAATAACCCATTGAAATTTGGTTTTGAACTCTTAAGTGTACCATAAAGTTTCCGAATTCTATAGTTCAGTGACATTCACATCTTTAGGTCTAAGCACCCAAGTCCCAAACTTCATTTCCTTATGAATTGTCCCAACTCTTCCTACATAGCGATCAACTAATAATATTCCTCCATCGGAGTTCTTGTGGCTATGTTTTTTAGGTATAGCATATATGCCTAATCATCTCTCTCTAGTTGACTTTAGAATTCCCTCGTGTCTGAATACTAGCTTCAAGATCTCCAATAATGTTAGAGGCTAAATGATTCTTCAGAACTCGTCTGGAAGGTTGTCGAACTGAAATATCAGTGGTCATATCAGTCTTAAGATCTCATTTATTCTAGGTTGTTCTACCAAATGTTAGACCATATTTTGGATCATAGTTGTTTGTGCTGCCATATGGTGGACCATCTTTAGTGATACCAGATGCTTAGGAGCTTTTTATGTTGTACTATTTGAGTACGAGGAATTCAAAATCTGAATCGTCTGACCTTGTTGGAGTAGATTTTGATCCCTGGTCATCAACCACCACATTAATGGATTCCATGACTACTTTGGTCCTTTTGTTGTAGACTCTATAAGCTCGACTGTTTAGGGAATATCCTAGAAATATTCCTTTATCGCTTTTGACATCGAATTTTCTCATTTGCTCCATGTTATTGAGGATAAAATAGGTACTAATAAACTCATGAAAGTACTTTAAGTTGGGTTTCTTACCTCTCCATATTTTATAAGGTGTCATAGTTGTTCCTGGGTGAAGGTAGACCATGTTCAAAGTTTAACAAGTTGTGTTCAAGGCTTCGACTAGAAACTCTCTTGGAACATTTTTTGCTTTGAGCATAACCCGAGCCATTTCTTATAGTGTTATATTCTTCCCTTCTTCCACCCCATTATGTTGAGATAATTCATGATCATCCGTGTTTATTTCTAAACTTAGTGAATGAGAGTTTCAAACTCCTTCCCATAATCTCTCCTTAGCTTTATCGCCTTCTTCAGGTGTGTGTTCTTTTCACGATGTCAGTTTAAGTAATCTCTTAAGGCATTATCTTATCCATTCTCTCTAAGAAAATTTACCCATGAAATTGATTGGTGTCAACACCTTCCAAACACATACCTCTTTCCATTTATACTTTCAACCCGCATTGGTCATATCAGGTTCATGTGAAGCAGTTCCAGCACTCTTGTTGTAGAGGAGTGTTGGATCAACTAGTGAGCCATCTTGGTTTGCTTCCAAATTTGGCAGGGACTGCAAATTTTTCCAAGTCCAGCCTTCAACTTTGGGATCCCTAGAACAACATCAACCACAATGGATTCATGAAGATTCTTATGATTAATATGACTAAGCCTTCTATACCAGATATCTGTGTTGGTTAATGAACCTAAACAAGTCAAAAGATAATAGTTGTGAGGCAATCCTCGCCATGATAAATGTATTAGAGTTGTCAACCATTGAGCACTTGCATTTGCATTAAATTTATGTCTGAAATTATGATCTACGGTTGACCCCAATGATAATAAGATTGACCTTTAGCCCCATTCACAAAGGCATTTTCATTTAGGCATACTTGGAACTTTTAGGATCGCAGCACCACTAATCATAACACCTTTAGCACCGTCACCGAATGTCACAAACTCCAGATTTCAAGGTTGTAGATTGTTGAAATTGCTACTATTTGTCATGTGCTTGGAGCTGTATCAAAAGACCATTTTGTGGCATTCACCTTGAAAATGTTGCAACTACTAAGCACCTTCCATCCATTTTTACCACCTAAATATGTTTTTAGGGTGTTGATCTCATTATCTCACCTTACATTGCATCGAAGTGTTAACATTCCTTTAGATATGTCTGGTTTCTTCAATGTAATATAGTCTTTGTCTTCTTGATGAATGGATTATTCCTACCACCTTTATGGTGTTAATTTTGCCTGTTAATAGCATTGCATTTGTGAGGAGCATAAGGTTTAGTTTCGACCTTTCTTTAGCGACCTGAGCCTTCATTGGTCTTTTATTGTTCTGCCCATCATCAGAATATGTATCTAAGGCTGTGGTACTAGAATTCATCATTTGCATAGTTTTCTTAACTTGTT
>JAEQBH010005737.1:0-76263 GCA_016808115.1 Tetrastigma voinierianum
AAATAAACATTAAAATAGTTTCTCTATTTAAAAACAAACTATATTTAAATCACACAAACAAATTCTTAATTTCTAGATAGGAGTCTTACTGGCTTTGCTTTATTTATGAAAAGCATACATATCCCATTCTCGTTTCGTTCTCTTGCATGGATAACGATAATTAAATATCTTGAATTCATTTTTGTTGTTAGGTGTTACTATTTTAGAAAATTTGAATATTTTGTTTCTATTCCTCCATTTTGGTAATTAGATAAGATCAGAAAGACATAATTTTAGTCATCTAAAACCTTGAATAATTAATTAATCTCTATTCTACTCCCAGATCATTTCCATTTTCATTGTAACTTTTTGGATTTGTTCTATCATTTCTCATGGAAATATGATGGCCTTCGGTTATGCGATGAACTTGAAAAGAAAGACATTTACCGTCCTCGTTTAGTGGGATTGTTTTGCTTTAAAGAGTTTGTTGATTGCAATTCTTTACCGGGGGACGACGTATAGTTTAGCGGGCTCCTAGAATAAAGGCTTTAAATTTAGCATATAATCATTGTTTAGAGCGAACCATCATCATCCTGGCATAATAAGAGAATTATCGCGACACGTAAGCGAGGATGATTTTGGCAGGAAGCAAAGGAGGATTACCTCAAATAAGAACTTGGGAAGAAAACCTCTTTGATGCACTAGAATAGTGATATTTAGTTTGATTACCCGAAAAACCCTTCCCCCTTTATTTAAAAACAAATATTTTATTTTTAAGCATATTTACATTTAACATTAAGATTCCTATTTTAACATCATAGGTAATTAATATAATAAAATAAATTAGGACTTTAGTATAAATTTATATGTTCACCCTTAACACTACATGTTGGCATAATTCCCCAATGTAAAAAGAATTGTTAAACAAGCATCTAAAATCTCTTTTACCTTCTTTTCTCTTTGTACTTAAATTCTTCTGAGAACATGGATTTTAATGGAGTTTGTAACAATTCTACGCATTAGAATGGATTTAGGAACACTTCTTCATACTATCAATTATTCTTTTATGAAAGTTGGAAAATCTAAGGGTCTTAGCTAAGTTTGTAAATTTATTTCCCACAAAAATCAAAATATAGAGAAAAAAACCGAAAAGAATATAGAAAGAAAATATAAAGAAAAACAAATTAAACCAAATAATTTTTTTTTTTCATTTATGCAATTTGTTACCAACTCTTTCCCAATTGTCAAGCAAGGTTTTGGATTAGACAAGCAATATTAAATATCCAGAGAAAATAGTTAAAATTTTTTTTTGAACTCATCCCCTGTCGAAAAATTGCATTCGAAGCACTAATTAAGAATGGAGATCAAATATTTTTATGTACCCTGAAATTACAGTAATAGACAATAGGCTACATCCCCTGACCATCATTCCATACCCCTCACCTTAGTGAATTGCATATAGTTAGCAGTTGCAGGAAACCCGAAGAAAAGCATGTAAAATGAACAACCTTCTCTTCATTGCGATTTATTTTCTCGATTTATTATTGGATATGAGTTAAAGAAGCATCTTACCTTAATTTGCGGATTAGGGTATATGCGCGTTGGATCAAGAAGATGAGGCAATTAAATACATGGAGAAATTCAGGGAAAACCAAAGCGAAGCAATTCCTTTGGAGCCACCAGGCAAGGATGAATCCACTAAAAATCATGGGATTTGAAGAAAATGAAAGTATATGCACAGTTTAGGTGCTTTTGCTGTGAGTGAGAAGACCACGGCAATCGAATGCTGGGTGATAAAAGTAAAGCACACCTTGTACGTAGTAATTTATAATTTTAAAGTCTTTGAGGATATGGGATCAGTTTTCTTTTATGTATTGTTTGGTGTTTTGACTTGCTGGTCTAATAATTTTCATCGAATAGCTGAATGATACGGGGCGTAGATCAAATCAACCAAAATCCTTTTGATTGTTTTGAACTAATATACTATTTTTTAGGTGTTTTACTCTTATTGTTTTTTGGAATATTGTTATTTTCTTAATATACGTATTATGTGTAGGGAATAAATGAATGTTTTGAGGTTTGTTTTAGGGACTTTTATCCCTTTTATTCGATTTATCCAATAAATTCAAAGCTTTTGCTTTACTTTGTTCTCTGGATTGATAATTGGTCTGGGTGGAGCGTTTATTCTTGTTGATCAATTGTGTTGATCGATCGCTATCTTCGCGTCGGGTGGTATCGAGCTGGTTTCTCGATCGATGGCTAATCGGTACTAGTGATGTAGTCAAATCTAAGATGGTGATCAGGGATGTAGTTTGTTTGGTGTTAACAACGACAACAATCAATCAAAGTTAACTCGACGGGTTGGAAGCTTGATAGCTAATTACAGCGTTATTGAGGATCGATCAAATAAAAATAATGATGAGAGAAAAGAGGCGAAGAATTGGCCATGCTAGACCCAATTTTAATCACATTCCATGTAAGAATCAAAAGAAGGCTTGGTGGTTGGTGGCGCCCCGGATGGGGAAAGCGGAGCTTTGGTGAGTTTGGGAATCCACATGGTAGACAAGGAGGAAGGCAGTGTGGCAAACTACGAGAGGAGACAACGAATAAAAATTAAGGTAGATATCCTAACTTCAATGGTGATCTTATTATTGAGGCTTTGGAATTGGTTGACTAAAGTAGATAGAATATACCAAGTTGCAGGAGTGAAGAAAAGTTGTTGTTATAGGTTAAAGGAAAATCAGCACTTCTGGACGGATTGATTAAAGAGGTGTGAAGGATGGGAGTGTGCATTTTGGCATGTGTGCAGGATGATGTTCTTTGAAGGGTAGTTTTGCCTTCAAACTATCACTACAAGGAAAAAGTTAATCAATTACACGAGTTAATGCGTGTGAAGGAAGGGTTACAATGTGACTTCTAAAGTGTCATAGTATCGATTGTCGTGTATCTATTGGACAAACAATGACACTTTTAATAAGCATCATCTTTGGATAAATATTTGCAGTGACAATCATGAAAGCATCATGAACTGAATATTTCAAGTGAAATACACATATAACAATGGCACTTGAAAATGAGGTCATTGTTAATACATTTATCAATGATATGCTCTAGAGTGTCATCTTTGATGAATTTACTTTTAAGCGTTTATATTAAAGAATATTTATATATATTAAAATAATGAATTCTTATATAATGAAATAAAATTTTGAAACTAAAAAATCAAATTGAATTTACTACTAAATATCTTCAAATATTAGTACAAAATAACTTGGTTCCAACCAATAATTTAACCACATATACATAATAATCACAAGTCATATCCCAATTTATAATTTTTTGAACAAAATAACAAATATCCAATCTGATCTTCATACTTCCGGCATCACCTCCTTTAACATAATGATTTCTCTCGTATTTTGGCTAACAACTTTCATTTGAAACTTGCAAATAAAAGTGTTTCGTTGTCAAAAAAAAAAACTTAATAGACTTGAATATTTCTTTAGCTAAAAACCTAGGAATAGATAGAAAGTTAAACAAAAAGTTATAACAATCAAATTATGAAGTCAGTATCATTAAAAATAAAGAATTAAAGAAAATTAAGTAACTTCAGACTTTATTAAAGAACAAAAAATAATACAATCTCTTACAAAAATAAAATTATTAAGAAAATCTTAAGATACGAGAATAAAACGTGAGCCCAAATAATGAATTCTAAAATGGTGAAAATTAGAAAAAGTATAAAAATTAGAAGAAGTATTAAGAAAATAAAAGCATTATTCTCTGGTCATATCAAAGTTATTATTTTCAAATTTTTTGTCATGTTATTTGATTAAAAATTAGAAATCCATAGTATATTTGATAAGTCTTTTTTTCTATGTTCATCAATTTTTTTAAAACTAGTTTTAAAAGCTATTCTGACAAATAAACTTCTAATTATTTTTAATCACATTTATAAAAATTATGTCTAACATTACTACATTTTATTTATTTTTATTATTATCTTTATTAGATACTATTAACCATCCCAAAGGCATATTGACAATAACTACAACATAATTTAAAAATAGTATTAAGTAAATCAGTGGAAACACAAATATAAAGTAGGTCATCTCAAACACAACTCTTCAATACACATAGTGAATTATTAGATAGACAAAACTTATGAAAAGAAACTATAAAAAATAGGAGCTACTACTTGACCATAGAGGACAATACAAAGTAGACTTTTTCATCCATGATGTTTCTAACACCAACTCCAATCAAATTGCTAATTTAGTTATGGATAATCTACTTTCATAAGTACCGATGTAACCTAATTAATAACAAAATAAACTATCAAGTGGGAAAAGCATCAAATTGCAACACATAAGAAAGCAAATGAGTACTGAGTGAGATATTTTATTAGCATTTAGCGGTCGGCCAGCTCCTAGCAAATCAGAGTTGAGAAAGCAACATGTGTAAGATGAGATATTTCAGAATAAATGCAATAAGCAAATAAAATTTAAATATTTGAAAACAAAAGAGCATAAAGGAAAAAAGACAAAACATACATGTAATTAGTAACTAAGTTTTAACTATTGGAAAAATGTTATATGCATTATGAACAAACACCAATATTCTATATTCTTTGTTTTTTTTAAATAACTTTTAAAATTGATATAGAAAACAAAGATATAGGTTGCAAAGGTCATGATATTAGATATAAATACATATTCAAATCCTTCATCGGACCACTTTAAAAAGGAAAATGGAAAATGATTAGGTGCTTTTTTATATGTCATCTCACAAATTGTAGAGAGGAACATGTATTTGGATAAAAGAAAGAAATAAATGAGCCCTGAGCCCCAAAATATTTAAATGAAGAGCAAAGATTAACCCCATTAAACAACTCAAACAAGGTCCTCCATTTTTTGAAAAGGAAAAAGCACATTTGAAGTGTTATATATATTAAAACATTATATATATATATATATATATATATATATATATATATATATATATATATATTCTTTGATATACTTGCCTATGAGTTCCCGACAACTAGTTCTTAGGTATCTTGTTGACATAAATGTTTAGCAATTGACAACTTTACAAAACATGCTAACATCGGACATATACTAAGCTCAAGTAGCACTCTGGCCTTGTTTAGAATTTTTGAGAAAAGCTTTGAAGATTTTGATTATGCTTTATCTTCTAATATCATCCTTCTCACTCATGAATGTTTAGGAGTAAGAAAAAATTCTAAAGCGAGTAACAAGATGGAAAACAAAATATCTAACGAAGCGACATAGTGCAAATGACAAATGCAAGGTTTGCCTGAAGCTTTTTATAAAAAGTCTTGAAAAAAATACCAAATGGAAGAAGCAGAACTAAACAAAATTAACAAGGCCCATTATGTAGACATCACAAAACAAAGTAGGTAAAATGCATGAACTATGAGAGAAGTCCATGTTGCAGTTCCAAATGAATGTAATGAAGAAGAACATCCAAATGGAAAGCTTGAACTAAACAAAATTACGAAGCCCAGTATGCTTACACATCCGGCTCCGTGAGCAAAATGCACGAACTTGTAAGGAAAGTCCATGTTGCAGTTCCAGATGAATGTGATGAAGAAGAACATCCACTATTGTGTAAATATTTGATGTCACTTCTTTAGGGGAAAATTCCCTTAAGACACATGTCTGTAATCAATATCAGGGAAACATATTTTTCTCTAAAATTATAATTGTAGAGTTTGTTAGGAAAGAAAAAATGAGGTGAAAAAAATGAGGAATCAAGTTCTAAATCCCAGCTTAAGTGTTGAAAGAGAGGCTGCATAGTATTACAAGGTTTGCAACATTGAAAATGTTGTCAGGTGCCACATGCACCATCCATATCAGGCACTGGAAGTGTAGATCGTAGAGAAAACTATAGTGATAGGTCATGACATAACTAAATGTCGACCAAATGATGAAAGAAGATTGGTGCATTAAAGTCACGGTTGATTCTGCACGGCAAAATAATTGGAATTTATAGTATTCGATTAAATCTCAGAGTTATCAAACTTGAGAAGATATAACATTTACTTAGTAACTACCTAAGTTTACCGAAAGATCTTCCCAAATGCATCCGATCATCAAACTGTAGACTTGTACTAGATTACCAGTAAATAATTAAAATGACATATAAATATGGCATGATTTTTTTATTACAAAGGTTCTCAAGACCATGAACTGGATCAAATTGCACACAAGTTCCTGTTTCTTGTAATCTCGAGTTCCACATAGCCATACACAAAGTGATTATGACTTTATATTATTATAGCAATTAAATCAAAATAACAAACAAAAATTTTCATATCACACATTTATAAGAGTATAAAGATTGGAAAAAATCACGAGCAGGAGGAAAATTAAGTGTATAATGAAGACTTATATGGCAATGATGATTTTTATAGGTTTTGAGAAGGGTAAAGAGATGGATATACCAAGTTGAATCCATCAATAATGATAAAAAAAAAAAAGAATAAATGACTTGAGAGAACAGATGATCTTGATGTCTACATAAATGGAAAGAATTAGAGATCAAGAGTAGAAACGAAAATTTAAGTCTAAATATATGGCAATTAAATGAACCATGGATGGAACACAACTTATCATGTCTCAGGTAAGCTGTTTGCAAAATTCAATAGTTGATGTGTCTCTTTGGAGTAAAAAAATCAATTTAAGTTATAAGAGAACCAAACCAGTTTTCTTTCTATAGGGAAAAGGTCATATGACTATTAATTAGGTTACTTTATTTTGATACTAAGTATAGATAGGTAATAATATCATTTTAAAATTTTTATAGAAAACATCAATTAATAACGGCTAACAAAGAGTATCTGGAGTAACACAATGTACTAAATACCACAAAAAACATATAATACACATCCCCATACACCTCAGATTTTACTACTTAATAAATAATAGTAGTATTAATTATTGTTAAATTCATAATAAAATGGTCAAAAATTAACTTTGGCCTACTATGGTTATGGGTGAGACACCTAAGAATCATTTACATCAAATCCAAGTCATTATAAAGAGAAAATCAATGAAGCTAATGATATGTAGAAGATTGAACTTACTGGTTTCTACATAGAGCTAGAGCTCATTTTTTGGAGTCCCTTGCAAACTGGTTTGAAAAGGTCCATCCAATACAGGTAAGAACATAATGTAGAATGTTTTTTCAATGGTCGGATTAGAAGAATTCTCATCATGGATGGCATACTCTTCTCTTGCTTCCAAGAGAAGCATTTGAGTTTCCATTGGAGTTTGCTCGATTATATATTGGTATAATCACCAAGTTTCCCAACCCTAAAAGGCACATGAACTTGTATCCTCCATGATCATCACATAAAAATAAATAAATATGTAACTCTAAGAAATAACATCAAAATAATTTATTCCACATTTTGGAGACGAATGATACCATTACTTCTCATGGAAGCCAGGGGTAGAGGCAAAATTGACTATGATTATCTCTTTTTTTTTTTTTTTCTATATGAATAAGAGGCTGAATTACAATCCGAATGACAACAACCACAATAATAAAAGTCGAAGCTCTGTAGCACATAACAAAGAGTAAACTTGGTCATGCGAGATATCTTTCTCTGCGCTATAAACCACTCAAACTAGATCTTAAAGCTCAAAATTACGAGCATCCAGAGATTCTTTATACATTTTCTTTTGAGACTTAGTGTGTAGAGTGGTAGCGGAAGAATTAATCTTTCTTTGAGCATGATCAATAGTTAGAGAGTCAACATGATCAAGGAAAACAATCATTAAGGCACATCCAATTATGTCCAATCATATGGTCCTCTATAACAGCTCTGTAAATAATAAGAACATTTACATATCTCCAGAATAAGGAAATATTGATATCATATATTAATTATGAATTGCCCCTCTGAGAACAAAATTCGAATCATTCTCTTGGGATCTAGTACTTGGTATTCAAAAATGAAATATGAGAAAGCCCAAACACAGCCTAAAATCTGATACCCAAAATCATGGTGAAATTCTTATTTACTATTAAAAATAATCACATTATCACATGAGAAACAATTTTGGATAAGGTAAATGAATTAAGAAATGGAGGATTTAGGACGGAAACAAATTAGAAGTTTGAACTAAAATACTTGTAAGGAAAATGAATTAAGAAAGGGTTTCAAGAGATTAGAATAAACATATTCCACCCAAAAGTTGTGAATTTGGATGGGCATGCATTTCACATTCAAAAATAAATTTCTACATGCCTGTTTTCCTCATTCCTGTTTTACTTTAATACTAAAATAGAGAGGCTATGCCTATGTTTATGACAAAAAATGGGCGAGAGAAAACAAAGCATATGAGGAAAGAAAAAGTGGGAAAATATTAATACATTTAATGATAATAAATTATTTATATACCTACTACAAATTCATTTCCAAAAAATATTAAATTTCCAGCTAATTCCAATTATATTTTATTCTCTTTCCTTTTTAATACTAAAATCAAGGAAAATATTTGCCCTCATTTTTTCCTTCTTTCATGGGTCATTTCCTGTACAAAAGCTAGACGAGAAGATCTCCTTCAAAACTCAAGATGAATATAATGAAATAAATTCATCCCTTTTAATCCAAATATAGTTTACAATATTGGGGATAATTCATTCCTTTCAACCAAATGAACCAGAAAACAGCAAAAATCTGGTGGGAGCTAAAAGGATGTCTGCGGAACTCCCCCATGTAAATCTTGCTAATGGGTTGGAGATGAAATTGCTTGCTTTGCTTTTCAAAGTTATTTAATTAAAAGGGAACAATCTATCAATCCCAAAATCATAAAATCAACCATTTTCATCTTGCATCTTGAAAAGTATGCATTTTAAACATAGATGCCCATCTTCCATCTTACCTTCCTCTTGTGATTATTATCTTTTGTAAGCTCTCTAAGAGGAAAAGGAATCAATAATAAAGAAGAACGCATTACCTAGAAGGTCTTGACCTCCCCGAGCAGTCACACGAAGCAAAATCCCTATATTTGACCAACTCGAGAGACCAAAGGAAAATATGATGTGATAATTATCAAACAATAAAAACAAATACCATAAATGAAGAAAACGGAAGGGAAGGGCAGAGCTTGCAATTCAAAGAAAATGACCTAAAATAGTGAAGAGGCTGAGTAGCAAATCTCTTTCACAAACAAAGAACATACATACACAGCACAATCTCTTTAACCCTTATTTATACCAAAAACCTAACATCTACAAATCAAAAATATTCTCATATATCTTAAAACTCAATCTCACGACTCGAAACACTTAATAGTGTAATATAATCAACATAAATGATTCAAAAAAATTAGAGAGATATTTACATGAATAAATTAGAGATTCAGAGGATCAAACCACAACAATAGGTACTGCTACCACCAGTGAACTCAAGAAAACAAAGGATAGGAGCTTCTCTCAGATGATGTCTGAAGATGAGTTGGGTAGATAATATATTTCCTGATGAATTCGATTACCTTGTTTTGTCGTTAGATCATTAAGGAACTCGCCTAGGAGAGTTTTTGTGAGGGTGTCGGGTTTAGGTGGGGTTTGTGGTTTGCAAGTATTTATATAATGGAATGAAAAGAAGTTGACGCTTCTTATGAGTGCCATGATTGACCACCCATAGTACCATTATTTCTTTCCATAAGAAGCCAAGAGTATGTCTTTTGGCCCAAGTGTCAATAATAGCAATTTTTATTAATAAGCAATGACGCTTTTTAAAAGCGCCATCAATTTGAGCTTCATTAACTTGAATTTTTGTAGTAGTGTATGAACAATATATTTCTTATGCTTATCAAAGATGAACACATGGTAGTAGGAGGGTGAATGAATATACTGCTAAATTTTTTAGATTGGCAGAGAGGAATCACTTACCAAAAAGTGAGAACCAAACCAAGGCCTTACAAGTGGAGGGAATGAACTTTCTAACTATTGTTCATGACCCGTCCCCTCGATTATGGCTGAGTATAAAGGAGACCCAAGTAGTGCATTTGATATTAGTTGTGAAGGGAGAAGTAGAAAGTAAGAGATTTAGTTGTGGCTCGAACTACGTGGAGGTGCAAACTTTGTTGAGAAGGAGTTTGATGATGTGATTCTTGAGGATTCTGAGCAAAGTTACCTCCTATGCATAATGTAGGGGCTCAAAAGTGGTATCCAAGTGCTTCTCTTCCTAATGTGCCCCTGTTATAGGATGAGTTCCAAAGGATAACAAAATCTTAAGGGAGAATGTATAGAAGGATTTGCTAAGTAAAGGGGCATATTCGAAGCTATCATGAGCACATGTGTGATACCAATTTTTTTAAGGCCTAAGAAGATGGAAGTTGAAGTAGATATGTATTGATGGTAGGCGATCAATAAAAGTATCGTTGGATGTAGATTTCCTATTCCAAGGTAGGATGATATGCTTGATCAGTTAAGTGGAGCAGTTGTGTTTAGCAAGATTGACTTTGAGCTTGAATTTTTTGCACCACTAGGGGACAAACTTTGCATATGAACAATATATTTTTATGCTTATCAAAGATGTAAACACATGGTAGCAGGAGGGTGAATGAATATACTGCTAAATTTTTTAGATTAGAAAAGAGGAATCACTTACCAAAAAGTGAGAACCAAACCAAGGCCTTACAAGTGGAGGGAATGAACTTTCTAACTATTGTTCATGACCCATCCGCTATGGGCGAGTATAAGGAGACCTGGTGAAAGTATTTGATGGTCTGAAGGGAGAAGTAGAAAGAAGAGATTTAGTTGTGGCTCAAACTACAATGGAGGTGCAAACTTTGTTGAAGGAGTTTGATGATGTGATTCTTGAGGATTTATCGACAGAGTTACCTCCTATGCATAATATAGGAGGCTCAAAAAATTGGTATCCAAGTGCTTCTCTTCCTAATGTGCCCTATTATAGGATGATTCCAAGTGATAACAAAATCTGAAGGGGAGAATGTAGAAGAGTTGCTACTAAGGCATATTCAAGCTATCATGAGCACATGTGTGATACCAATTTTTTTAAGGCTCAAGAAAGATGGAAGTTAGTAGATACAAATGATAGTAGGGCGATCAATAAAAGTATCGTTGGATGTAGATTTTTATTTCCAAGGTTACGATATGTTTGATCGCTTATGGAACAATGTAGTTTAGCAAGATTGACTTGAGCTTGAATTTCTTGTAGTAGTATGAACAATATATTTCTTTATGCTTATCAAAGATGAAACACATGGTAGTAGGAGGGTGAATGAATATATCGCTTAAATTTTTAGGATTGGCGTAGAGGAATCACTTACCAAAAAAGTGAGAACCAAACCAAGGCCTTACAAGTGGAGGGAACGAACCCTTAATATTGTTCAGCACCCCATCCTCGTTAGTGCTTTAGTATAAGGAGACCCAAGTAGTGCATTTGATGGTTGTGGAAGGAGAAGTAGAAAGTAGAGATTTAGTTGTGGCTCAAACTACAATGGAGGTGCAAACTTTGCTGAAGGAGTTTGATGACGTGGATTCTCGAGGATTTACCGACAAGATACCCTATGCATAATATAGGAGGCTCAAAAATTGGTATCCAAGTGCTTCTCTTCCTAATGTGCCTCATTATAGATGAGAGTCTCAAGGATAACAAAATCTTAAGGGAGAATGAAGAGTTGCTAAGTATAGTATATTCAAGCTATCATGAGCACGTGGTGATAAATTAATTTTTTAAGGCCTAAGAAAGATGGAAGTTAGTAGATATGTATTGATAGTGTATGATCAATAAAAGTATCAAGTGGATGTAGATTTCTTTATTTCAAGGTTGGATGATATGCTTGATCGCTTATGGGAATGGGCTTGTGTTTAGCAAGATTGACTTTGAGGATGACTATCATCAAATCAAACTGCGAGGTGATGGTGAAAGATATATTCAAGACAAGGGATGACCATAGCAAGCTTCAATAAAGAAAGTATGGATCGCACTAAATTGTTAAAATATCAACAACAATGCTTATGGTTGACTTCAACGGTTGGATGTGGATTTCAAAGATCTTCAATGTTGCTGATCCTACCTTGTTCCGGCCACGTATGAGTCTTGGATATCCAGAAGTGAATTCCAAGGACAAGTTCTCTACAGCGGAGGTGTCTCTGATTAAGGCTTTAGATCAAATCAACCAAAATCCTTATTTTGTTGTTTTAAGATATTATCTTTATTTTTTAAGATATTATTTTTATTTCCTATTATTATTTTAGGAGTATTATTTTCTTTCCTATTATTGTTTTGGAGTATTATTTTATTTTAATACACCTATATAATGTCTAGGGTATAAATAGATGTTTTAGATTTTGTTTTAGGGATTGTTATCAATTTATCAATAAATTCAAAGCTTTTGCTTTACTCTGTTCTTTGGATTGAGAATTGGTCTCTAGATTGAGACGTTTTATTCTTATTGATCAATCGCGCTACACACCGCTGGCCAATCGCTCGCGGGTTATCTTTGAAAGCTTGATTCAGAACATATCTTTTGTGATTTTGTTTGAAATTAGAGTTTTAACCGTCATTTTTCATTTTAACATCGTTTTATCCTCTTATCTCGATTCGCTTAGTTAGCCTGGGTAAAAGGTAGGAAGAACGCTGCGTAAAAGAGAAATGACTTGGAAGGGAAGAAACAACATAAACAAAGGAATTCTCTAAAACTTCAATTAACTTATAATCTGAGATCAGTATTTATACAAACACAAAATTCTAGAGAGAAAGAAGCTGGCGCATAAGAGAGGCATCTAAAGGTAATTAGCCATGCATCCAACAACTTACTCGCAGGAGTTAAGTCATAGCACACTTGCATTAGTTCTAACTGAAGAACAAGTTCTATTGCTATTACATTTAGATGTTGAAGTCAGTGTAGTTGAAACTATGGTGCTTGCTTTAACAATTTGACCATATCATATTGTTCTAATGTACCTGGTCTTAACTAGTAAAGAATGGGTATAGTTGGCAGAAACAAAGGATAGAGTGACAATAGACACCATTCTCCTTCTTGCTTCTGATGGGTATTGTTATATGTTGTAAAATAAGAATAAGAGAATTTCACTTGAACAAAAGGGAAGCAACTAGAAATTCCGTGAAGCCATTGTCAGAAGATGATTATAGTGATGGAAACCTCGACCGTTTCTATCGGCGCACTTCAAACCTTCCGAGGTTTGGATTCTGATTCAAGTTGTATGTTTCATATGTGTCCTAATGGATTGGTTTTTCACAAATATATAAAATTGTGTCTAAAATGGAGAGCGTTGATAGAAATAATACATCATAAGATTGTTGAATTGGGAACAATCCCAAATCAAAAAAATTTATGGGGATTATTAGGACACTTGTAATGTGAGCATTGCTCGAATTTGAAGAGAAACATGATTTCTTTGAGTATTCTTGATTCAAGTGCTGATACTCAATACACCGTGAATGAAGTTTCAAGATCAAAAGTGTCTCGTGTTGTTATGAAATGGCAGTAAAATATCTAAATAAGTTATAAGGTCTTATCGGGTTCTACAATTATGTTAAGTAGTTGCTAAGGTTTTGCTATTTCATTTAGTGTTATTGTTAGGGGTAAAGTCAGTACTCATGATAATTCTACAAATATGAGGACCAACACTTCCTATAGCCAAGTTTAAGCATTGCTTGAATTTGGCTAACATTCATTATTACTTGCCATTATGGGCTTTTCAGGGAAAATGTTGAGATTTTTGCTAAAAGTTGGCTTCTGTTCATTACATTGAATTGTGGGCCAAGGTGGAGCTTGTTAGAGTTTTGTGACTGAATTTATTTGATTCACCCAAAAGTTTCGAAGTTATATCACATAAACTTTCTAGGTTTTTTTTTTTTTTTTTCAGAAACTCCTAATAGCTCATTATCAATCTTATTGGATTTGGTCCTATTTAGATTTGGAATATAGATATGTAATGTATTTTTAGATTTTTGGGCTCTATAAATTAATAGCCACTCATACTCCAATTCATATCCTAATTTTTCTATATTGTGGATTTCTATTCTTCAAGCCGTGGTTTTTCCCTTATTTAAGGTTTCCACGTAATTTGTATTTTCTTTATTTTAACAAATCAGCATTAGAGCACAGCCAATCTCTGACAACAACAACAATACAATATTCCGCTTATTGAATCAAAACACTAGATTTTCATCATGATGGTAAATTCTGCAGCTTTGTGGTCGCCATTTGATAAGGATAAATTATTCTTACAATTATAGATGCATTACTGCACTTCCCTATTCAATGATAAGATAAATACCTGCAATTAAAAAGAATTATGAGTTTATTTTTTCGTCTACAAAGCATATTTTCTTCATTTTTACTTTAATCATATTTTGGGCCACTAGCTCTCGCTGGTCATTCGCTTTCTTCCACCATCTTCCTCACCTTCATCCTTACATCATCAAATTCCAATTCTTCTTATCCGATGAGTACTTTTCGACTACACCATATCTCCTTTGTCAGAGTTTACAACAGCCCTATGGTCCAAACAAACCCCATATAATATTGGTTTCCTAAGTTTTGCATGTGCTCATTGATGAGCATTTAACATCACCGCTGATAGTTTTACTACAAAACTTATGCGCCTATCAGGGCATCTTTAGCCATGTAAATGATATTGGCATACCTAGCTGGGGCAATACACAATGAATGTCGACAAATCTGTGTCTTACTTGAATAAACATTTTAAACTCAAGGATTTGAAAAAAGTCACAGATTTCACAAATTTTAAAACTCTAGATTCGATAAAGAAATCTCTTAACTTGACAATTACTATGCATTACAAATTATTGGTATTTAGTACATGCATGGAGAACACAAAATTGTGTTATGGCATGTGACTCATGTTGAGAGTAAAAGGGGACAAGTGCCGAAGCGGAGCGACAAAGACGTCAAAAGTATATTCTCTTTGTCGAGGGGACGAAATATAGGTCGGGGATGCAAGGCTTCGCCCGCGCATGGCAATATGTTCAGTGGTATATGTATTTATAATTGACTGGCGGTCCAAGGCAAATTATAACACCCCAGTGTAACCCTATTTATAACAAAGGAAATTTTGTCATTGCCTCGTAAGTGTAGGTACACTACCGAGCCATGTAAAATCTCTGTATTGTGTTCTTGTTTTTTTCTCCGATTCTTATCACCATTGTTGCATGATTCACAACAACTATATCAAAGTGTAGGCTACGATGGCAAAGAATCTACCCTATAAATTATAGTGAAGTTCACATATCCGGAACTGGATTACGGCAAATGATAGTTAAGTGATGTGTCAGCAAAGCAGGTTCGTGAAGGCGTTGAGTGGAAAACAACTTGAAGAAATGAATGTCACAAATTAGAAGGATTTGGAAACGAAGGCTGGATCGACTATATAGATGTGCTTAGCCGCTGAGGTGATGTACCATGTCATGGATGAGGAATCTCCAATAGGAATTTGCTTAAAGTTAGAGAATCAGTACATGTCAAAGTCATTGACAAACAAGCTACTTCTTAAGAAGAAGTTGTATGGTCTAAAGGTGGCAGAGGGGTTAGTACTAGATCAAAAAACAAACTTGTTTAGTCATATCATTAGTGATCCACCGAGTTATGTGAAGTTCAAGAAGAAGACATGGCATTGATTTCCATCAATTTCTACCCGAAGTTCTTATGACAAATGGGTTACTAATTGATGCGGGAAAGAAACCTGGAATTGGAGGATATCAGTATGTTCCATACTTAGCCTTTAATCTAAAGCAGAAAGCCAATGATGGGAGTTCATAGGTGAAGGGCTTGTACACCCAGAATCAAGAGCTGGGAGAAACAAAACTTTATGAGTTTGAGCGGAAATAAATCTCATCTAAACAGAGAATGCTGATATTCAATGTTACAAGTGTGGTAAGGCACATTAAACGAGAATGTCCATAATGGAAGAAATGGAACACAAAACAAAATATATTCATCAAACTGGGAATGTAGTAGAAAAATGAGACTTGAGAGCAAAGACAGGTGATATGCTTTCACATCCAAATGAGATTATCCGGCTGTGATTCTCGAATATGGATTTAGCTTGTTCTTATCATACGGCACCCAATAAAGGCTGGTTTGACACCTACAAGTGTGTAAATTCCAGTTTTTTTCTAATGAGTAATGATGCTTCATGCAGGGTTGTTGAAATAGGGAATATCATAATTAAGATGTTTGATGGTGTCATTAGAACATCGCGGTGATGTTGAAGGTGCCTTTGATCCGAAAGAATCTGATTTCATTAGGGTCTCTATACGATAATGATTTTAACTACAAATATGCCAATGGAGTAATGAAAGTGAGAAAAGGTGTCTTAACAGTGATAAAGGGGTAGAAGCTAACAAGGAATATCTACAACCGATGGGCCCAAAATTGTAAGTTGAGTCAGAATCAGAGCCTGTTAGACAAAGGTAACCCATGGCATATGTTAGGTATAAGGTAAGCATGGGATGATGGAGCCTATAAGAGAAAACTATTGTATGTGGAAACCATGCAAGCTTGAGTTATGCAAATATCAGTGTTTTGAAACAAAATAAGGTGCAGCTCAAGACAACCACACAAGATGAGGGACTTTGATTATGTTCATACGCACGTCAGGGCCGAGATAGACAACATCTTGGGAGGCGCAGGTGATTTTATGAGTTTTACTGGCTTTGGCTACCACGAAAATTTTGGGTGTACTTATGATTAATGAACTTTTGCCAAGTTTAAGCTATGGAAAGCTGAAGTGGAAAACAAGATAAGAAGAAAGATCAAATGCCTCGGGTTGGATAAAGGTACAGAATACACTAATTCAAGATTCTGATAAGTGTGCGAGGAGCATGGAATTAGGAAGCACTTCACAATTCAGAATACACCACAACAGAATGGTGTGGCAAAGGGAATGAATATATCTATCATAAAAGAGCTCGCAGTATTAGACTAATGCATGGCTGTGGTAATAGTTCGGCAGAGGTAACAGCATGGCATGCTACCTGATCAATAGGTCACCAAGGGGCAACATTAGATGGGAAATTCTTGGGGAGGAGGCATGGACAGTGAGGCAGACTAATGGGGTTGATAGAGCCTGATGTCCAACCCATCACATATTGTTGGATAAGGAGTACAAAGATTGATGCAAAGTTCAGACAATGCACTTTCTAAGATATAAAAAAGGGTTAAAGGCTTCAAGTCAGGATCCAATGGGGAAACAAGGTGGTGATTAGTAGAGATGTGGATTTTAATGAGAGTTTCATGTTGCATCAGAAGAAGAGGAAGGTGCTTTTAAAATCATGATAGTCATGAGTGTGTGGTATGAGCGAGCCAGAGACGCGACTCTAATAATTACAGCTAAAGGATGGTACTCCATAGCTCTAAAGGAGAGCTAGTATAAGATATCAAAGAGTCTTATAGTGGTAATACAATGTGCTTAGACAAGCGTAGTATCTAGCCACCTACCAGGTATGGTTTTGAGGATTTGGTTTCTTATGCGCTAATCACTAGTAGCGGGGATCCTACTAACTTCCAAGAGGTAGTACATAGCCAAGATAAAGGTAGATGGATGGGGCTATGAAGAAGGAGATGTAATCTTGCATAAGAACCAAAACATGGATTTGGTGGAACTTCCTATGTGGAAGCAGGGCCATAGGCAAGTGGGTATGTTAAGAAGAAAGAAGCGTTTTAGGAAAATGAGGGTGAAAAGTTCACTGGCCACCTTAGTAGCAAAGTGATTACCCATGCCAAGCATGAGGTTGACTATGATAAGATATTTTCCCCTATATCGACATACCTCTATTAGGACAAAGGTTGAGTTTGGTAGCGTATTTTGATATGGAGTTGGAGCAGATGGATGTAAAGACAGCTTTCCTTCATGGTGAGTTGGAGGAGACTGTCTACATGGTATAACCAAAAGGGTTCACTCAACATGGGCAAGAACACTTGGTTTGTAAATTGAAGAAATCACTATATGGGTTGAAGCATTCCCTGCTGCAATGGTAAGATTTGACTACATGATTCGAATTGGCCACAAAAGACGTGGAGTATGACTATCAGGTTTATGTGAACAAACATGATGATGGTTCATCTATTTTTCTAATGGGCTATGTGGATGATATGCCGATTACTACAAAGAGTATGGAGTGAGGTCAACAATTGAAGATTTTGTTGAGCGTAGAATTTGACATGAAAGGATTTCTGGGTGTGGCTAAGAAGACTTGGGGATAGATATTCAAGGAGACATAGCTCTAAGGAGATTCATGGTCAGTTTCATAGTGGCTAGTGTTTGGAAGGTGTTGGGGAGGGGTTCAACATGGAGAATGAGCACATAGATAAAAATAGACCTCACACTATATTATTCTCTTTTAGAGATTCTAAGTTATCTAAATACAAGGACAAACAAGAACATTCTAGAGATTGAAGACGGTTACAAAAAAAAGTAAATCACGTGTTCTAAGCTTCAAGTAAATCATTTGTCTTCTGCCCTTTCTAGAATGTTCTCAATTGGTAGTGTATTATGATCAACATGCCCCTTGGGTTACAGGGGGAGAAACTAATGTAAGATTAAGACTTAAGTACTGTTGATATGGCATAGAGGTCGAGTGAAGACATCAAATGCTTTCTTCACTAGAACATATCTAACATCAAGTTTTCGTTCTACAAACAAATCAAGAATGAAATGTGCATCCAAGTCGATATGTTTCATTTGAGCATGGTAAACAGGGTTCATGGTCAATGCTTGAGCCCTTAAATTGTCACACCAGAGAAGGGAAGGATGAGACTAAAGCTTGACGCCAATCTCACTTTAGCAAATGTCGATCCAAAGAAGTTCACTAGCAATTGAAATATACAGCGATACTTTGATTCTGGTACTAGAACGAGCAACAACACGCTTTTTGCAAGAAACCCAAGCAATGAGATTAGACCAAGAAAATACATAAACCACTCAGGATTTCCTATCTTCAAGGTTGTTGTCCTAATCAACATTAGAAACTTCAATTGTAAGCAGACAGTGTGTTTGAAATTGGGGTCATGAGATGGTGCCCTTAATATAATGAAGAAGTCTCACAAGCTTTCCATACATAGTTTGTGTCGAATGAATCGACTCGACTTGCTAACAAAGAAGGAAATGTCAGTCTAGTATAGGTGAGGTATTGTGAAGTGCAAATTCAATGGAGCTACAAGAAAGGGAGGTTAAGAAAACCCAACATCAAGAGATGAGAGTTCGGCTGGCAAGGCTACTAGAGGGCACAGCCAAGTATGGATGCAAAGCTGTTTTAGAAGTACTTTTGCATACTAAATGGCGGAGGTGAATAGAAAAATAGCTATGGTGACTTCCAAAGCCAAGTGAAATAATGCACATAACTAAGAGCTCAAGGAAAAAGTCTTAGTGCAATTTAGAAATCAACTACTAAATATCATGAGAAGAATCCTAGTAATCAGAAATATCATCCACGTAGACTAGAACAAGGATCATGTTTTCATCTTTATTTACATAAAACAAAGAGGATCCAGTAATAGAATTCTTAAAACCCCAGTGAAGTAAAGCAGTATGAAGTTTGTCAAACCAAGCTCTAGGAGCCTGCTGAGGTCGAGAGCCTTGCAAGGCGACACATGTGTACTTAGAAGGATCTCGCAGTCCTAAGGCTGTTGTCGTGATATAATAACCTCTTATGAAACCCCATTAAGGAAAGCATTATTGATGTACACCTACTGGATGTCCTAGCCTTTGGACACAATAAGAGTAAAGATTATGCGAATTGTGGAGGGCTAATTGATCGAGCTAAATGTCTTAAAAAAAAAAAAATAACAATGGTTTGTTGAAAACTCTTTGCAACAAGCTGAGCCTTATACTTGTCAAGAGAACCATCGACTTTATATTTAGTATGAAACACCCACTTATACACATTGTTGATGTAGAAGAAGGAACTAAGTCCTATGTGTAGTTTCTTAAAAGAGCTAAAAATTTTGTTTTACAAGATTACTCCAATTGAACGCCAGTGTTACTAAAACACTACAGGTGCTTAGAATTACTATGAGCAGCAGCAAAATATGTCTTGGGTCTAAAAATGACAGACTTAGATCTAGTTTGCATGGGGTGAAGAGAGGTATGAAGAGGAAAGTGTGGAGCTAGTGGAGGGGAAGGCTAACGATCAGAAGGAGCATGCATAGCAAGGAAATAAGTGGAACTAAAAAAGGGCACAAAAATAAGTGGAACAATAGAAGTAGTACCAAGGGAAGAACATGGGTTGTCCTTAGAAGGAGAGGACATGACTGAAATATGAGAAGAAGACACAAAAGAATGAATTATTGGCATAATAAATGGAGAAGCAGGAATCGGGGAAGGAGAATTTAAGGAAGAAAGGGAAGATGGAGAAAAAAAAACAAGGAGATATAGGGAAAGGATCGCTCATCAAAAGTCATATTTCAAGCAATATAAATTCGACCTGAAGGGTGTAGGCACTTATAACCCTTATGAGAGGAGTTGTAACCAAGGAAAAGACATTGTAATGTCTTGAAAGAAAATTTGTGTCGCTGATAAGATTTAAGAAGAGAAACATACAATCTAAACACCTTCAAGAAATGATAATTAGGTTTGCATCCAAAAAGTAACTCAAATGGGGTAGATTGATGAAGAGTTGGAGAAGGCAAACGATTGAGAAGAAAGCCTCCCACCAAAATTTCAAATCAATGGATGCTTAAGCCAATAGAGTAAGACCAACTTCCACAATGGAACGTTGTTTTCGTTCAACTTTGCCATTTTTCTTATCAGTATAAGAATAGGGATGAAAAAAAAGAATGTTTATTGAATGAAAAATAGAAGAAGCTTACACATTCCCCCACCCTAATCATATTGGAAAGAATTGAATACATGTATGGTGTTGTCTTCAATGAAACAAATATGTTGTAAACCAAAGATGGTCAGCGGTTCTCATTTCTACGCAAATACCACCGCATGTATACTGGGATCGCGGAGTAATAAAGTGGACTTAGCAAGTCCGTATTTTCGAACCCACAGGGACTATGAGGACCAATTTAATCTAACCCTAAGTTTGGTTGGTTGGAAATTAAGTGTGTTTTTGAATTAACCTAATCATTAAGATTATCAAATTATTAGAAAAATTTAAGGTTTTGCTTTTACTCTAGTTAATCCTAATGACAAAGGCATGATAAAAACTTAAGCAACAAATTCATATACTGACAAACCTAAATATGATCTCCCAAGCATCAACAACGCACTCACAAAACTAGATTATCAGACTTAATTAAACCCAAGTACATAGAGCACAAGCTTGGTTAATCTCTGTGAAAATAGGGAGTCATATGAATCTCTCGATCTATGATCATTCCCCACCCATTCCGATCCAATCTTTCCATCTCCTCTCTGCCTCGTCAAATGTTGGGAATCATGGAAACAATGCTGTTTAGCAAGCATTGCTATAAAATGAAATACTCAATATATTGAACTAGATTTATGTCGAAAGATTAAATCAAAACTTAATTAACTTGGCTACATCAGAGCTCCTAGATAAAAGAAAATTAAAATATATCTAAATTAAAAATCTAACAAGAATAAAAGGAAAACATAAAAGAAGAAGAAGAAATTGCGAAGTTTTGATGAACTCCGCCGTCATCTTCTCCAACTTTCAGACCTGACGGCATTCTTCTCTCTGGCTCCTCTCCTTTATAAACCTGCCCATGGCCTCTCGAGTATCTTCCTTGCACTTACCTTACCATTTTTTATCATCCAATAACTTTTCCCATCAATCTTCCAAGATTTTTTCCTCTTTTGTGTCTTATTCGAAATTTTCACAGAGTTAAAGTGAGTGCAAAATTTCCTCTACAACAGCTCAAAGTGGCGCACAAAACCCCAAACTTGGCGGTAAGATTAACCCAGACTACTAAAATTTTCGTGAATGACTAAGGGTCACCATTTAAACCCTCCAAAGGCTGCCCTATCGCATTGCAAAACTAAGCTATGAAAATGTTACACTAGAGATTTCATAGCCACCGATAGTGACTATGAACTCGACTACAAAACTCTATCTCCTCAAGCTTCCAATTTGGCTCTTACTTATCTTCGGGTATGTCCCATGCATGCTATGAACTCTAGGATACATATGGCTTTCATTCAAATGCTCAAAACCTTGCTAATTGCACCTAATTACCTACAAAATCGCATGAACTCAAGATAATAATTAGTTTCATGCTTAAGAACCAACAATTGGCTAAATTAGGGGTTTTATTTGATAAGCACTAAAAATGGCTAAAATAAGTATGTAAAACCATGTAATTTGAGCCCTCATTACACCCCTTAACCAGCTCATTGCTAGTCCCTTAACAATGCAAGATGGGAAAAAATGAGAATATGATGCAAGCATTCGAGTAGAATAACAAGTGTGCAACTTTTAAGAAGTGATCTCTTTGTATAATCATCATGATAGGAAACCAGGGCTATTTCAAGAATTAATGATGGTTGATTGATTTAATGTAGATGTCTCCTTAGGATCTTGTTGTGTTTAGAATCTCTAATGTACGAGATCACTAGTATTGAGGCAAACAAGGCACCTTATGCCCTGTCTTACTAAGACTTCACACTGACTTAGTTAATGTATCTAGTTCCCACACATATGCAAAGGACCAAACTTCCCCCCAACCAGAATCAACTCAACTCAAGCATTATGCGATGACAGAAAAAGGCTAAGAATGCACCCTTTTTATTTCATATTCCTAACTAAGCAATAGGATGAAATGCTAAGGGAATCTAGAAGTGCCCATAAGATCCACTGGCGACTCCCCGCCAATCGGGTTAAGGGCACCAAACATTAAGTTCTCGAACTTCACCTCGAACACTTAACTAAAAACCAAAGCACCTACTTGGTGAAACTTAACCCATCTTCTATCCCATCCAGCTTGTTAATGATGTCAACAACTCACTTGGTCAAGCTTAAATAGCTTTGAAAGGCCCCTAGACTCGTAATGGATTCGATCGATCATTTACTTATTTTTCTTATTTTTGTGCTTTTCTTCTATTTTCTTTTTTCCTTTTTATGGGGCTCATTGGCCCTCTTTTGAATGTGTCTTAACACTACTTGAGTCAACAACAAATCACAATAAATGGGTGTCATCGAGAGAGGGGAGTTGATACCAAAGATCATGAAGGACTAGAATACAGTGTGACAAGTTCCTATATGAGGTGTCAAGGTGAAGAACAGGGGATCTCGTTACTAAGTTTCCCATAGTCCTCAGTACAAGATCAACCAAACCCGACAATTTCTTTCAAGAGACACTACTAGCTATATGAGCACAAAGTTACCACCAACAATTCAAATAGTAGGAAAAATGATGAAGTTTCTCAGCGTTTCTTCACAATTTGTCCCCGCAACCAAGATGTGCATTGTCCTCAATGGACAAACATATAACATGTAAAAATGAGATAGGGTCAGAAATATATTGAGGATGGTACCCTGAATCGCAATGATGTGTGCGAATGTATAAGCTGCATAAAGATGTATCATGAAGAAATAAACTAAAGAAAAGTGGAACACAAACTCCAAAGAGATCAATGTGACAAAGTAGTATAATGGGTGAAAACCATAGATATAGTGATATATACATATTTAGTACAATAGAGGACATGTATAGCAAGCAAGAGGAAACAAAAGATTACGATGGTGGAGATACATAAACATCCAAAATCAAACATCACACAAAGTATCATTATCTCTAGCAGTTGAACTGTGGAGGAATTTGTCCCTCCTCCGATGGTGGTGGCATGTAATCGATCCTATCTACAATTCCCTTCCCGCTGTCACTTCATCTAGGAGGACATGATCTCTCTAAGCACAAAGTCCGAGGCATGGAGCCTACCAAGTACAATCGTTATGAATGACTCTTGGGATGCTTGTAGGTAGCCCATAGAGGACTCCGAAGGTATCGGGATATTAGACTTGAGCCTCTCAAACCTCGCCATAGTCAATTCCTGGGGTGGTGGTGTCAGGAGAAAGAAGGATGTCTATGTAATTATCCCGTGGGTAAGGCATGTGGACTAGCTCAATCCGCCTAGCATGTGAGTCACCCAGCGTCATCATCCTCAAACCTTTCTACGGGCATATACTCATGGGGGCCCTCCTCAACCTCAGGAGTCGATCTCCCTTTCGAGAATACAGCCCAATGACTAAAGAATGAACATTGTCGATGGCGCCCTCCCTCCTTCCTATTCGAGCTGCCATACCCCAACCTCAAAGATGTCAGTCAATAGGTAGGGGAGCGTGCGTATCCTCATGACCTTTGTAAACCCTATATTGCATCTTATCCTAAAATATGCATGTGGTCTCCATCACTAGCTCAACAAGGCAAACCACATGCCTTGGATGCATGCAATGAATGTTCTCAAAACTCATCCTCTCTAAATGTCAGGAGTATGGAACAAAGTCACACAGGACTACATCTTCCAAGTCTAAATAAGGCTGGAGATCCTTCCTATAAATGAACACTTTAAAAGTCACCTCAAAACATTGCCTGACATTGGTGGAAGTATCGATCTATACTCTTCAACCCTTACCCCATGGGGCCTGATATGGTATCTAGAAGGTGATCAGATGGTCTGTGGGCATAATCACGTCGACCCCGCTCCAATGAGAAGTAGAGGAGTAATTAGTCTCTGGCCCCTCATGTGATGGTGTGTATAAATTCATCGACCACCTGGGAGAAAATTGGCCAAAAGCCATGAAAGAGTCTAGAAAATAAAGTTTTCAAAGCTCGAAGTCCTTTCTGGTCTATGATGAGTATACTTTATACTCATTTTATCCTTATGTATTGTGTGTTAATTTTAGTTTTTAGTTATGTGGTAGGTGTTCTAATGTTCGAAATGCTTATATCTTGTGTAGGTCATCCTTGGGAGAAATGGAAGAAATGGATAAGAACCAAGCAATTTAACAATGAATGAAGAAGTTATAAATAGAAATTATGGTCGCACCATAGCAATTTTAGTCTCCAACATGCGACTTCGCAATGAGGTTCTCACGTCACGATGGCAGAGAGCATGAAAGTCAGAGGGCGCTTTAACGTTGCAAAGGTGGAGCCTTGACGTCACGAGCATTCCATTAGCACACTACCTTGTAAGTCACAATGTCATGTCCAGCCCAACACCTATTTTTAGCCCATTTCAGATAATTTCTGGAAACCTATAAAAGGGAACACGAAGAAATATTTTGGGGAGTTACCTTAAGGGGGGCGGAAACACCTAGTAAGTACTGGGTTCGAGGAGAAGAAACATTCTTGAAGAGGAAGAAAAAGAAGATGGAAGGATGAGAAGGGCTTCACTCCACCGCTTTATTCTTCCCCAGATTCTTATTTTTCTCTTTCATGGTTATAAATTCCTTTCCATTTATGTTTGTTAGTTTTCGCGGCTTAGATGTAATCAAGACTCATTTGAGTGAATCTTTCTAATCTCAATTGATCTATGTTTTAATTTCATACATATGTTGAGTAGTTTGTTTTGATCTTTTAATTCATGTAGGTGATTGGCCAATACTTAACATAAAATCAACAGACCTCAAACTAAGAATCAATTAGATGAATTACCATTTAATTGTCATGAGATGTAGATATATAAGTGAGACAGTGGTATCAGTTTCTTAAGGCATTGCATTCCTAAGGCTCGGGGGTTGAGTAAAGATGCAAAATACCCAAACTCTGTATAGGTTGTGAATTATCGTGAGAGATTCACAATTACATTAGTGAAATTTCCATCAACATAATGAATTGAACATTAATGACTAGGTTAAGAAGTTCATATAGGTTAGATTGGTGAAATCTTCGCCTCGAGGTTTTGGGTCGAGTCTTTGTTAAATTATGATTCTTACATGTTAGTTTAGTTAAATTTGTGTCTTATACAAATTTTACATCATCCAAATAGAGCGTAAGTAAACTAGAATCGATAATTAATAGCCAACTTCTCGACGATACTCTTACTTTCACTTTATTACTTGAACACGACACGTGCACTTGCGCACTTAGGCATTCTTATTTTCATATACATGTTTCATGCCTATCAAGTTTTTAGTGTTGTTGGCCGGGATTGGTGCTTCTATTAATATTGATTCAAAATAGTTTTACTCTACTTTGGATACAAAGTAGCCTTATTTCTATTTTCTTTCTATTTTACTTCTTATATTTTTTTGTCTTCTCGTTTGTAGGAGCTTTTTACTCTTATAGATGGATAAGCTATACTAATTCAAAACTCAAGTTATTTTTAAGCAATTTAATGGATCAATTAAAGCTTCTACAAACCAACCCCGCAGTATCCAACTTCATACGTTAATTCTCGTTATTCAAGTATACCCTACCCCGTAGACAGGATGGTCCTCATATGAGCAAGGAGGATCATTAAACGTGGAGGATCCATTTTGCACAAGTTCAACCAACTCGATTTCCATAAGAAGATATACTTCATATAGTAGACACAACACACACACCCTATACATGTATAATACTTATACTCAGTTCATGGATGAGAGAAGCCATGCTCCACAAGGAGAAAATCTAAGTATAACGGTGATGGCTAGTGCCTATACCTGATTCATGGATGATGCTAAGAAAAAGGCCAACAACTTAATCTAAAATACAATGTGAAAATTTTCTTAGCACAATTGAAGTGAATCCAGGAGGTGATGAGATGGAAAATCAAGAGGATATCACCTTGAGAGGTGGGGGAGAATTTGAAGAGCTAAATAAAGAAGAGGAAGTTGAAGAGGATAATGAAGAGTTAGTTAAGCAAGTGAAGAATGAAAAGAAGTCAACTTCTGCAAAACCGGAAGAGAAGAATGAAGAAGTTGAAACAATTCCGGAGATGACTTCTAGCATTTCAGGTAAGAGGTGAGTCTGCCGCAAAGACATACCATATTTATGGAAAAGCCTTATAGTCTCATTTCCTTATGAGGATCAAGGAAGCCTCCATTGTGAACAAAACGCATCAAATCCATCCACATGTAATCTAAGTTGCTAATCGAGCACAATTATAGCCTCTGTAGAAAGACGGGGCAAGAATCACCAACCAATCCATAGCGGTAGAGTCAAGCTAGACTCAAAATATAGATCTTATTTGAAGGCAACCCAAGATCAATAAGTTTCCTTTTCCCTTGATTTTTTTTTAGCTGCCTTTGAGTTTTCTTTTGAATAAATTTTCATGCGTTTGATCTCGTTTTTTCCTTGTTTAAAGGTATCTTCTGCTTGGAGACCTAAAGTTGTCTTCGAGGTGGAGAATCTAAAAGTAAAGGTTTATACCATCTTAGAGGTGCGCTTAAGGAACAAAATTTGAACTAAGAAAATTAGTTCCAAGATGCTCCCTCACTGCCCTTTATATTCTTCCAATTTTCTGCCCCAAAGACTCCACCCCCACCCCCCCCCCCCATTTGGAACTAAGGCCTAGTCCCTCCAAACACCTTTGCCTCTCTTAGTTTGCCGCTCACATTCAAGCTTTATGGAGTAGTTAAGACACAACTTGCATTTCATAAGCAAGACATACTCATCGGAGCCGCTTCGAGGCTTCACACCTCAAGGGAGTACATATTATCTATTCTTCTTTTGTTTCATTATCGAGGATAATGTTTATTCCAAGTTTCGAGGGGTAACAGTTTTGAATTCAAAAGTTTTCAAAATCCAACTTTTGTATCTCCTTACCATTTTAGTTATCTCTTTCAGTTGTTTAGTTGTTATTTGCATGCACTTTTCTTTTCTTTCTTTGTTGTTTTGTGTCTCATATCAAATGGTTGATGCCTAGTAATGGTTTCTGAGAATGCTTTTGACATTGCACTCAAATTGTTTTTCTTAGTCAATTTTGGGATACCTTGCATTTATTTGATTTAGGATTGAGCGTATCTCTTGAGTTACGGGAGGCGTTGCATGAAGCCCCTATTTTTCAAGAAACCATTTCTTACGGAACTCATACACACACACGCTGGGGATCTCATTTATATACTGCTTTGGCCCATTTTTCTCAAATTGAACTTACTCAGAGACCTTAATTCTATAGTGGTGGGACACTCAATAAAGAGGATTCGCAATGTGCCCCAAAAGATCAAAAGGAAAGAGTAGAAAAGAATGAAAATAAAAGAAAATTCAAAAAAATTCAAAGAAATAAATAAGTGAGTTTACTCACAAAGTGGTGCCAGAGTTTAGTTAATTTGTTAGGTAAAGTTTGAAAGGAACTTAATGCCTGCCCTGGAACCAACTAGTAGGAGTCACCAATGAATCCCGCTTACATGGACACTAGTACTTTAGCATTATACATCCTACTACCAATTTTATGTTGTCGAATAAATAATGAGTGCCCAAAACACTCATCATATAACGCTGCTTATCATTTTTTCTTGGCTCATTTCATCTAGTAATAAATGGGGCTTATCGTCATACATTCGAAACTCCGGCTTTTTATGCATTTCTGTGTGAAAAAAGAGATTTGAAGTCGTGGTCGAGATTTGAAGAAGGAGATTAGAGGAGAGCTCTCAACCCTCACCGCCACGACGCGGAGGTTGTATGACGGCAACCAACATTACTTATCGCATAAGTCGCCGGTCTTCCCAACGATAATTTTTAGATATAAAAATAAGAAACAAAAAAAAAAAGAAAGTATTGAGGGATCGAGGAGGAACAGAGTACATGAGACTGAGAAGATATCTCACAGCACGAGCATCAACCCGCTCGTACATCCGTTAATATACCGAATAACAGATTTTACACAAATGATAATCCATTGAATATGGCAAGGAAAAAGGCAAAACCCTAGTCTTCGCACTGAATTAATAACTCATTTAGGATTAAAGTGTCATTATATTAGCAGAATCACCAAGCTCTGAGATCCGATACTCTAGAGTCGATTTCAAGGTTTAACACACTCTCCTCGTGAGACGACACTTGATTCTGTTTCAATTACACTACGTAGATACCTCGACGTATATCCATGCAGGCTGTGCCTAGCATTTTACATACTAACTTACCACCTATCTAGAGCTCACAATAGTGCTGCTTCAAATTTATTTTTAGTTAATTTTTCTTTCAAAAGTGGAGTTGAGCTTGGTCAAGACCGTTTGAGAATCATTATATACATTCAGACCTAAAACATCATTTTCACTAAGTTACTTTTTAGGAAAGGTTTGTTGAGAACTCAAGAAACTTGCCTGGATCACCATGCCTTTAGATTCTCATCCCTAGAGATCATATATGTTTTATATCCCATTTTACAATATATTTCTTACAACTTTTCCATGCTTTCTCTAATTTCTATACTTTGCTAGCACCACAATCATACTCATATCTATCTTAGTGTTTTGATTTATGTTTATGTTTATTAGGGGACAAGCAAAGATTTACATTTAGTGAGATGAGCATACTTTATACTCATTTTATCCCTATGTTTTGCAAGTTATTTTTTTAGTTTTTAGTTATAATAAGTGTATTAATGTTCGAATGCTATTTTCGTAGGTAACTTTGGGAGAAATGGAAGAAAATCAGATAAGAACCAAAGCAATTGGACAAGGAATGAAGAAGTTATGCAAGGCGCTATATCCCGCCCATAATAACAATTTTTATGGTCACAACGTGACAGAGGGCATGAAAGTTGTAGTAGCAAGAACGCCAGGATACTTCCTGACGCCGTGAATGGCCAAGCATTCCAACATCACACTACCCCACACGCCATGACGTTGTCATCGCAATGTCGCAACATTGTCATCGTGACGTTGTCATCGAGATGTCATGTTCGGCCCAACACCTATTTTTAGCCCATTTCAGCTATTTTCTAGAAACCTATAAAAGGGAACACGAAGAACGATGAGGAGTCGCCAAAGTGGAAACACTTCAGTGGCATTGTTCTTGTGAGAAACTAGGAAGCTGAAGAGGAAGAAGAAGAAAGATGGAAGGATTTAGAAGGGGATTTCACTCTCACAATTTGTTTATTCTCTCCTCTATCCTTCAGTTTTCTACTATTTTCATGGATGTATCTCTCTTAAGTATGTTTTAGTTGCCTTCGTGGCTTAGATAATCAAGAGACCTCAGATGAATCTTTCTTTTAATCTCACTGATCTTATTTTATTTTCATACATATGTTGAGTAGTTCATTTTTATCTTAATTAATGGTGATTGGCCATTTCAGATGATGTGTGGTTCAATCTCAAGACTCGAGAAGTGAGAATTAAATTAAAACCATGGATGAATTACTATTTACTTTCTGAAGAGATGTAGATATATTTAGATTAGGTGGTATTGGGGTTTCTTGAGTGTGTTGCCTTCCTGTGGTTTCGGGGGGGTTGGAGTAGAGACAAAAATACCAAAACGAAAGTTGTGAATTATCGAGAGAGATTGACAATTACAATGCTGAAATTACCATCAACATAATGAACTGAACATTAATTGATCATGCAAGGCAAAGTTTTTTTTTTTCTTCTTAACTTTCGCTTTTTTTTCTCCTCCCCTCCTCCTCCTCTCTCTCCCCTCCTCCTCCTCCTCCCCCTTCCCTTCCTCTCACCAAACACTCTGCCATACATGCAAACACAGGCAGAGGTTCATCTAGGCTTGGATTGGTGAAATTAAGCCGTTTTTAGTCTGAGTCTTTGTTAAATTAGATTCTTACATGTTAGTTTAGTTAAATTTTGTGTCTTTTTGCATTTTTCTATCATCCAAATAGAGCATAAGCTAAACTGGAATAGGTAATTACATCCAATCCTCATGAGACGATACTTACTTTCAATTTTTATTACTTAAACACGACAGATGCACTTATACACTTAGCATTCTTTATTTCAGATACAACGTTTCATGCCCATCACTAAACACTGAAATATCGAAGCTCCTCCAACTAGAAGTCACAGGCCCAAGTAATTTATGTCAGCTTTAATGCAGGGCAGCAATGGGAAGAAACCTTAGGGCAAAAACAAGATCTGAGATGGTCATATCTAGTAAATTCTGACTCAACTATGTAGGTAATACTGGTCAAACATGTCACTCGCATGTTCAATGTTCTTTACCCAAAGCACTCAGGAAGAGGGAGGTGTGAGAAGGCAACCTTTCACGAAGCCCGAGGGTAGATGCCCTTTAGATTGAACCATGGCTAGAGAAGGTGATCGAGGCTCTAAACACTCTGAACAAAGTGGTGACAAGAATGTGAACACGACTACCAAAGTGGTAGTTATATTTGCAGAGTTTCGTGACTTTTCGCATTCAAGACAATTTAGCAACGCAGGATCGTGGAAAATTTCTAACATAAGAAAGTGGCTACGAAAATTTTATTGTGGCTTAGAGTGGTTGTGAAAATTAGGGTTTCCCCTTTTTTGATTCCAATTCCTCTCAACCTTCCTTTGCTCAATCTAAAACTTATTTAAGGCTTTGAGAGCCCCTAAAACCCGAAATCAACTCACCATTCAATAAGATCATGTATAGTAAATGAGTGGATATGAGTTACTCTAATCGAGAAATGGGCTCACCTTAGGTGTTGCCTCATGCTTCGGAATGGAGAAACCATGGAAAGAAAATAAGAGGATGACTCAAACTAAACAAGACTAAAGCAAATAAAAGAAACAAAATAACTAAAAAAATGGAAATAAAGTAAAGTAATATTTTTAAGTTAAGTTCCCCAAGAAGTGATTAGTTTCACGTTTTTAGCTAGATATCTCTTAAACCCTTTATGGTGGTTCAAGACGGTCGCTTCCTTATCCGTCTCCGTCGCAGATCATTATAGTCGATCTTTAGAACACTTCCTTCCTTATACCCATCCTCATCCAAGTGTCTTATGGCTTTGAAGACGTGGAAGGTCACCTTTTCCTCTTGTACTTCAACTCTAGCTTCTCCCTTCAAAATCCATGAGAGCTCTTCCCAAGTGGCTAAGAGCCGGTCCGTTTAAGAATAATCGGGATCTCTTTGTCATTCTCCATGTCTAATGGCAATGGTGAAATATGTTGAGATAAATTTGTCCACTTTGATTGTATTCTCGATAATGCCTCTCTAGTACTTGAGGGATTTATCTGCTAGTTATAGAGTCAGAGTAGTGGGTGATAGGCGACACAGATAAGTTTTGGGATGGATATGTAATAAAAAGTGCATCATTTAATCAAGCGCAAGTGAGCTGTTAAGTAATAAAGTGTACCTAAGTACGGACATCTGACCACAAGGAAAACCTTAATCGTAGTACATGCTAATTCAAAATTATAATTACTTTTAATATTCAACCGACAATTTGATGGCTAAGTGGAGTAAAGGCGCATTAAACTACTACTAATGTAATCGTGGTGCTTCGTGACGTAAGAATGATCAAAAGGTAAAGAGGTTAGGGGTGTTTGGAGTTGTCGACATCTTACTATGTGTAATGTCATGTTTCATTCCATTATCTATACATGTTCCAAGGCGGCTCTTATCTATTGTAATTAAAGCCTTTCTCAAGGTCATTTAACCTCCCTTTATCACTAGGTTTCTTGCTCCTTAGCTCAACCCCAATCATTAAACGTGCATGGAATGAAAAGAGCTCTCAAGCCTCCTAATTATTTATAATCCTATATTACCAAGTTTATTAGGTTAACCCAGCTATGTCTAATTCTGCATTCGCTTCTCAGACTTACAAAGAACCACTCACATATTAAGATTGATCATAAATTAATATGTTGATTTCAACCAAGCATGAGTTAATGATAAAACAAATATATATAAGATAATAGAATTATGAAAGGTTAACACTTTAACATCGTATTCATGTCCAAATCACTACCAACACCCTAAACCACGAAATTAGAACCTCATGATGTTCCTCGTCTATCATAACGGAAAAAGCAAGACATAATAATAAGGATAGAGAAAACTTCAAAGAATGAAGCGAATGATTCGCCTTCCGGACTTTCAAGCCCCCTCTCTCTAAGATAGGTCTTCAAGTCTCCTTTCCTCTGTTCCAGATCTAAGTTCCTCAAACCCTAGCACTACAAACGATTTTCGAACCCTCAAAATTGGATTCTCCCATTCCTTTTATAGCTTCTTCACGAGATAAGGTTTGTTAATTCTTTCCTGCAACGTTAGGACATCGCAACGCCAGGACGTCGCGCACGCTTGGAACGCCATGACGTTTAAGGCGCCAATGACGTCATCGATATTTGCACCAATCTTCCGTGAACTTACAAGGCTTCATTTCTAGCATTTTTCAATATTTTTCCTACAAAAACCCAATAAAACTAAATATTAGAAAAGTAATTAAAACAAGGTCATATATCTATGAAACTGATCCCCACATTCGCAATCCTCGCTTCCAGAATGAAAGTGTTTTTCGGACACCTCATCACACCCCTCTAGTCCAGCCTTGCTTGTCCCTACAAGAAACAGACTCGAACCGACACACAAGAAAATAACATACTAAACTCCAACGACACGAGGGTGATGCACATGTTGCCAAAAAGGAACAATCAAATGAACCAAACTCACAAATCTCATTCCTTTGTTTTTAATTTTAGAGGATCATTAAGGTTGTTCGAATTTTTCTCGAAGAATTCAAATTTAACACCTGCCTAATTGACAAGTGACTCACCTCTAGGTTTTCGATGGTCTTTCCTAAGAAGCTCATGTGCATTTGATGCATTTAACACCTGTTTATTTGGGAGAGTCTAACTATAAAAGGATAAGAAACGCAACATTTTTATATTCATAATATCTGTACCTACTCGCAGAACGAATTCCTAGTGCCCGTAAGTTTTAGCTGAAAGTGTTCCCGCAGTGTGGATTCGCTTGGTGACTCCCCACTAGCTGGTTATACACCATGCATCCAGCTCCTCGAACTTCACCCCGAAGACTCACCCAAACCTAAGGGTTTTAGCCGTGGATAGCCCCATCCTCCGTCCTGATGTAACCCGCAAAGAAGTCACTGCTCCCCGCCGCTAGCTACATACAGTTTTAAAGCCCTCTGGATCGTGCCCTGGATTCGACTAGGAAGATCCCACTTATTCTATTCACTTCTTTCTTTTTTTTCTTCTTTCTTTTTTTTTTTCTTTTTTTTTTTCCTTTTCTCTCTTTCTCCTTTCTTTCCTTTTTTCGGGGCTCAATGGCAATCCTCTTTTTCTACGATGTCCCATCACTTGAGTGTTTACAAACACCCAAGGTTCATTAAACATTAATGATCTAGGTCCAGAGCCTAGGCATACCTTGGAGATCACATGTATGAGTGTGTGGTAGACTACCTGAATCGGGGTTTCGAACAACTAAGAGACTCACTATGTCATCCCTACTCCATCTGGGCAAGTAATTCCTGAGCATCTAACAACCTAAGGATCCTTTCTTGTTATGTGCATTGTGTGTTTTGAAAATTTTGAGAGGTCAAAAAGATCCTTTATTGGAAATCATGGAATCACTCACACATACTACCTAACACGACCCTAAAACTTGTAATTAAACTAAGACAACCTAACACACAAACCTAAACGAAATCTGTGAAAGTACGAACATAAACATAAACCTAAACACATCTAAAAAATAAACATAAACATATCTAAACAATGAACATCAACATAAACATAAACATAACTCAACCCCACAAACCCCCTCCCCTTCCCCCCCCCCCACCCCAAAAAAAAAAAAAAAAAAAAAAAAAAAAAAAAAAAATGGACAATGTCCGCATTGCAAGAAAATAAAAGGAGGGAACTCCCCGTTAATCCCAAGATCACCAAGTGGTGGTGGTGGCAAATGGAAAGCAAGCAAATTAGGTAGCTTTGCCGGATTTGAATCTACTAGTCATGGAGGGACTCAGGCGCATGCCTACTAGAGTGCATCCATATGTCTTCGCCTACGGGTGGCCCAATTCTCCCGGGTCTCATCCCGTAACACATCAAATATAAAGTGAGGTCCAAACTCTAGTCCTCAGGGCAGGAGAAGGACTAGGGACATCCGGCCGCCACGGAGGTGTGTGGATGTGATGACAGGAAGGTTAGTCGACCACCCGGGGTCTCCTCACGCATGCTAAACAAAGTTTGGTATGCTATCAACTCCTCCTCATCCAAAGGTTCATGACCCGAGTCAAAAACCGCCTTGGAACGAGGAACGCCCGGCTTATCTTTCTTAACAACGATGGCCTTAATAAGATGGATCCATGCCTTATTATTCTCAAAGGGCACCCCAGCATTTTTGATAGCCATGATGAGAGCGGTGCCCGAGGTTCATTTTCGTCAGCTATAGAGGATGCAGGTCCTATGACCACCGACATCAAATGGGATGTTCCGACGATGGCAAAATTACAATGCCCGCTTCACGCCACCGCAAACATTCATCGTCTGGACAGACAGAGGCAGCAAACAGCACACCCTGTATATAAGCTGCTGCCTGGGCTCAAGGTACGGCGCCCCCTCATTATTTAATTTCCACTCGCCCTGCCCATTTGTGAGTATCCTAAGGACTTCCGATTAGTTAGGGTTTTCATGAAGTTGATCATAGGCCTCGGGGTTAACCGGCTCAAGGTTGTAATAGCGATTGAGCAGACTTCGTGATCAAGTCTACCAACACCATATTTTAATCTTCTTGAGCACACGAAAGCTGCCAGTTGCGTAGTAATTCCGCACAACCATCGAGGCAAATTTCGCCTCGGTTGCATAATGCACCCCCACCCTTTCTGGGGCCTATGGTTTTCAGGAAAAACGCCCAAGTTGGAATCCTTTCTCCTTAATGGGAAGGAGCGATTGCGTAGATGAGAATAAACTTCGCCGAACTCATTCACAAATTTATCATGATCATAAAGCCGTGAGGTTTACCAAATTGGGACATTTGGAGCTCATTTTTTGCTTTTTGCTCAACATTGAGCACAGGCTAGGGATCATTGTTAGATGAACTTAAAGGCGAAAAGAACTCTAGTAGGCTTCCACACCCCTAGTGGGATTACACTCTACCAAAATACCCATAGAAGTCAGAACGCCCGTCCCGAGATAAAGGTATAGTACATGTAATCTAGGCGATACGAAAGCACCAAGTGTCACATTGTAGTATTTCCGGAAGTTATATAGGAAATTATAAATTATGGAACTCGGAATTTGTGGTACTAGAACAAGGATAAAATTGTAATTGCCATAAAGGATATGAAAAATCATTAAACAAGTAGAGATGGGCCATAAAACAAATAAAATAAGTTGATTTGCAAAATTAAAGATACACTTTTAATGGCAATTAAGGTAAATATTAGTATATAAAATAGGTAGACAAAAAATAAAAATTAAAAAGCTCATTTTACCCCACAAAGCTGGGTTCACGCTTGTGAGGAGGAAGAGAGAAAGAGGGAGTGAAGAAGAGGAAGAAGAAGGAAAGAGAAGAAGACCAGAACCAAGGTATGTTTTCATTTTGGAATCAAGGTATTTTGAATTCCTAAGGTTTTAGTTTGGAGAATAGTTGTTCCTTTGTCTAGGTTTTGGGAAGAGATCACCCAAACTCCCAGATTTTGCTTGGGTTATGCGGGTAAAACCCCAATTGGTGGAAAATACATGGAATCATCATTTATATGATTCTTATAAGAATTGGTGGACCTTGGGTGAATCTATAAGATTTTCATCTAGGGTTTTAGAATATGAGTTTCAAATCACCAATTCAAGTATTGTGAAGTTGTTTTGATGATTTCCATGATGATTTAGAGGTATTAAGGAATGTGGAAGTTATATGAGGAGAGTGGAGAGTTGGTACCAAAAGTGGCAAGAAACAAATACGGGCAAATTCGGTGTCTGGTCTGAGTCTGGTATGCGTCTGACCACGGAAACAACTGTCTGCGGTCTGGAGTTGGACGCAATGCCGGTCACGAGGGCCAGCAGGCACAACTGTGCGGTCTGGTCGAGGTGTACGATGCGGGTGTGCCCAAAATGCCTAGATTGTGTAGTTTTGCGTATTTAAGCCTAAATTCATGCACCGTTAGTATGGGAACCTTATTAAATGATTAAGAGAGGTTCAAATAAGATTGGAACTCGACGAAAAACATAGCGTACCTCGCCGCCTCGACAAAGCGATATTCGTTGAGTATGACTAAGTCTAGGAAGTACGTTAAGTTTATGCGTTATAAGTTGGCGATTAATATGTCGTCATATTCGTTTAAGTGTGTAGGCTAAAAGAAAAAGCGGGAAAGGTGGTGGAATCGTGCTCAAGTTTAGTAAGCAGAAAATGTGAGTGTTTAAAACCTATTTTTCTCAAATACTAGTGTATTATTATTATAAAAACATTTTGTTTAGTATTTAATGGTTTTGAGTTGGAAAACCATTTTCAAGCAAGAAGCAAGCAAATAGCAAATGGTTTGAATTATAAATATTTTTTCAAGAAAACAAGCAAGTAAGCAAATGGTTTGAATTATTAAACCATGTTTCGAGCAAGCAGAAGCAAGCAATGGTTTTAAATTGTAAAACCATATTTCAAAAAACGACAAACCAAAGAATATTTATGAAAACAATCTAACCAAATCCCTAGTTCTAAGCAAGCAAAACTGGTCGAGAGGAGGTATTCATGTTACGCGGTGGTGTTAGGATCATACATACATTTAGTTTTGCCTGTTGGCAATATAGGTCATGCATCATGATTAAAGGAGGCCAGAGTAACGCGTCTGGGAGTATATAAGGTTAAGAGCTCTAACAATTATGGTGATGGCAAACATAAAGTTAATTCTCTATTTACCAGAAAAAGGTGATGTGGACAGGTCCTTCCATAGAGCACGGTCGATGCCTAGGCTCGTGTTCCTTTAGAATTACGGCAAGCAGAAGTATAGGCCTCCCAGTGGTTGATGTTTATAAGCATAATCCTCTGATTTTGAAAAATCAACCATTGGTGCACGATTGAGCACAAGCTCCCGTAGAGATTTGATGCAGTTGAGCCGGGCTCCCTTAAATTCAAAACAAGCAGTTGACACGAGGCTCCGTTTTTATTTCAAAACGTTCGATTAAGTCCAGGCTCTCGTGGTTATTCTTAAAGAAATCGGTTGGGCCCAAGGCTCATCATTGCCAAAGTTTTGAGAAACTTTTCCAAAGCAAGATTTCTTGAAATGTTTATACATTTTGAAGCAAAGTTTATAAAAGTTTTTATAAAAACACCCCAAGCAACAATTAAAGCAAGCAATCAAGAGAATTGAAAAGTTTTATAAACTTTTGAAAAACCAAAAGCAAGCAAGCAAGTATTAAAGGATTTTATAAACTTTTAAGCAATCAAATACAAAATCAAGCAAATACAGTTTAGAAACTTTAAGTAAACCAAGCAAAGGCTTACGGAAAATAATTGTAAAAGAAGTTTGGATTTTGGGAATGCGTTATTACACTTAACTAAATAATTTTAGAAATAAATATATATATATATATATATATATATATATATATATGTTTTTCTAAACACCTTATGACAACACGAGTGAAATTTAATAATTTATTTTTAAAATCCTAATTTATATTAAAATTTTGATATATTTTTAATATTTTTAAAATAAAATAAAAATAAAAATAAAAACTTCATTCTTTGTCTCCTCCAGCCTTCCCTCTCTTTTACACATGCATTCTAAGTTGCAAACCAAATAGCCTCAGTAGCTCACCGATCTCCTTTGCCTCTCCTTTCATATGTGAGACCCAAACCTATTGCCAATACTCTCTGTCTCCCCCTCCAGCAACTCTCTCATGTAACACATATTCAAAGGATCAAAATTCCAAAACCCTTGCCCTTTTCATATTCATGGCTTCTTTTTTTCTTTTGGGAGGAATTTTTGGTTCACTAGAATTTTTTTTTTCATATTTGGTTGTGATAGGAAATACTGGATTGAGATTCTCTACGTAATCACATAGATTCCTAATTTTTTACCAACTTGATCAAGTTAACTGGGCTTTAAGTGTTTACGTCCGTAGCGCCTTGCTCGGTTGTTAGTCGGTATTGTATGCGGTATTGGAGATCGTGCAATGATTTCGAGCGAAGACCTTCGGTAGAAGCATTCAAACGGTAAATGCTGAACTTAATGATTACCGAACTCTATTTAGACAAGCTTTTACTTTGCAATATCTCATGCATTTGAAATTTTGAAAGCAACATGACCCTCGGACAGCTAATTCAGTTAGCTACAAGGAAATATATACCTTTTGAAGTTTAGATTCACTCTCAATATTAATGATATCTAAATCTTTGAAGAAAATCATCTTCTTTCACATTTGCAGCTTGTGCTTTTATTGTTTATCATTTCCTTTCTCCGTTAGATAATTATATTATGCAAAGAAAAATTAGAACACATTTTTCGAATTTATTCACTACCACAAAAAACAATTTATTGTGTCACTTAAAGTTCAGATTTGTGGTGTCAAAAAGTGACACCATGTGAAATTAAAAAACAAATGTGTTGGAGTAGCTACTTGGTGTTAATTTTAGATTATGGTGTGTTTTGAAAAGTGTTATATATTGAAAAAAATATTTTTCTAATTTAATTCATAGTGTCATTTTTGAAAGTGACACTATATACAAATTTTAAGATTTATAACTCAATGGTCATTTTATTTTATAATACAAATTAGGAACATTATGTAAACGTATTGTTTCTCATATCATGCTTGATATATAAATTTGATAGCATAACTTGAACCATCATCTTCTTCCATCTTTTCTTGCATCCATAAATCCGCTGAAGTTTTTTATTTTTATAAAGTAGTAATCACAAGCAGAATAATATAAAAAATGATTTATTTATCTCAATAATAAAATTTTAATGCATCTAATAATAAGTACATTTATCTAAAACAAGTAGAATTTTGTTTATAATAATTATTTATATCTTAGTCATTTCATATAAATAATTACAAAAAATAACATTTTAATATATTTTGTTTAGATATTTTTGAAAAAAAAGTGAATTATTATTTTTGCTAAATAATAATCTTATATTTCTTCTTTAAATTTGTTCAATTGTTTTAGAATTAAATTACCCAGGTTGTAATATTTGTAAATACTTTATTTCTAAAGATACTTAGTAAATTTTAGAATAATATTTAAATTATATTTGTTTCAATAATTTTGAATTAAAGTGATTTATTATTATTTTTAAATAATCTTATAATTAATTTCTATATAACTAATTATACAAAGCATATTTTAATATATTTTGTTTAGATAATTTTGGAATAAAGTGATTTACTTTATTTTTTCTTTAAATAATAATCTTGTTTCTTGTTTAATTGGTCGATTCTTTTATAAATAAATTTTTTAGGTTGTAATATTTATAAATACTGAAAATTTTCTAAAAAAAAAACTATTTCCAAATAAATTATAGAGAATAATATTTTAATATATTTTGTTTTAAGATCATTTTTTCAATAAAGTTATTTATTATTATAATTTTAGATAATTTATGTGTTAATCAACCATATCTTTCACAAGTGTTAAAAGACATGATATTCATATTAAATCCAAAATTTTATAAGTTTGAACTTGTGATGAGTTGTTAATCTAATTTGAATTAGACTTATGGTAGAGCTTTGAGTTCAATAACCTATACCAATTGAGTCCCATTGAGATTATTTGAAAACAGTAAAAAGCTTTGTTTGGTTCATTATCTACACATTCTAGTGTAGAAGCGACACATGAGATGTGTTTAAAAGCATGATATTCATATTAATTTGACGTATATTCTAAGGTGGCTCTTATATGATGTCCCTTTCCCAATCTGTCACCATTGGTATTCTCTAAGATTAATCGATGGATAGGGTTAGACACAGCAGGGACTTGACACGCTTTTTAGTGTTTGGGTCAAACTTTTGTTGATCTGCATAATCGGTTTAATAAACATGTTATATTTGTTATTCAATCTGACACAAGAGTGAAACTTAGATGCTACGTTTGTTACTACTATATGGGGTAACATTTTAACTCAAATTAACGATTAGAATATGTTATTTGTGTTAAATATTGATGGGTGAATAATAGAATTATATTGAGCCTAATTAATAAATGGGTTATACGTGTTGTGTTGTGTTACCCAATTACTAATTGGATCGTGTTTGAATTTGTTAATTTTGACACGATTACTATTCATGTCGTGTTTGGGTTAGCGAATACATTGGAATTCCTGCATCTTGACATGATCTGAACACAACACACAGACACAAATTGTAACCCCCTAGATAGGATGACGCTATTTTGTAGTGACATCTTATTTATAATTGACATTATTATAAACGTAACCATATACTTTTTTTTCTTGTAGTGATTATAGTGACACCATTTTTTTTTCCTTTTGGGTAGTTTACTTGAATTTCAGTCTCGGTATTGTCTTTTTTATAGGGAAAAACCTTGGAAGCCTTGGAGTATGCAAAAGAATTTTATGACAACTCAGCGATTTATACCAAGATACCGTCTGAATCATTTTTATGCTCTGAGTTTGTTTATTTCAATGCTTAACCAAAAAAAGTAGAAGGTTGTAGCATTTTAATTAAGCTAAATCATAGATCATGAATTATGGACCCAAATCCTAATTAGGGATAAATGAGTTGAGTTCGGCATTAGGCTTGTTCCCAATGATAAACCATTCCTACTTCAATTGTAGTTCTTGATAAGTTTGTTCATCTTTTAATAGCTAGTGTCGTTTATGGTCTTTTTATCATGTTTTAAATAACATTGTTTGGGAGGGAAGTGATTCTCTTACATTTGCTTTCATTTACTTATTAAGACTAAAACCTTTTCAAATAGTAATGCAATGAGTGAATACAAAACTAATTAAAAGTGGATTAGACAATAATTGTAGGAAATGTTCTAACATTTAGAAGAAAATTTTCAAATACCACAAGGTTGGAAACACTTTTTAGAATCTCTATCCCCATTGCCCTACGTACTCTTTATTTCTTCTATATTATTCCTATTTACTTTTTATTTCTTCTACTTTATTCTTATCTTAGTCACATAAAAACAGAACAACACATCTAATTACTAATTTATAGATGTTCTTAGTGATCCACGGTAGACTTAATACCAAATAGTGTATAAACACATCTATGAAAACAGCAAGCATATCCTTCCTACTTTATTGAATACTTTATATATAAGTTGAACTCAAGTTGTAACCTCGAGGGATAGCCCAGTTGGTGTAATGCATTCGAGTGGGGTTACTCAATGGTCACTAATTTGAGTCCCCTCGAGCCCTTTGGAGGCTTGGCCCAGATTAGAGACCGAGTTAACGTGGTGCGAGTAAGTTGGCTAGAACTTCCATGATTATTAAAAAAATTAAAAAAGAAAAATTGATGTCAAGTAGTCTTCGTAAGTTTGGGAAAAAACACCTAGAAGGTCTTATGTGTTAGGTGTAACAGAATTCAAAGAGCTAGTGAAGGATAAAATCTTTTCCATACTAGATGCCTATAAATGAGGACGATCCAGATTTAAAAGAGGCACTAAAATGAACCTCCAAAACTCATATTTATTGAACATTGTTGTATGGGGAACATGGAAATGGCAGTGAAAGCTAAAGGAATCTAAACATGATCTAGGCTGTGAAACTCTTGCGGAAGGAGCAAGATCAGAAGTTGGGGGCTGACCGGATGCTTCTTACTGCGTAGAAAATGGAAATGTGCATTCTTTACCTTGGGCATGTATTGCTTTCTTGATTACCGTGGTTTACATTCTTTATCCTACATACCACACAAACAATGGTAACTAGCTTGCAGGCCAAGTCATGCTGTGCGAGAAAACAAGGGGTTTTTAGTCATGTTTTCTTAAATTTCATTTTTAGAGATTGTTTTTAAGTTAAAGAATATAGAAAACAGTTTTTTAGGGTTGGGTTGGTTTTTGTTTTTGAAAATTGTTATTGAAAAGAGTTTTTGAAAACATAAATAATACTATTTAAGTACTTTCTGAAAATTGTTCTTGTTATCTCAATTTAGCATTTTTTGTGTTCTTTGTGTTTTTGAGAACAAAAAAAAAATTGGGAACACGTGTTCTTCCTATTTTCCATGTTCTCCTTGCTTTTAGAGCAGACAGTTTTAAAACATAGATCAAACATCTGTAGTCTTTTATAAAAGTAAGGTATTTTGAAAAAGTTAATTTAATATTAATTGAAGTAACTTCTATTTGTGCTCTAAAAATGGTTCTCTAAAAGTTTTTTGTTTTAAAGCAATCCCAAATATGCAAATGAAACATATTAAAAAAAAATTAAAAATGGTTTTCTCACTTTAAAAGCAAACTATATTTAAATCCTTTAAACAATTCTTAATTTCTAGATAGAATACTTCTTCACTTTTTGTTATGATACATACATATCCATTCTCAGTTTTCATTCTCTTGTATTAGGATAACATTCAATTAAATATCTTGAATTCATTTTATTTGTTAATTGTTGCTATTTTAGAAAATTTGAATATTTTGTTCCTATTCCTCCATTTGTGATGCGATAAGATCGAAAAACATAATTTTAGGCCATCTAAAAACCTTGAATAATTAATTCATCTCTATTCTACTCCAGATCATTTCCATTTTCATTGTAACTTTTTGGATTTATTTCTATCATTTCTCACAGGGAAAGTATGATGAAGCCCGGATTTATGCTGATGAACTTGAAAAGAAAGAAGACATTCTGATCCTCATTTTTAGAAATTAGGATTGTTTTAGCTAGCTTTAAGGTTTGTTGATTGCAATTCTTTACGGGGGCAGTATTATGGTTTAGCGGGCCCCTAGAATAAGGCTTTAGAATTTAGCATATAATCATTAAACGAGACCATCATCATCAGCATAATAAGAATTATTCTAACATTAGCAAGGGATGATTTTAAAGCAGAGAATAAAGGAGGTTACAACTAAGTAAACCCAGGAAAACCTCATACAAGTGCACTAGAATAGTGATATTGGTTGATTACCCAAAAAACCCTTCCCCCTTTATTTAAAAACAAATATTTTATTTTTTAAAGCATAATTTATTTATGTTTATTAAAATTCTATTTTAACATCATAGGTAATTAATATAATAAAATAAATTAGTTTTAAATATAAATTTACACTGCATAATTCACCCTTACTACATGTTAGCATAATTCCCCAATGATAAAAAGAATTGTTAAACAAAGCATCTAAAATCTCTTTTACCCCTTCTTTTACTCTTTGTATAAATTCTAGCTACGAGAAGAGGGATTTTGGCTAGGGTTTGTAACAATTCTCTGCATTGAATAGTTTCTTCATACTATCAATTATTCTTTTATGAAAAGTTAGGAAAATCTAAGGGTCTTAGCTAAGTTTGTAAATTAATTTCACAGAATCAAATATGAAGAAAAAACCAGAAAAGAATATGAGAAGAAAATAAATAAATAAAATATAAAAAAGAAACAAATTAAAACCAAATAGAATTTTTTCATTTATGCAATTTGTTACCAACTCTTTGGTGTCAAACAAGGTTTTTGGATTATAGATAAACAATATTAAGTATCTAGAAAATAGTTAAATTTTTTGAACTCCTTATCCTGTCAAAGAATTGCATTTAAATACTAATTAAGTCGAATCAATATTTTTATGTACCTGAAGTGCAGTAATAGACCAAATGGGCTACACATCGACCATCATTCCATACCCCTCCCACAGCCAATTGAGCGGCATATGATTATGGGTGCAAGGCTCAGAAGCACCAGCAAAATGAACAACCTTCTCTTTATTTGCAATTTATTTTCTCAATTATTATTGGATATGAGTTAAAGAAGCATCTTACCTTAATTTGCGGTCAATTGCTAATGCGCGTTGGATCAAGAAGATGAGGCAATTAAATACATGGAGAAATTCAGGGAAAACCGAAGCGAAGCAATTCCTTTGGAGCCACCAGGCAAGGATGAATCCACTAAAAATCATGGGATTTGAAGAAAATGAAGTATATGCAGTTTTAGTGCTTTTTACTTCTTTTAATTGAGAAGACACGGCAATCGGAAATCCTAGCTGATAGAAGTAAAGCACCAGCCAGCGTAGTAATTTATAATTTTCTGAAGTCTTTGAGGATATGGGATGCCGATTTTCTTTTTATGTGTGTTTTGGTGTTTCAACTTTTGAGTCTAATAATTTTCATCGAATAACTGAATGATGCAGAGCGTAGATCAAATCAACCAAAATCCTTATTTTGGTTGTTTCGAGATATTATCTTTATTTTTTTAGGAGTGTTTTTTTTTTCCTATTATTGTTTTGGAATATTATTTTATTTCTTACTATACTCATATTATGTCTAGGGAATAAATAGATGTTTTAGAGTTTGTTTTAGGGACTTTTATCCCTTTTATCAATTTATCAATAAATTCAAAGCTTTTGCTTTACTTTGTTCTCTTGATTGATAATTGGTCTCTAGATTGAGACGTTTTATTCTTGTTGATCAATTGTGTGTTGATCAATCGCGCTAAATGCTGCGTCAGGTGGTATAAGAGCTGGTTTCTCCCAATCGATGGCTAATTCTGGTACTAGTGATGTGATCGATCCCAGATGGTGATCGAGGATGCGAGTTTGCGAATTAATTAACAAAGCGGCAACAATCAATCCAAAATTTAACTCAGCAGTTGGAAAACGATACAACCCCAATTGCAAGCGTTATTGAGGATCAATCGACAAGGGCGTAGGAATAATGATGATGAGAAAAAGAGCGAAAGGAATTGGCCGTACTAGACCCGATTTAATCACATTCCAAATATACGAAATCAAAGAAGGCCAATTGTAGGATTTGATGACACTTCAGATGAGGAGACCGACTTTGGTGAGTTTGGGAATCCACATGGTAGACAAAGAGGAAGAAGACAGTGGCAACCAAACTACAGAGGAGACAACGGATAAAAATTAAAGGTAGATATCCCTAACTTCAATGGTGATCTTGATATTGAGGGGCTTTTAGATTGGTTGACTAAGGTAGATAGAATATACCAAGTTGCCCGAGGACAAAAAGGTTAAATTTGTTAGTTATAGGTTAAAAGGGAGGCATCAATATGGTGGGATAGATTAAGAGAGATGAGGATGAGAGAGGGGCGTGGTCTGTTTTAAACATGGCGTAGGATGAAGCAATTCTTGCGAGGTAGATTTTTGCCTTCAAACTATCACTACAAGGAAAAAGTTAATCAATGACACGGTTAATGCGTCATGGAAGAGTTACAATGACAGCTTCCTAAAGTGTCATGATATCGATTGTCATTGTATCTATTGGACAAACAATGACATTTTTAATAAACATCATCTTTGGATAATGTTTACAATGACAATCATAAGAAGCATCATCGTCGAACATTTTCAAGTGAAATAACACGTATAACAATGGCACTTAAAATGAGGGTCATTGTTAATACATTTTATCAATGACATGCTCTAGAGTGTCATCTTTGATGAATTTACTTTTAGCATTTTATATTAAAAATAATATTTATATCCTATTATTAAAATAATTAATTCTTATATAATGAAATAAATATTTGAAGGAAACTAAAATCAAATTGAATTTTACTACTAAAAATATCTTCAAATATTCGTACAAAATAACTTGGTTCCAACCAATAATTTAACCACATATACATAATAATCACAAGTCATATCCCAATTTATAATTTTTTGAACAAAAAAACAAATATTGATCTGATCTTCATACTTTTTTAAAGCATCACCTCCTTTAACATAATGATTTCGTATTTTGGCTAACAAGCATCATTTGAAACTTGCAAATAAAATTTCGTTGTCAAAAAAAAAAAAACTTAATAGACTTGAATATTTCTTTGTGAAACCTAGGAATAGATTGAAAGTTAAACAAAAAGTTATAACAATCAAATTATGAAGTCAGTGTCATTAAAAATAAAGAATTAAAGAAAATTAGTAATAACTTAGACTTTATTAAAGAACAAATATACAATCTTAGAAAAAAAAAATTTATTAGAAAATCTTAAGATACTGAATAAAGAACGTAGACCCAAAGAAATAGATTCTAAAAATAGATTAGAAAAATTAGAAAAAAAAAACTAAAGAATTAGAAGAAGTTTTAAGAGAAAATAAGAAAGCATTATTCTCTGGTCATATCAAAGTTATTATTTTCAAATTTTATGTGTTGTTTGATTAAAGAATTAGAAATCCATAGTATATTTGATAAGTCATTTTTTTTTCTATGTTCATCAATTTTTTTAAAACTAGTTTTAAAAGCTATTATGACAAATAAACTTCTAATTATTTTTAATCACATTTATAAAAATTGTAATAGCAATTACTCAGTTTATTTATTTTTATTATCTTTATTAGATACTATTAACCATCCAAAGGCATGATGACAACGCACAACATATATTTAGAAAATAATAAATAAATAAAATAAATGAAACACAAATATAAATGAGTTATCTCGAACCTGACTCTTCGATACACATAAAGACGAGGTGTTAGATAGACAAAACTTATGAAGAACTATAAAAAATAGACACTACTTGATATAGAGGACAATACAAAGTAGACTTTTCATCCCATGATGTTTCTAACACCAACTCAATCAAATGCTAATTTAGTTATGGATAATCTACTTTCACATAAATTAAATGTGTAACTAATTAATAACTAAATAAAGTATAAAGTGGAAAGCATCGGTGCAACATAAATGAATGAGTACTAAGTGAATCATACCCATTAGCATTTTAAGCGGTCGAGCTGGCTCCCTTAGCAATCAAAATTTAGAAAGCAACTTGTGTGTAAGATGAGATATTCGAATAAATACAATAAGCAAATAAAATTTAAATATTTGAAAAACAAAGAGAACAAGGGAGGAAAAAAGAGACTAAAAACATATATAAATACAATAACTAATTTATTATTAGAAAATCATATATATATAGAATAATATAATATTCTATCTTGTTTAGATCAGCTCAAGAATGATATCAGTTCAGATAGGTTGCAAAAAGGTCAAAGTGTAGATATAAATACATGTTCAAATCTTCCTTGAGACCCTTTAAAAAATGAAATGATGATTGGTGCTTTTTCATATATGTCATCCCTAGGTAATAGAGGAACCATGTATTTGGATAAAAGAAGAAATAGCAAACCCAGCCCAAAAATATTTAAGCGAAGAGCAAAATTCTTTGAATTCGGCAAACTCAAACAGATCCTCCATTTTTTTGAAAAGGAAAAAGCACATTTAGAAGTATTATATATTAAAACATTATATATATATATTGCTGATATACTTGCCTATGAAGTTCCCGACAACTAGTTCTTGAGTATCTTGTTGACATAAATGTTTAGCAATTGACAACACTATAAGCATGCTAACATCAGACACTTGCACCCACAAGGCTGAGTAACCTTCTGTTCTTGTTTTAAGAATTTTTGAGAAAAATACAAAGATTTTGAATATGCATTATCTTCTAATATCATCCTTCTCCTCCATAAAGATGTTTAGGGTAAGAACAAAATTCTAAAACGGTAACAAGATGGAAGCAAAATATCCAAACGGCGGCTTATGGAGTCTGAAGCAACTGGAAATGCAAGGTTTTGCCTGAGCTTTTTATAAAAGGTCTTGAAAAAAAAAATACCAAATGGAAAGCTTGAACTAAACAAAATTATAGAGCCCATTATGCTTAGACATCCAAAACAAAACTAGGCAAAATGCATAAACCTATAAGGAAAGTCCATGTTGCAGTTCCAAATGAATGTGATGAAGAAGAACATCGAATGGAAGCTTGAACTAAACAAAATTCTGAGGCCCATTATGCTTAGACATCCAAAACAAAACTAGGCAAAATACACGAACTTGTAAGGAAAGAAAGTCCATGTTGCGAGTTCCCGGATAGATGTGATGAAGAACATCACTATTGTGTAAATATTTGATGTCACTTCTTTGAGGAAAATTCCCTTAAGACACATATACGTAATCCAATATCGGGAAACATATTTTCTCTAAGTTAAATTGTAGAGTTTGTTAGGAAAGAAAAATGAAGTGCTTGAAAAATGAGGAATCAAGTTCTAATCAGCAGAGTGTTGAAAAAAGGCTACATAGTATTACAAGGTTTGCAACATTAATCTTTGTCAAGGTGCCCATGCACCCGGCATCCATCTCCACATGGATATTGTCGATGTTGAGAAAAGCGCAGGCGATAGGTCATGATATAACTAGTATCAGTAAATGATGAAAGAAGATTGGTGCATTGCGTGATCACGGTTGATTCTACCTGGCAAAATAGTGGAATTTATAGTATTAGATCAATCTCAAGTTATCAAACTTGAGAAGATATAACATTTTACTTATTAACTACCTAAATTCTCAAAAGAATCTCCCAAATGCATCCAATCATCAAACTAATAGACTTGGCCACTAAGATTCACCAAGTAAATAATTAAAATGACATATAAATATGACAGTTTTTTTAACCAAAGGTTCTCAAGACCGTAGGCTGGATCCGATTGCACACAAGTTCTGTTCTTGTAATCTCGAGATTCCACATAGCCATTACACAACAAAAATGAGATTCATAACACAAGCATTATGATGTAAATCAAAATAACAAACAAAAATTTTCATGTCACATTTATAAGAACATAAGATGGAAAAAAATCCCAAGGCTTGGGAGGAAAATTAAATTGTATAATGAAGACTTATATAGCAATGATGATTTGCAGGTTTTTGAGAAGGGTAAGAAGATGGATATGCCAAATTGAAATCCATCAATAATGATAAAAAAAAAAAAAGAATAAATGACTTGAGAGAGCAGGATGATCTTGATGTCTACATAAATGGAAAGAATTAGAGATCAAGAGTAGAAACGAAAATTTAAGTCTAAATATATGGCAATTAAATGAACCATGGATGGAACACAAGTTATCATGTCTCAGGTAAAAACAGCTGCAAAATTCAATAAGATTAGTGTGTCTCTTTGGAGTAAAAAAATCAATTTAAGTTATAAGAGAACCAAACCAGTTTTCTTTCTATAGGGAAAAGGTCATATGACTATTAATTAGGTTACTTTATTTTGATACCAAGTATAGATAGGTAATAATATCATTTTAAAATTTTATAGAAAACATCAATTATATTAATAACAGCTAACAAAAGAGTATACGGAAGTAACACAATGTACACAAATGCACCACAAAAACATACCAATACACCCTCCCCATACCCACCCTCCAGATTTTGCTACTTAATAAATAATGATGATGATAATTATTGTTAAAATCATAATAAAATGGTCAAAAATTAGCTTTTGGCCTCTTGTAGTTAAGGTAGAGCCTTTAGAATCATTTACATCAAATCAAGTCATTATAAGAAAATCAATGAAGCTAATGATATGCGAGAAAGATTGAACTTCTTGGTTTCTACATAGAGCTAGAGCTCATTTTTGGAATCCCTTGCAAGCCCGGTTTGAAAAAGGTCCATCAATACAGGTAAGAACATAATGTAGAATGTTTTTTCAATGGTCAGATTAGAAGAATTCTCATCATGGATGGCATACTCTTCTCTTGCTTCCAAGAGAAGCATTTGAGTTTCCATTGGAGTTTTGCTCCCGATTTTCTCGTGGTATAATCCACCAAAGTTTAACCCTAAAAAGGCACATGAACTTGTATCCTCCGCAATCATCACATAAAAATAAATAAATATGTAACTCTACAAGAAAATAACTTATCAAAAAATAATTTATTCCACATTTTGGAGACGAATGATACCATTACTTCTCATGGAAGCCATTTTTAGATAGATAAGGGGTAGAGGCAAAATTGACTATATTGATTCTCTCTTTTTTTTTTCTATATGAATAAGAGGTTGAATTACAATCAGAATGACATGACCACAATAATAAAAGTCAAGCTCATGGCACATAACAAGAGTAAACTTGGTCATCTGAATATCTTTCCTCTTTAGCTATAAACCACTCAAAGAATCTTAAAGCTCAAAATTACACAGCATCCAAGAGATTCTTTATATATTTTTCTTTTCGAATGAAACTTAGTGTGTAGAGTGGTAGCGGAAGAGTGAAAATCTTTCTTTGAACATGATCCAATAGTTAGAAATTGACATGATCAAGGGAAAACAATCATTAAGGCACATCCAATTATGTCCAATCATATGGTCCTCTATAACAGCTCTGTAAATAATAAGAACATTTACATATCTCCAGAATAAGGAAATATTGATATCATATATTAATTATGAATTGCCTCTGAGAACAAAATTCGAATCATTCTCTTAGGATCTGAGTACTTATTCAAAAATGAAATATGAAAGCCCAAACACAGACCTAAGTACAATGCCCAAAGTCATGAATTGAAATTCTTATTTACTATTAAAAATAATCACATTATCACATGAGAAACAATTTTGGATAAAAGGTAAAGGAATTAAGAAATGGAGAGTTTGGGAGGCGAGGAAACAAATTAGAAGTTTGAACTAACAGCCTTATGGGGAAAATGAATTAGAAAGGGTTTCAAGAGATTAGAATAAACATATTCCACCCAAAAGTTATTAATTTGGATGGTATGCATTTTCACATTCAAAAATAAATTTCTACATGCCTGTTTTCCTCATTCCTGTTTTACTTTAATACCAAAATAGAGAGGCTATGCCAATGTTTATGACAAAAAATGGACGAGAGAAAACAAAGCATATGAGGAAAGAAAAAGTGAGAAAATATTAATACATTTAATGATAATAAATTATTTATATACCTACTACAAACTCATTTCCAAAAATATTAAATTTCCGGCTAATTGATTATATTTTATTCTCTTTCCTTTTTAATACTAAAATCAAGGAAAATATTTGCCTAATTTTCCTTCTTTCATGGGTCATTTCACGTACAAAGCTGAGCGAAGATCTCCTTAAAAACTAAAGATGAACATAATGAAATAGAATTCATCCCTTTTTAATCCAAATATAGTTTTACAATATTGGGGATAATTCATTCTTTTGACAAATGAACCGAAGAAAACGACAAAAATACGGGTGGGAGCTAAAAGGATGTGCGGAACTCCCCATGTAAATCTTGCTAATGGAGTTGGAGATGATGCTTGCTTTGCTTTTCAAAGTTGGCTTTAATTAAAGGGAACAATCTATCAGTCCCAAAATCATAAAATCAATATGCATTTTCATCTTGCATCTTGAAAAGTATGCATTTAAGCTTATAGATGCCCATCTTCCTCTTCCTCTTCCTCTTGATTATTATCTTTTGTAAACTCTAAAGAGGGAAAGGAATCAACAAATAAAGAGAAGAACATTACCTAGAAAGGTCTTGACCTCCCAGAACAGTCACCTGAAGCAAAATCCCTATATTTGACCAACTCGAAATTAGAGGAAAATATGATGTGATAATTATCAAACAATAAAGGAAACAAAATACCATTAATAGAGAACGAAGGAGAAGGAGACAAACTTTGTGATTCAAAAGAACTATGACCTAAAATAGTCGAAATTTATTAACAAATCTCTCTTCACAAAACAAGAACGCCATACCTTTAATCTCTTTAACCCTTGTTGTGCCAAAAACCCTAACATCCACAAATCCAAAAACTTATTCTCATATTACTCTTAAAACTCAATCTCACACGACTCAGGAAACACTTAATAGTGTAATATAATCAACATAAATGATTCAAAAAAATTAGAGAGATATTTACATGAATAAATTAGAGATTTAGAGGATCAAACCACAACAATAGGTACTGCTACCACAAGTGAACTCAAGAAAACAAAGGATAGGAGCTTCTCTCAGATGATGTTTGAAGATGAGTTGGGTAGATAATATATTTCCTGATGAAAATTCGATTGTAGTTTGTCGATTAAGTCATTAAGGAACTCGCCTAGGAGATTTTTTGTGAGGGTGTCGGGTTTAGGTGGGGTTTGTGGTTTGCAAGTAATTATATAATGGAATGAAAAGAAGTTGACGCTTCTTATGAGCGCCATGATTGACCACCCATAGTACTATTATTTCTTTCCATAAGAAGCCAAGAGTATGTCTTTTGGCCCAGTGTCAATAATAGCAATTTTATTAATAAATGATAGCTGACTTTTTAAAGCGCCATCAATTTGAGCGTCATTAACTTGGAATTTTTGTAGTAGTGTATGAACAATATATTTCTTATGCTTATCAAAGATGTACACATGGTAGTAGGAGGTGAATGAATATCTTTGCTAAATTTTTAGATTGGCAAGAGAATCCTTACCCAGTGAGAAGGAATGACAAGGCCTTAGAAGTGGAGGAATGAACTTTCTAGCAACTTGTTCATGACCCATCCTCAGTTAATAAGGCGAAGTATAAGGAACCAAGTAGTGCATTTGATGGTTATTGAAGGGAGAAGTAGAAAGTAGATGTTAGTTGTGGCTCAAATTCCGATGGAGGTGTAGATTTTTTTGGAGGAGTTTGATGATGTGATTCCTGAGGATCTGCTGACAGAATTACCTCATATGCATAACATACAACACCATATAGATCTGATTCCAAGTGCTTCTCTTCCTAATGTGCCTCATTATAGGATGAGTTCCAAGGAGAACAAAATCTTAAGGGATAAAGTAGAAGAGTTGCTAAGCAAGGGGCATATTCAGACTAGCATGAGCACATGTGCGATACCAATTTTTGGAGCCTAAGAAAGATGGGATTAGTAGATATGTATTGATAGTAGGGCGTCGATAAAAGTATTATTGGATGTAGATTTCTTTCAAGGTTGGATGATATGTGATCGAGTTAAATTGGAGCAGATTGTGTTTAGCAAGATTGACTTTGAGGTTATCATCGAATCCAAAAATCCGTTTAGAGTGATAATTGTGGAAGATAGCATTCAAGACAAGGGATGACCATAGCAAGCTTCAACAAAGAAAGTATGGATCGTACCAAATTGTTAAGAAGATCAACAACAATGCTTATGTGGTTGACTTACCAAGTTGGATGTGGATTTCAAAGATCTTCAATGTTGTTGATCTGCCTTGTTAAGGCCACGTATAGTCTTGGATATCGAGTAACTCAGGACTTGATTCTTCATAAGTGAAGGTGTCTAGCGGGGCTTTGTAGATCAAATCAGCCAAAATCCTTATTTTGGTTGTTTTGAAGATATTATCTTTATTTTTAAGATATTATTTTTATTCCTATTATTTCCTTTTTTAGGAGTATTATTTTCTTTCCTATTATTGTTTTGGAGTATTATTTTCTTTCCTATTACCATATATAATGTCTAGGAACATAAATAGATGTTTTAGATTTGTTTTAGGGACTGTTATCAATTTATCCAATAAATTAAAGCTTTTGCTTTACTCTTGTTCTTTGGATTGAGAATTGGTCTCTAGATTGAGACGTTTATTCTTATTGATCAAATGCAGCATTACACAACTGAATCATATTTGAAGCTCATGGGTTATCTTTGAAAGTTTTTTGAGAATATATCTTTTAGATTTTGTTTGAAATTAGAGTTTTAACTGCTCATTTTTCATTTTTTTTAACATCGTTTTTATCCTTTTATATGCATCTGCTTAGTTAGTTTGGGTAAAAGGTAGGGAAGAACTGCCTTGCAGAAAAAGAGAAATGACTTGGAAGGGAAGAAACAACATAAACAAAGGAATTCTCTAAAACTTCAATTAACTTATAATCTGAGATCGGTATTTATACAAACACAAAATTTTCTAGAGAGAAAGTTAGTTACAGATAAGAGAGGCATCTAAAGGTAGGTGATTCTGGATCCGACAACTTACTGCGGGAGGTTAGAAGTCATAAAGTACACTTGCATTAGTTCTGGGCGAGAAGGCAAGTTCTATTGCTATTACATTTAGATGTTGAAGCCAGTGTAGTTGAAACTGTGGTGCTTGCTTTAACAATTTGACCATATCTTATTGTTCTAATGTACCTGGTCTTAATTAGCAAAGAATGGGTATAGTTAGCGAGCAAAGGATAGGTGACAATAGACACCATTCTCATGCTTGCTACGATGGGTATTGTTATATGTTGTAAAATAAGAATAAAGAGGTTATTGAACAAAGGAAGCAACTAGAAGTGCGGTGAAGCCATTATAGAAGATGATTATAGTGATACAAACCTCTGTTGCTTCTAATGGCGACTTCAAACCTTAAAGGTTTACAGTTGCTGATTCAGTTAACATGTTCCATATGTGGCAGTACACTGGGATTGGTTTCAACATATGGCTGTGTCTAAAATGGTAGTGTTGATGAAATAATACATCATGTAAGATGTTGGAATTAGATAATCCGATCAAAATTTATAGGGATTATTAGGGCGCTTGGTAATGTGAGCATTGCCTGGTGAAAGAGAAACATGATTTCTTTAGTATTCTTGATTCAAAGGATACCAATACCTTTGAGCAGATATGAAGTTTTGAAGAAGATCAAAAAGGTCTGTGTTGTTATGAAATGAGAAAATATCTAACAAGTTATATGTCATGACAGGTTCTACGATTATAAGTTAAGTAGTTGTTGTTGCTCTTGCTATTTTCATTTAGTGATAATATTGTGGTAGTTGGGTACTCATGATAATTCTACAAATATGAGGTTGACACTTCCTATAATAAGTTTAAGCATTGCTTCAAATTTGGGCGACATTATTCATTATTGATTTTGCCATTATGGGCTTTGGCTTGGAAAATGTTGAGATTTTTGCTAAAAGTTGGAACTTGTTCATTACATTGATTGTGTCAGGTGGAGCTTGTTAGGTTTGTGATTTCGAGTCTGTTTTGATTTGACCCAAAAAGTTTCGAGTTATATCGTCATAAACTTTCTAGGGTTTTTTAATTTTTGTGAAACTCGATAGCTCATTACTTGATCTTATTAGGATTTGGTCTATTTAGATTTGGAATAGATGTATAAATGTATTTTGAATTTTGGGACTCATAGTGATAATAGCCACCATACTCCAATCTTCTGTCTATTTTATATTATTGGATTTCTCACTCTCAAAACAAGTGGTTTTCTATTTAGGGTTTCCACGTAATTCTAGAATGTTGCTTTATTTTAACAAATCGACATTAGAGCATTTAGCAATCTCATTATTGACAATTATTTAATATTCCGCTATTGAATCAAAACACTAGATTTTACGTCTGATAAAATTAAATTCACGGTTGTGCTACTCATTGATTAAAGATAATGTTCTTATAATTATAGATAGACACAGACCTCCCTATTCATTGGATAAGACAAAATATTCCTATAATTAAAAATAATTGAGTTTAATTTTTCATTCAAAGCATATTTTCTTCATTTTTACTTTAATCATATTTTAGACACGGTCTTGCCTATTAATTTGCCTTCCACATCATAACTATCACCTTGTACATGTCAAATTCCATTCTTGTATAAATTTATACTTTTTGGACTACACCATATCTTCTTGTTGTAGCTTCATAAATCTCTCTACGGTCTGAAACAAACCTCATATAATATTGGTTTCCTAAGTTTTTGCATGTGCTCATTGATGAGTATTTTCAACATTCTACGGCCCAGTGATTTTCATTGCTAAAACTTATGTGAGTTCTATTGTGGCATCTTTAGTCTATGTAAATGATATGGCATACCTAGCTAGCAATAATAATAGATATCTTGACAAATTGCAGTCTTACTTGAATAAACATTTTAAACTCAAGGATTTGAAAAAGTTTGAAGTATTTCATAAGCCTTAAAACTTCTAGATTCGATAAAGAAATCTCTCTTAATCAGACACCATTATGCATTACAGCTTGTTGGTATTTAGTACTTGCATGGAGAACACGGGGTGTGTTATGGCATGTGACTCATTTTGAGAGTAAAAGGGGACAAGTGCCGAAGTGGAGAGGCAGCACTGCCTTCAGGCATATTCTCTTTGTTGAGGGGACGAAAATATAGGTTAGGGATGCAGGGCTTCCGCCTGCGGTATGGTACAATATGTTCAAGGTATAAGGGTATTTTTATAATTTGATCATATCCAAGGTTATTATAAATACCCTCCTATGTAACCCTATTTTTGTAACAGTGAAATTTTAAGTCGTCGTTCCCGTGGGTGTAGGTACACTACCGAGCCATGTAAAATTTGTGTGTGTTCTTGTTTTTTTTCTCCGATTCTTATCGCCATTGTTGCACGATTCACAACAACTACTATCAAAGTGTAGGCTACGATGGCGGCAATCTACCCTACAAACATAGTGAAGTTCGACATATCTGAGAACTTTGGATTATGGCAAATGATAGTTAAGGATGTGTTGGTGCAGCAGGGTTTGGTGAAGGCGTTGAGTGGAAAACAACTTGAAGAAATGAGATATCCACCGAATTAGGATTCGGAAGCAGTTGGATCAGCTATATAGATGTGTAATGGCGAGGATGATGTACCATGTCATTGGTAGGAATCTCCGACGAGGAATTTGCTTAAAGTTAGAGAATCAGTACATGTCAAAGTCATTGACAAACAAAGGTACACTTCTTAAGAGAAGAAGTTGTATGGTCTAAAGGTGGAAGAGGGTTAGTACTGAATCAAAAATGAAACATTTAATCATATCATTAGTGATCTTAATCGAGTTGATGTGAAGTTAGAAGAGGGAAGACAGCATTGATTTTCTTGAATTCTGCGAGTGCTATGACAATCAGGTTACTACTACGATGTGAGGAAAGAAACCTAGAGATTGGAGGATATCCAAGGTTCATGTAGCCTTTAATCAAAGGAAGAAATCCAGTGATGGGAGTTCATAGGTGAAGGGCTTGTGGCCAAGGGTAATCAAGAGCGTGGGAGAAACAAGTCTCAGAGTGAGTCGAGTAAAAACAAATCTCGATCTAAATCGAGGAGAATGAAGGATATTCAATGTTACAAGTGTGGGAAAAAGGGGCACATTAAACGAGAATGTCCAGAATGGAAGAAATGGAACATAGAAAACAAAGATGGTTCATCAAAGTGCAGGAATGTATTGAAAAAGGGGCTCGGAGCGTGTGGTGATATGCTTTCGGCTTCATCAATCGAGATCATCGGCCAGTTCTTGGAATATGGATTTAGCTTGTTCTTATCATCGGCGTGACAAAGAAACTGGTTTGACCTTACAAGTGTGTAAATTCTAGTTTTTTCTAATGAGTAATGATGCATACGGGGTTGTCGAAATAGGGAATATCAGAGTTAAGATGTTTGATGGTGTCATTAGAACATTGTGTGATGTTAGACATGTTCTTGATCTGAGGAAGAATCTGATTTCATTAGGGGCTCTATACGATAATGATTTTAACTACAAATATGCCTATGGAGTAATGAAAGTGAGAAAAGGTGTCTTGACAGTGATAAAGGGGTAGAAGCTAACAAGGAATATCTACAAACTGATGGGTACCAAAATTGTAAATTGGAGCTGTAACCGTAGAGCCTAAGTTAGACAGTGCAACCTTGTGGCATATGCAGTTAGGGCATAAGGTAAGCATGGGATGATGGAGCTTCATAAGAGAAAACTATTGAAGGGTGGAAAACCATGCAAGCTTGAGTTATGCAAATATTGTGTTTTTGGGAAACAAAATAAGGTGCGATTCAGAGACAACCACCTGAATGGGATTCTTGATTATGTTCATATAGGCGTTTAGGGGCAGGATAGACAACATCTTTGGAGGACGATTTATATATCTTTTGTTTGAAGTTTTGTGGTAACACTCTTAAGTGATTAATATGTGATGAAGTGAAACTTTTGCCAGTTGGCTTACTGGAAAGCAGAGCAGCAGGCAGAAGAGATGAATGCAGGTTGAATAAAAATATGATTGAAATTGGTGCGTGTCGGGCGTAGTCGACTTCTACGTTAAACCATTTATCGGATGTTGAAAACGAATCTTCCATCTGTGCTAAAGACTGAACATCAGATTAATTAACAAGAAGTGCGGGCGAAGTCAATGGCGTGGCGCCTCACTCAGATCGTCGATCTCAGGCGCTATGGGTACAAATTTATGAGGTTGGGCGGATGAGATGATCACCGGATGAGTGGGTTGAATCAACCTCATCATATTGGATAAATTACGGATGTTAAGATTCTACGTTGGTATCTTCCTGGATCTCAAAGTTAAACTTTGTTGTGGATCGATCAAATGGGATTAATGAAGATGGTTTTAATAAAACGTGATCTCAGAAAGAAGCGACGGAAATCGTGATGATCATCGAGTGTGTAAATATGATGAACAGGCGATGGCGATAATATAATAACGAACATTTTATGAATGAGAGCTAGCTGATATCAGTGTTCTTTATAACAACATCCGCGGCGCCGGTAAGTAATCGTCAAATATTCACGATTATAGTTTAGTTGGTTTGTACTTCAAAGTAATGTTTGTGCGCGGATCTCTAACTTCAGAGGTATTGCCGTTAAGGGCGAGATGGATGGGCTTCTGGAAGAGAATCATCAATCTTTGTAAGAAGAACCAGCGTAGTTTGATGAACTCTTCTATGGAAGAATATCAGATTACAAATGATTATGCAGAGAAGAGCGTTTTCTAATGGGGATGAAAAGTTCACGACTCACCTATTCAGCAAGATTCCTCCGCCAGCGTGGTTGACCATGATGTTTATCATTTTCCTGTGGTGGTTCATATCATCAGATGATGGGTTTGACATGTATTGATGTATAGTTGGGCAGATGGATCTCAAACGGCTCTCTTAATGATAGGTCGGAAGTATCTCGTGTTAATAAGTTCTTTCAACGCTGTTGATATGGTTTGCAGATTGAAAATCACTATAGTTAAACCCAGGTAATGGTATAAAGTTTGAAACTCACACTTGATTCGAATTGGCTACAAAAGATGTGAGTATGACTATTGTGTTTATGTGAACAGTCATGATGATGGTTCATCTATTTTTCTGTTGCTTTATGTGGATGATATGCTGATTCTTATGAGAGTATAATTAAGTCAATAATTGAAGGTTTATTAAGAATTTAACATGAAGGATTTGGGTGTGGCCAAGAAGATTCTTGGGATAGAGATCCTCGGAGACATAGCTCTAAGGAGATTATGGTGTTAGAAAGGTGTTAGAGGGGTTCAACATGGAGAATGAGCACATAGATGAAAATAAGACCTCACACTATATTATGGTCTGATAGAGATTCTAAGTTATTTAAATACAAGGACAAATAGGAACATTCTAGGAATTGAAAACCGATTGCAAAAAAAGTAAATCAGTGTTCTAGCTTCAAGTAAATCATTTGTCTTACTTGTACCACAGAATGTTCTCAATTGGTAGTGTCATGATCAACACGCGCCCCCTTAAGCTACGGGGGAGAAATCCAATGTAAGTGCGACAAGCATTGAAATGATTAAGGCATAGAGGTTAGTGAAGACATCAACAAGCTTTCTTCACTTAGAACATGTCAACATCAAGTTTTTGTTCTACAAACAAATCAAGAATGAAATGTGCATCAGGGTGATATGTTTCATTTGAGCATAGTAAGCGAGGTTCATGGTCAATGCTTGAGCCCCCTAAATTGTCACACACTGAGAAGGGAAGGATGAGACTAAAGCAGCCAATCTCGCTCGGCAAATGTTGGATCCAAAGTTCACTAGCAATTAAAGACAAGGCATGATACTTTGACTTGGTACTAGAGCGAGCAACAACACGCTTTTGCAAGAACCTCAAGCAATGAGATTAGGACCAAGAAAAATCATAAACCACTCATAGATTTCCTATCTTCAGGTTGTTGTCTGTCGACATTAGAAAACCCTACAGTGCCAAGGAAACTGACGAGGTTTGAAATTGGGGGTCATATGAGATGGTGCCCTTAATATAATGAAGAAGTCTCTTACAAACTTTCCCATAGTGCCATAGTTTGTGTCAGAATGAATTGACTCGACTTGCTAACAAAGAAGGAAATGTTGGGTCTAGTATAGGTGAGGTATTGAAGTGCACCAATGGAGCTACAGTAAAGGGGAGGCTAAGAAAAAAACTCAACATCAAGAGATGAGAGTTTGTTGGCAAGGCTACTAGGAGGGCACATGATGCAAGTTTGTTTTGAAGTAACTCTTTTGCATACTTGGAATGGCGGAGGTGAATAGAAAAATAGCTATGGTAAACTTAAACTGTAAGAGTAATGCACATAACTAGAGCCTTCAAGGAAAAGTCTTATGCAATTTAGAAATCAACTACTAAATATCATGAGAAGAATCCCTAGTAATCAAAATATCATCCCGTAGACTAGAACAAGGATCGTGTTTTCATCTTTGTTATAAAACAAAGAGGATCAGTAATAAATTCTTAAAACCCCAGTGAAGTAAAGCAGCACGAAGTTTGTCAAACCAAGCTCTAGAGCACACTTGAGAATGTGAGAGCCTTGCGAAGCGACACACATGTAAACAGAGGATCTGCAAAGCCTAAGGTTGTTGTTGCATATAATAACCTCTTATGAAACCCCCATTAAGGAAAGCATTATGATGTACACCCTCTTTGGATGTCCCTAGCCTTTGGACACAATAAGAGTAAAGATTATGCGAATTGTGGAGGGCTAATTGATCGAGCTAAATGTCTTAAAAAAATAAATACCAAGGGTTTGTTGAAAACTCTTTGCAACAAGCTGAGCCTTATACTTGTCAAGAGAACCATCGACTTTATATTTAGTATGAAACACCCACTTACACATAGCAATATGTTGGGATGCAGAAGAAGGAACTAAGTCCTATGTGTAGTTTCTTAAAAGAGCTGAAAATTCTGCTTCCATAGTACTACTTCAATTGAATTCAGCAAGAGCATTAAACACTATTGCAGGTTTAGAATTACTAGGAGCAGCAGCAAAATATGTCTTGGGTCTAAAAATGACAGACTTAGATCTAGTTTGCATGGGGTGAAGAGAGGTAGGAAGAGGAAAGTGTGGAGCTAGTGGAGGGGAAGGCTAATGATCAGAAGGAGCATGCATAACAAGGAAATAAGTGGAACTAAAAAAGGGCACAAAAATAAGTGGAACAATAGAAGTAGTACCAAGGGAAGAACATGGGTTGTCCTTAGAAGGAGATGACAAGACTAAAATAGGAGAAGAAGACACAAAAGAAGGAATTACTGGCATAATAAATGGAGGAGCGATCTGGGGAAGGAGAATTTGAGGATGAAAGGGAAGATGGAGAAAAAAACAAGGAGATATAGGGAAAGGATCGCTCATCAAAAGTCATATTTCAAGCAATATAAATTCGACCTGAAGGGTGTAGGCACTTATAACCCTTATGAGAGGAGTTGTAACCAAGGAAAAGACATTGTAATGTCTTGAAAGAAAATTTATTATCGTGATAAGATTTAAGAAGGGATAACGAGGCATAATAAACACCTTGAGAAATGATAATTAGGTTTGCATCAGTAACTCAAAATGGGGTAGATTGATGAAGAGTTGGAGAAGGCTAAGCGATTGAAAGCCTCCCCACCAAAATTTCAAATCAATGATACTTAAGCCAATAAGTAAGACCAACTTCCTGATAGACGTTGTTTTTCGTTCAACTTTGCCATTTTCTTATCGATATAAGAATAGGGATGAAAAAAGAATATCGATTGAATGAAAAATGAAGAAGCTTACAATATTCCCCACCACTAATCATATTAGAAAGAATTGAATACGGGTATGGTGTTGTCTTTGATAAGAGCAAATAAAGTGTAAAACCAAAGATAGTTTATTTGCTCTTTTTCTTTTCTCGTGTAAATACTCATGTATACGGATCGTGCGGGCGTAAAGTGGACTTAGCAAGTCATTATTTTCGAACCACGGGGACTATGAGGACGATTTAATCTAACCTAAGTTTGGTTGGTTGGAAATTAAGTGTGTTTTTGAATTAACCTAATCATTAAGATTATCAAATTATTAGAAAAAAAATCTAAGGTTTCCGGTTTTACCTAGGTTAATCCTAATGACTAGGGCATGATAAAATCCTAAGCAACAAATTCATATACTCGATTAAACCTAAATATGATCTCTCCTAAGCATCAACAACGTACTCGAAAACTAGATTATTGCATCTTTGACTCAAACCCTAAGTATATAGAGAGCATTAAGCTTGGTTAATCTCTAGAAAATAGGGGAGTCATATGAATCTCTGACCTATGATCATTCCTCGGCACTCCATTCCCGATCCAATCTTTCCATCTCCTCTCGGTCTCAGGTCAAATGTTAAATCATGGAAACAATGGCTAGTTTCCCCACAAGCATTAAGCATAGAATGAAATACTCAATATATTGAACTAGATTTATGCTGAAAGATTAAATCAAAAACTTAATTACATTGTTCATAACTTGGCTACATCGTAGCCCTAGATAAAAGAAAATTAAAACATGTCTAAATTAAAAATCTAACAAGAATAAAAGGAAAACATAAAAGAAGAAGAAGAAGAAATTATGAAGTTTTGATGAACTCCGTCGTTGTCCTCCAATCTTCTTGTGATCTCCTCTTGATTTTTTACTCCCTTTCTCTCTTGGGTTCCTCTCCTTTTATAAAATCTGCCCATGGCTCTCAGTATCTTCCCTTGCACTTACCTTACCATTTTATCATCCGATACTTTTCCGTCAATGCTTCGAATTTCTTTTCCTTTATTACTTGCTTATTGAAATTTTCGCGATCCAAATTAAGGTAAAGTGCAAAATTTTCTAACCTTGACTCAAAGTGGCTACAAAACCAACCAAGGGAGGAATTAGCGCACTGCAAATTTTTGCAATGACTAAGGGTCACTCGAAATCCTCGAAAGTACGCCTCTTTGCGTTCGCAAAGAAACTAAATAGGAAAATGTGTTACATGGAGATTTTCGCGATCCAGATAGTGACTATGGTGACTACAAAACTCTCTATCTCTCCTCAAGCTTCCAATTTGGCTCTTACTTATCTTCGGGTATGTCCCATCATTTCATGAACTCCCAGGATACATATGGCTTTCATTAGCTGAGAAACCTTGCTAATTGCACCTAATTACCTCTGAAAATCACATGAACTCAAGATAATAATTAGTTTCATGCCAGAACCAACAATTGGCTAAGTGTTTTTTTATTTTGATAAGCACTAAAAAATGGCTAAAATAAGTATGTAAAACCATGTAATTTGAGCCCTCATTACACCCCTTATAGCTCATTTCTATTAGTCCCTTAACAATACAGAGATAGGAAAAAATGAGAATATGATGCAAACATTCGAGTATAATAACAAGTGTGCAACTTTTAGCAAGTGATCTTTGTATGCAATCAAATTATGATAGGAGAAGCAGGGGCTATTTCAGAGTGTGATGGTTGATTGATTTAATGTAGATGTCTCCTTAGGATCTTGTGTTTAGAATCTCTAATGCGAGATCCTCGTGACCAGAAGCCCGAACCAGGCACCTTATGCCCCCAGTGCTTTTACTAAGACTTTCCATTACCCGACCTTGTAGTTAGTATCTAGTTCCCACACATATGCAATGGACCAAGCTTCCCCCGACGAGTGTCAACTCCAAGCATTATGCGATGTGAGAGAAGAAGGCTAAGAGGCAGCACCCTTTTTATTTATATTCTTCAGCTTAATAGGATGAAATGCTAAGGAATCTAGAAGAGTGCCCATGTGGCAAGGATCCGTGAGGCTCTTGAATTAGTTAAGGGCACCAAACGTAAGTTCCTTGAACTTCACCTCGAACACTCGACTAAAAACCAAAGCACTACTTGTGAAACCCCAGCCACAGTCTTCTATCCCATCCAATGACCGTGATGTCCAATGATCTGACCAGGTGGCTTGAGACCATTAGGCTTTGAAAGGCCTTAGGCTTGTGCATGGGATTGGAATTGGATCATTTCACTTTATTTTTCTTTTTGTGCTTTTCTTGTTTTCTTTTTCTTTTTATGGGGCTCATTGGCCACTGCTGAATGTGTCTCGCTACTAGAGTCAACGACAAATCATGTTATTGGGTGTCGTCGGAGGAGGAGTTGATACCAAAGATCATGTGAAGGACCTAGAATATTAGTATGCAGACAGTTCTATAAGTGTGAAGGTGAAGAACAAGGGGACTTGGGTTACCAAGTTTCCACCAAAATAGAGTCTCAGTAAGATCCTTAAACCAAACCGATTTCTTTCAAGGGACACTACTAGCTATATGAGCACAAAGTTACCACCAACAATTCAAATAGTAGGAAAAAATGATGTAGCTTTGTGGTTTCCTTCACAATTTGTCCCCGCAACCAAGATGTGCATTGTCCTCAATGGACAAATATATAACATGTAAAAATGGGATAGAGATTCGAATATACTCGGGGATGGTACCACAGATAGCAATGATGTGTGCGAATGTATAGTACATAAAGATGTATCATGAAGAAATAAACTAAAGAAAGTGGAACCTAAGCGAAGAGATCAATAGACAAAGTAGGTAAAATGAAAATAATAGATATAGTATATATACGATTTAGTACATTAGGGACATGGCTCATGAGTGTATATAAAACAAAAGATTACAGATGGTGGAGATACATGTAAACATCCAAAAATCAAACATCACACACAAAGTATCATATTATCTCTAGCAAGCTAATCCAGGGAGGAATTTGTCTTTCCCCTCAGGTGGTGAATAATCTGACAATCGATCTATCACAATTCCTTCCTGGCTGCTCGAACAACATCATCACAGGAGGGACATGATCTCTCACAGCTGAAGTCCGGGACGAGGAGCCTACAAGTACAATCGTTATGAATGACTCTTGGGATGCTTGTAGGTAGTCCATAGAGGACTGAAGGCATTGGACATTAGATCGGAGCCTCTCAAACTCTGCCATAGTCAATTCCTTAGGTGGTGGTGTTGTGGAGAAAGAAGGGATGTCTATGTAATCATCCTGTGGTGGCGAAGGCATGTGGACTAGCTCAATCTGCCTAGCATGTGAGTCAGCCCCTAGTGGGTCATCATCCTCAAACCTTTCATGGGGCACATACTCATGTGGGGGCCCCTCCTCAACCTCAGGGGTGAGTTGGATCCCCCTCTTTGAAATCTGGGATGCGACTAAGAGTGGTTTGTTGTGTCGATGTATGTCCTCTCATTTCCTATTTGGGACTCTTCATATATGCCCAACCTCTCTCAAAGATGTCAGCTCAATAGGTAGGGAGGCTTGAAGCGGGTATCCCATGACCTTTGTAAACCTTATTGTACCTTATCCTAAAATATGCATAGGGGTCTCCATCTTGTAGCTCAGCAAGCAAATCCACATGCCTTGATGCATGCAATATAATGTTCTCAAAAACTCATCCCTTCTCTAAATGTTGTGGGAGTATGGGAACAGGTTGGGCTCCAGGACTACATCTTCCAAGTCTAAATAAGGCTGGAGATCCTTCCTATAAATGAACACTTTAAAAGTCGACTCTCAAAACATGGTCGATACTTGGGTGGTAGGAAGCATCGTCATGCTCTTGAACCCTTACCCATGGGGCTCTAATATGGTATCTAGAGGCGTCGTGATGATGTGGGTATAGTACATTAAGCTCAGCCCCGTGCAATGAGTAGAGGAGGGTTTGGGTCTTGTCCTCGTGTGGACATGGTGTGTATAAATTCTGGACCACACAGGGATAGAAAAATTGGCACAAAGTCTAGAAAATAAAGTTTTCAAAGCTCGAAGTCCTTTCAGGTCTGGGGGTGGTCTTTAAATGATGAGTATACTTTATACTCATTTATCCTTATGTATTATTAATGTGTTAATTTTTTAGTTTTAGTTATAGATAAGTGTTCTAATCTGAAATGCTTATCTTTTGTATGGAATGTCCTTAGGAGAAATGAAGAAAATGGGATAAGAACCAAACAAATTGGACAATGAATGAAGGAAGTTATGCAAGTAGCAATTATGGTGTGACCATAGCGATTAATTAATATCACAGTTAACCATGTCTTGAGGTTCTCACGTCACGATGTGGCGAAGAGCATAAGTTAGTGCGATTAACGTTGCGATGTAGGCCTTGAAGTCACGAGCATTCCATTGCTTTACTACCTTGTAAGTCACAATGTCATGTCGGCCCAGCACCTATTTTTAATACCATTTCGGTTAATTTAAGAGCCTATAAAGGAACCACGAAGAACTATTTGGGAGTTACACCTTATGGGTGGAAACACCTTAGGGCATTGGTCTTCGAGGAGAAGAAACATTCTTGAAGAGGAAGAAAAAGAAGATGGAAGGATGAGAAGGGGCTTCACTCCAATCAGTTTATTCTCTCCCCATATCTCTGTTTTTCTCTCTTTTCATGGTTATAATTCCTTTTCCATTTATGTTTTAGTTAGTTTTCTTATGGCTTAGATGTAATCAAGACTCATTTGTATGATCTTTCTTAATCTCAATTGATCTATGTTTTATTTTCATATATGTGTTGAGTAGTTTGTTTCGATCTTGATTCATGTGAGTGATTAACCAATACTTACATGATGTGTGCTTCAATTCGAGAATTGAATTAGACCATGGATGTAGTACCATTTAATTGTCATGAGATGAAGATATAAGTGAGATTAGGTGTGGTATTAGGGTTTCTTGAGTGTATTGCATTCCTAGGGTTTTGGGGTTGAGTAGAGATGCAAAATACCTAAATCCTAGGGGTAGGTTGTGAGTTATCGAGAGATTCACAATTACATTAGTAAATCTCCATCGACATAATAAATTGAACATTAATTGACTAAGGTTAAAGTTCATATAGGTTGGATTAGTGAAATCTTGCCACGAGGTTTTTAGTCTTGAGTCTTTGTTAAAATTAGGATTCTTACATGTTAGTTTTAGTTAAATTTGTCTTTTACAAATTTTTCATCATCCAAATAGAGCGTAAGCTAAACTAGAATCGATAATTAATAGCCAATCCTCGTGGGACGATACTCTTACTTTCACTTTATTACTTGAACACGACACGTGCACTTGCGCACTTAGGCATTCTTATTTTCATATACATGTTTCATGCCTATCAAGTTTTTAGCGTTGTTGCCCGGGATTGGTGCTTCTATTAATATTTATTAATTAGTTTTACTACTACTTTGAATCTGATTAGCCTTATTTATTTTCTTTTTCTATTTTACTTTATATTTTTGTCTTCTGCTTTGTAGGAGCTTACCTATAGATGGATGCTTTCACTAATTCAGCAACTCAAGTTACTCTTGCCAATTTAATGGATCAATTAAAGCTTCTTACAAACCAACTTCATAGTATCAACTTCATAATGTTAATTTTTGATGGAGAGTATTGTGATGCTCAAGTATACCCTAACCTGTGTAGGTATTGTGATGGTCCTCATATGAGCATAGATTGTCAAATGGAGGATCCATTTGCACAAGTTCAACCACCCGACTTCCACAAGAAGATATACTAAGTATAGTAGAGATGGACAACACACACCATGCATGTATAATCTTATACTCGGTTCATGGATGAGAAAGCCACGCTCCATAAGGAGAAAATCTAAGTATAACGGTGATGGCTAGTGCCTATACCTGCAATTCATGGATGATGCTGAAAAAGACCAACAACTTAATCTTCACAAAAAATAACAGGGGAAAATTTTCTTGCCTGATTGAAGTGAATCCGAGGAGGTGATGAGATGGAAAATCAAGGGATATCACCTTGAGAGGTGGGGGAGAAGCTGAAGAGCTAAATAAAGAAGGGGAAGTTGAAGAGGATAATGAAGAGTTAGTTAAACAGAGTGAAGAATGAAAGAAGTCAACTTACGCAAAACCGGAAGAAGAAGAATGAAGAAGTTGAAACAGTGCAGGAGATGACTTCTCGGGCATTTTGTGCAAAGGAGTTGTCAAAGTAAGACATACCATACATTTTGGAGATGGAAAATCCTATAGTCTCATTTCATGAGATCAAGGAAGCCTCCATTGTGAACAAAACGATCAAACCATTTCAAGACAAGGTGTTCAAGTTGCTAATTGAGCACAATTATAGCCTCTTAGAGAGGATGAGGCGAAGATCACCAACTTGATCCATAGTGGGTAAGTCAAAGCTAGACGGCATTATTTGAAGGTAACCCCGAGATAAATAAGTTTCCTTTTCTCTTTCTATTTTTGTTTAGTCACATTTGAGCTTGCTTTTGAATAAATTTTCATGCTTGATCTCGTTTTTTCTTGTTTTAGTGTTAATTTTCAGGTTTTTGGAGACCCAAAGTTGGCTTTGGAGGTGGAGAATCTAAAAAGTAGAGGTTTATACCATCTTGGAGGCTTGAAGAACAAAAATTTGAACAAGAAAATTAGTTCCAACATCCTCCCTCACTTAAGTTCCTTATATTCTTCCTATTTTCAAGCCCAGCCTGCCACTGCTTTAGCATTTGGAACTAAGGCCTAGTCTCAAACACCTTGCCTCTCTTAGTTTGCCAAGTTTGCATTCAAGCTTTATGGAGAAGAAGACTGCTTGCATTTCATAAGCAAGACATACTCATTGGAGTTGCTTTCGGAGGCTTGGTCACCCTCAAGGGAGTACATATTATCTATTCTTTCTTTTGTTTCACATTGAGGACAAAGTTTATTCCAAGTTTTGGAGGGGTGAATGCAAGTTTTGAATTCAAAAGTTTTTCAAAAATCCAACTTTTGTATCTCCTTACCTATTTTAGTTATCTCTTTTCAGTTGTTTAGTTGTTATTTGCATGTGCTTTTCTTTCTTTCTTTTGTTGTTTTGTGTCTCATATCAGTTGGGTTGATGCCTAGTAATGGTTTGAAGTCTCTTTTGACATTGCGCTTCAAATTGTTTTTCTTAGTCAATTTTGGGATACCTTTGCATTTAATGATTTAGGATTGGTGTATCTCTTGGTTATGGGAGGCTTTGTGAAGAGCCCCATATTTTCAAGAAACCATTTGTTAATGGAACTACGTACACACACCGCTAGATCTCATTTATATACTATAGTTTTGGCCCATTTTCTCAAATTGAACTTACCTTGAGACCTTAGCACCTATAGTGGTGGGACACCTCAATAAAGAGGATTACGCAATGTGCCCCAAAGATCAAAAGAAGAGAGAAAAAAGAATGAAAATAAAAGAAAATTAAAAAACAAAAGTAAAGAAATAAATAAGTGAGTTTACTCACAAGTAAGGTGCTAAGAGTTTTTAATTGAATTTGTTAGGGTAAAGTTTGAAGGAACTGTGCAGGTGCCCTTAACCAACTAGTGGGGAGTCACCAATGAATCCCCGCAACATGGACACTCTTCTAGTACTCTTTAGCATTACATCCTACTACCCAATTTTATGTTGTTGAATAAATAATTAGTGCCCCAAGAAACACTCATCATATACCCACGTTTTATATTTTTTTCGGTACATTTCATCTAGTAATAAATGTGTTTATCGTCATATATCTGAAACTCGGCTTTTTGTGCATTTCAGGTGAAAAAGGCAGCATTTGGAAGTTGTGTTGGAGATTTGAAGAAGGAGATTAGAGGAGAGCTCAGCCTCAACGTCACGACGTTGAGGTCGTATGACGTGCAACCTACATCAGCCAACGTCGCGACGTCGTCGGAGTCTCTCAGTGATAATTTTTGAATATAAAAATAAGAGCGAAAAAGAAAAGATGAGAGGGGATCGAGGAGGAACAGAGTACGAGACGGAGAAGATATCTCACAAGCACGATCAACCCGCCAGCGTACATCTGTTAATATACTGAATAATAGATTTTACGCAAATGATAATCCATTGAATATGGCAAGGAAAGGCAAAACCCTAGTCTTCGTTAATTGAACTAATAACTCGTTTAGGATTAAAGTGTCATTATATTAGCAATAAATCACTCAAGTTTGAGATCCAGATAATACTCACAGAGTCGATTCGATGTTAACTACTTCTCCTTGTGAGCGACACTTGACTAGCCCTTTACGCTCATTATATGACGTGTATACTTGTGTGTACGAGCCTACATTTTATTCTAGCTTTACACCTATCACGGAGCCCCGTCAATAAAAGGCTCGTTCTCCTTTATTTTAGTTAATTTTCTTTCAAAAGTGTGAGTTGAGTTTGGTTGAAGACTGTTTGAGAATCATTATATACATTTGAGACCTAAAACATCATTTTCACTGAGTTACTTTAGGAAAGGTTTGTTGAGAACTTTGGGGCAAACTTGCCTTGATCACCATGCCTTTAGATTCCTTGTCATAGAGATCATATATGTTTGGGATCCCATTTTGGCTAACATGTTTTTCTTCTGACTTTTCCGTGCTTTCTCTTAACTTGTACAGCACCATAATCATACTCATATCTATCTTAGTGTTTTGATTTTATGTTTATGTTTCCTTTTCTTAGGGACAAGCAAAGATTTAAATTTGGGGGTGAGATGAGTATACTTTATACTCATTTTATCCCTATGTTTTGTGTGTTATTTTTGTAGTTTTTAGTTATAATAAGTGTTCTAATGTTCGAAATGCTTATTTTTTGTGTAGGTCATCCCTTGGGAGAAATGGAAGAAAACGAGACAAGAACCAAGCAATTTGGACAAGGAATGAAGAAGTTATGCAAGTTGCAGTTATGGTCCCGTCCACAACAATTTATGGTCACAACGTGACAGAGAGCATGGAAGTTGTAGTAGCGATTAACGCGTCGGCGTGGAGCCAGCAGCGTCATGATATGACAGGCATTCCCGACATCACCTTTGCCCCACACGCCATGACGTTGTCATCGCGATGTCGCAACATTGTCATCGCTACGTTGTCATCGAGATGTCATGTTCGGCCCAACACCTATTTTTAGCCCATTTCAGCTATTTTCTAGAAACCTATAAAAGGGAACGCGAAGAACAATTTAGGAGAGTCGCCTTTTGGGTGGAAACACTCTAGGGCATTGTTCTTGGAGAATGAGAAGCTTTCTTGAAGGAAGAAGAAGAAGATGGAAGGATGAGAAGGGGATTTCACTCCAATTTGTTTATTCACTCCCTCTATCTCAGTTTTTAACTATTTTCATGGATGTAACTTCTTTTCCGGTTATGTTTTAGTTAGTTTTCTCAGGGCTTAGTTGTAATCAAGAGACCTTTGTATGAATCTTTCTTAATCTCAGTTGATCTATTTTATTTTCATACATATGTTGAGTAGTTCATTTTATCTTAATTAATGTGGGTGATTGGCCAATACTTGCATATGATGTGTGGTTCAATTCAAGACACGAGAAGTGAGGTGAATTAAACCATGGATGAATTACTATTTAATTTTCATGAGATAGAGATATAAGTGAGATTAGGTGTGGTATTGGGGTTTCTTGAGTGTGTTGCCTTCCTAGGGTTTTGGGGTTGAGTAGAGATGCAAAATACCAAAATCCTAGGGGTAGGTTGTGAATTATCAAGAGAGATTGACAATTACAATGCTGAAATTACCATCAACATAATGAACTGAACATTAATTGACTGGGTTAAGAGGTTCATATAGGCTTGGATTGGTGAAATCTTTGCCCGGAGGTTTTTAGTCTTGAGTCTTTGTTAAATTAGGATTCTTACATGTTAGTTTAGTTAAATTTGTGTCTTTTACAGATTTTCCATCATCCAAATAGAGCCTAAATAAACCAGTGGTAGTGTATCCAATCCTCATGAGCTGATACTTTACTTTCGCTATTACTTAACCGTGCATGCACTTGTACACTTAGGCATTCTTATTTTCATATACACGTTTCATGCCTATCACTAAACACTGAAATATCGAAGCTCTCCTCCAACTAGAAGTCATGCCTCAAGTAATTTATGTTGCCTTTAATAGGTAGGGCAGTGCATGGGAAGCGCAAACTTTAGGGTGCAGTGGGAGACGGGAGAGATGGTTGAGGAGCCTGAGTAGGCCTCCTCGACTGCAACTATGTAGGTATGGGTCAAACCTGTCACTGCATAGGCCTATAATGCTCTCTACTCAAAGCACTGGTGGAAGAGGGAGGTGTGTAGGAGAAAATGACTCCTTTCTTCTGAAGCTCAGGGTAGATGCCCTTAGATTGAACCATGGCTAGAGAAGGGATTGAGGCTCTAAAAACTCTACTGTAACAAGGTGATTAGAATGTGAACAATGACTACTAAAGTGATGATTATTTTATAGAGGTTTCAGATGACTTTTTGGCATTCAGTACTTAATTTTAGGCGGCTTTTTAGTGTGTGAAAATTTCTTAACATACGAGTGGCTCTGAAAATTTGTTGTGGCAGAGTGGTTGTGAAAATTAGGGTTTCCACTTTTCGATTCAATTCCTCTCGACCTTCCTTGTTCAATTCAAAACTTATTTAAGGCTTGAAGAGCCCCTAAAACATCCCAAAATCAACTACCATTCAATAAGATCATGTATAGTAATGAGGGATATGAGAGGTTACCTCCAATCGAAATGGGCTCACCTTAGGTGTTGCCTAAATTAGCAGATAAGAGGAAACCACTGGAAAGAAAAATAAGGATGACTCAAACTAAGCAAGACTAAAGCAAATAAAAAGAAAAAAAAATAACTAAAAAAAAATGAAGTAAAGTAATATGTAAGTTGCCTCCCAAGAAGTGATTAGTTTCACGTCTTTAGCTAGATATCTCTAAACTCCCTTATGGTGGTTCGAAGATGGTTGTTTCCTTATCCGTTCCTCTGGCTACTGCATCATTATAGTCGATCTTTAGAACACTTCCTTCCTTATACCCATCCTCATCCAAGTGTCTTATGGCTTTGAAGACGTGGAAGGTCACCTTTTCCTCTTGTACCCTCAACTTTAGCTCTCCCTTCTAAAAATCCATGAGAGCTCTTCCGGTGGCTAAGAATGGTCTGCTAAGAATAATTGGGATCTCTTTGTCATTCTCCATGTCTAATATAATGAAATATGTTGGAAAGATAAATTTGTCCACTTTGATCATTCTCGATAATGCCTCTCTGGTACTTGAGGGATTTATCTGCTAGTTGTAGAGTCAGAGTAGTGGGTGATAGGCGATTACGTGATTATGTTTTTATGGATATGTAATAAGAAGTGCAATTTGCCTAATCGCGCAAGTATACGCTTGTCAAGTAATAAAGAGTGTACCTAGTACGGATATCTATCAAAAGGAAAAAGCGTTAATCGTGTATGCTAATTACCAAAAAATTATAATACTTCTTTAATATTCAAGCGGCAGTCGTGATGGCTAAGGAGTGGGAATAAAGCGGATTAAACTACTACTAATGTAATTGTGTGCTTGAGACCGTAAGAATGATCAAAAGAAGGGTGCAAAGAGAGGTTAGGGTGTTGGAGTTGTTGGACATTCCTACTATGTAATGTTGCGGTTCTATTCCATTATCTAGTATACATGTTCTCCCGAGCGCTCTTATCTGTGTAATTAGAAGCCTTTCTCAAGGTCATTTAACACTCCCTTATCACTAGGTTTTCTTGCTCCTTGGCTCGACCTGATCATTAAAGGTGCATGAATGAAAAGAGCTCTCAAGCCTCCTAATTATTGATAATCCTATATTACCAGGATTTATTAGGTTAGCAGCTAATAATACAATTACGCATTAAGCTTCTCGAGATCTTACAAAGAACCACTCACATATTAAGATTGATCATAAATTAATATGTTGATTCCCGATGACATGGAGTTAATGATAAAACAAATATATATAAGATGTGAATTAGGAAAAGGTTAACACTTTAACATCGTATTCATGTCCAAATCACTACCAACACCTAAACCCACAGTAGAACCTCATGATGTTACGTTTCCATTCTGATTGAAAAGCGAGACATAATAATAAGGATAGAAAAACTGAAGAATGAAGGAAATGGCCGGTCTCTGGTTGTTGAGTCTCTCTCTCTAAGATAGGTCTTCAAGTCTCCTTTCCTTTGTTCCAGATCTAAGTTCCTCAAACCCTAGCACTACAAACGATTTTTGAAACCTCAAAATTGGATTCTCCCATTCCTTTTATAGCTTCTTCACGAGATAAGGTTTGTTAAGTCTTTTCTTGCGGCGTTGGGACGCCTTGACGTTGTGGCGTCTGACGTTGGAAAGTTATGACATTAAGGCGTCGCCGGCGTTGAAATTTGATTTTACGCGATCTTCTCAGGACTCCTACAAGGAAAATTTCTAGCATTTTTCCAATGTTTTCCTCTGAAAATTGATAAAACTAAATATTAGAAAGTAATCAAAACAAGGTCATATATGAAAGTGATCCCACATCTAGCTAAATCCTGGGTTTGTAATAGGTGTTTTAGGACCTCATCACACCCCAAACCTTCTTGCTTGTCCCCCAAGCAAAGAAACAGGATTCTGAACCGAGACACCTGAAAATGTATACTAAACTCGATGACACGGGTGATGCACATGTTGCCAAAGGAAGGATAAGATCGAACTCCTAAATCTTGCCCTTTGTTTTTAATTTTAGAGGATCATTAAGGTTGTTCAACTTTCGAAAGAATTCAGCTGAACACGGTTCAATTGACAAGTGACTCACCTCTTAGGTTTTCGATGGCCTTTCCCAAGAAGTCTATGTGCATTTGATGCATTATCAACTTGCCTATTTGGGAGAGTCTAACTACAAAAGGATAAGAACGCACCATTTTTATTCACACTACCCTACCTACTCATGAACGAATTCCTAGTGCCCGTAAGTTTTAGTTGAGTGTTCCTGTAGCAGGGATTCGTTGGTGACTCCCCACTAGTTGGTTAAGGGCACCATGCATTCAGTTCCCCTCGAACTACACAGAACACTACGCGAACCCTAGGGCCCTAGGGTTTGTGGGATACTTCCATCCTCTTGTCCCATGTAGAATGGGTGAAATTCGATGGCTCCACATGATTGGCGTAGGCATTAGGCTTTAAAGCCTCGGGCGTAGGAGTTCTCTTAGAAGATCCCACTTATTCTATTCACACTTTCTTTCTTTTTTTTTCTTTTTTTTTTCTTTTTTTTTTCTCTTTTCTCTTTTCTCCTTTTCTTTCCTTTTTTTTTTTTAGGCTCAATGGCAATCCTCTTTTTCTACGATGTCCCATCACTTGGGTGTTTACAAACACGAGGATTAGATTAACGTTAATGATCTGGGTCCAGAGCCTAGGCATACCTTGGAGATCACATGTATGAGTGTGTGGTAGACTACTTTGGAATTGGTTTCTTGAACACCAAGGAGGTGACTCACTATGTCATCCCTACCTATCCAAGCAAGTAATTCCTGAGCATCTAACAACCTTAAGGATCCTTTCTTGTTATGTGCATTGTGTGTTTTGAAATTTTAGAGAGGTCAAAAAGATCCTTTATTGGCAATCATGGCATCACTCACACATACTACCTAACACGACCCTAAAACTTGAAATTAAACTAAGACAACCTAACACACAAACCTAAGCAGAAATGCATTGAGAGTCCTGAACATAAGCATAAACTTCAAACACCATCTGAAGCAATGAACATAAACATATCCCAAACAATGAACATCAACATAAACATAAAACATAACTCAACCCCCTTGAGCCCTCCTTTTTAAAAAAAAAAAGAAAAAAGAAAAAAAGAATGGACAAT